>JAZAVK010000089.1:0-178647 GCA_037954305.1 Neonectria magnoliae | reverse complement strand
CGAGCAGCAGTGCATCGGCCCCAATGAGCTGACCCGACAACTGGTCTCTAAGCCCTGTGTTGAGCAGCTTGTCCAGTATATGCTGGGTGGCGGCAACCCCCCCCCTGCCCTCAAACGCCACGACTGGATTGTCATATTCTTGGTTTTGAAGCGCGTGATTCAAGCTACCAACACGTTTGAGAGGGTGGCTTTGGGGCTTTGGGATAGTCGTACGGCATTTGAGTTAAGGTCGGATAATTACGGGTTTAAGATATTTGCAGAGACTACGAAAACTACTATCAGGATCATCTAAAGGAAGTTACCGTCAGCTTAGATCTAGAGAACATTTTCTGATGTTGTGCTTGGCTTCCGACTCGGAGCATATTCGCAGTAATAGAGAGAGTAATCAAATTGAAGTAACATTCGTGGAGAAGTTGATATGTGTCTCTGGTAGCAACGACCAAGTAGCAGACGTCTGTTGCCCATTTTTCGCCGGCGCAAGCCATCAATGAGGCTTTGATGCGCTGGAGAGGGGAATCTTAGCAGACTCAGTGGAAAAAGGATGTAAAGGCAGTCCACATGTTCATATTCCCTTGCTGGTGTCGACGCAGGCGTGTAATGCTCGTCGCGAAAGTAACGAGCCGTCATTCATTGGGTAATCGTGCCTAAAACCTTGTACAGTCTGAAGGTCTTCAAGATGACATATGATTAACGTCAGTAGGTTTAGCGAGAACTAGTCCGTGCTATTCAACTCTATGCAATAGTGAGAATTGAAAGTATTCGGCAGGCCAGTGAAGTTCAATAAGCAGATTGCGTGAGGAGAATTCGCAAATGAAAAGAAAAGAGGACTTGACGTGTTGGCCAAGACGTTGCGAATGGACGGCTATCTCTCTTCGTGTCTTATAAAAGAAAGCAGGCTTGTTGGTTGCGTTGGAGGATCAAGATAGCATGGACAGGCACAAATCACAAAGGCCAATTGATAGCCTATCTTACGTAGCCTGCTTAGCCTGGAATTGGGTGGCTTGCTCAACGAAGCTTGGCTCCAAGGGACAATTGTGTGCCTGCATATCCTCCAAGAATATTACTCCTACGTGGCAGAAAAACAGCCTACTGTAAGTCGACAGCCTCAGACAGCTACATTACATGTTTTAATGGTGTGTTACATGTTCCTTTTAGTGGGGGTTCAGCTGCTGCAGAGTTGGCAAGCTTGTGGCGTATTTTGGGGGGCCTCAAATCACACCGGTCCCACTCGGCAGTGAGTAAAATAATGAGGCGAAGATGCCTTATTGTCAGTCTCCGAGGACAATGCATGGTGGTGATATCGATTGGTTGCCCAGTCGCTGAGTCCGCTCTAGCAGGAACCTTGGCACAGATCAACCGCTCGGCGAGACTCCTGTCAGCTTACGGTGGCTGTAGCCGAGCTCTGGAAGTGCAAACTACATGTCCACGTCTAAGTCACCCCTTCGTACGGCGAACATAATCATACGAGGGGGTATTACCGAGATGTCTGCAGCACGTATGCGAGCCTCAACCTTCTCGCCGCTTCACGGTGAAGACGATTCAGCTCTGTGACTTGCTGACCTCGACGCAAGGAAAGGGGATAGGAGAGCCCGTAGATGGTGGGGTTACTGCGAATATAAGGGGTTACAGCTGGGGTTCTGGATTCGGCGGCCCCAAGACCCATTTGCTCAGCATAATGCGTCGCCGAAGGGAATGATGAAGAAATAATCCAGAAGACCAATTACTCATGTCCTATAGCAATAGGGATATGCATCTGTCGAAGTTATTTCATTCCTGGATCAGCTAGTCCGTCCGTCAGGGCCTCGGGAGGCGCGGAGAAGATGTTGTGCAGGTAGCTACATCCGTATCCCTAGTTGGTAGACAATGTCCCATTATCGTTCGTGGTGGCAGCTTGTACGGGGAAGAATATCAGTAGTAACTCAAGGGACAAATACTCTGGTTTGACACAAGGCTCCGCGATGCTCTGGAGCGCTCTCGGAAAAGAAATTTACGCGTCAAGTCTGCGTGAGAAGTCACTACATCAGAAGAAGTCGATCTTCGCAAAGGGGCAAGTATTATTAGCTTAGTATACTACTTTCTTCCCAGGATAATTGTCTATTTTCCATTCAAAAAGGTATAGAGTGGTAAAAATATGATCATTCCCAGAACACAAAGGAAGGTGCTGAAAAGCTGCCAGGTGAACCAGACAGGTGGTCCAAGCCTAGGAAGTATGAACTGAATGCAATCTGTGATGCTGTACAGATCTTGTTGACTCGCAATATAGTACAGGGTCTGATTTTGGTCCGATCTGGTGGAGACCCCATTTCTGTTTTCTGACGCATTGTCTCTTCCATCGTCGGGCAATGTACCTCGCTGGGCAAGCTGCAAGACGGACACAAGCCGAACAGGAGCTTTATAAAATGGGATGAACCACACCGCGAAGGTCTGTCGAATAGATACGTAGAGAATGTCACGATTCTCATCGAAGGCTATGCGGAGTTTAGTGACAATCGAGTACCGCTGCTGAGCAATTACTGACCGACTGAGTCAATTGTGATGTCAATGTGAGGACTCAGCGTGCGATACCATCGGTAGATGGCGAGAATTACCCATTGGGAGCTGAGACTCCTAGCAAATGGAATGGAGCCTTTGGAAAAAGACGGAACATGGCAAAAAGGGTGCGAGAAGGATGCATTTTGCAGGAAGTGTCGGGATATGGTAGCCTCTTGTTCGTGAGGGCTACCCTGTGTGAGTATTTTAATGACACCCGTAATCTCCTTTGCTATAATGCCTAGTTAGTGATGATATGAGGGCGGAGTGCAAGTTGGAATTACCAGGAGTCTCCATATTGGCTGCTCAATGGCGATTTGGTGTCGTTTGGCGATTGCAAATGGTTTCGCCCTTCAGCGCGGGCAACGAAGAGCAGGAATAGTTGCAGAATATTTGGTGGAGACGACACGTAACCGAGATTCCCTTAATTACCTTGAGTTGCATTATGAGGGCTCGTCTGGTGCGATAATGACGTTGGTGCTAGAAAAGAACTGCCGAGCGATTTCAAGATTCATCCATGTGAAGTTGACGTCATGAGTATGTAGGATCACTAAAATCCGGCCTCAGCATGTGATACCCGCCCAATTGCCATGTGATATGACCGCTAGACAAGATTGCATAAAGATGCTAGTTCTTCACATTTCAGTTGAGGTCTCGCTTCTCTCAGACTAGGCAATCTCACATCTCAATCTTTCTGTTACAATGCTATCTAACGCTCGCCTGGAAAATCCTTTGCTTCACCCATTGGTGTTTCTGTACCAGCTGCTCCAATGGCTGACAGACAAGCTACTCTCTCCGCACTCGCCTGAACTCAATGCCAAATTGCGTCGACCAAAGATTGCAGTCATCGGAGCTGGAATCACTGGTGTAACCTCAGCAGCCCATTGCGTCGGTCATGGGTTCGATACGGTGGTTTTCGAGGGCGGATCCGAGAACCAAGTTGGCGGGATCTGGACAGTACGTGCCATTACAGCCCGATAAACCTGGCATGCCTTACTCAAAGCCTACTCTACAGAGGGTCAATGATACGTCTGGTCTCCAAATCCACTCTTTAATGTACCGCTTCCATCCTTCCGTCAA
Source organism: Neonectria magnoliae (assembly GCA_037954305.1). Lineage (NCBI taxonomy): Eukaryota > Fungi > Ascomycota > Sordariomycetes > Hypocreales > Nectriaceae > Neonectria > Neonectria magnoliae. The sequence goes on along the minus strand of JAZAVK010000089.1, from coordinate 175,038 downwards.
GTGGCAACGCGGATATCCCAGACGCGAGGAAATCGTCACTCAGGTGCAACAGCTTTGGAAACGATACGGCCTGCACGAACGAACACGCTTCGATACAAAGGTGAACAGAGTGTATCAGGATAAAGGCAAGTGGATCATCAATGATCCTTCCTTGGGACGATTTGATGGGATAATTGCCGCTGTTGGAACATGTGGTGCCCCGAAAGTCCCACACATTCAAGGGATGGAGAACTTTCAAGGCAAGATCTACCATTCCAGCGAGTTAACTGGGTGAGTTCTCTTCATGATTTCCAACTATAGATACCTAATAATTCTATAGCAAGGATGCCAAAGGCAAGAAAATATCCATCATCGGCGGAGGGGCAAGTGCCGTCGAAGCACTGGAATTTGCCTCTGCTGAGAAGGCACTAAAAACGACCATCCTTTCACGCTCCGACAAATGGATCATTCCGCGAAACATCATCGTTGATACATTATTGAGCTACAATGTTTTCGGCCAGGAGACAACCTTTTCCATCATTCCGGAGTTTCTTCTTCGAAAGCTCTTCTACCGGGACATGGAGAACATTGCACCAGCAGGAAAAGGTGTCTTTACGGATACCCCGATGGTCAACTCCGACATTATGAATAAGCTACGAGAGGGAACAGCTGAATGGGTTCGCTGCGACATCGAGGAATTCGTTGATCGTGGCATTGTGGTAAATCGACGAGCCAAGGGCGTTCCAAAAGGCGGCCCTGGGCATCAAGAGGTCATCGAGGCCGACATGGTTGTGCTGGCAACGGGATTCAAGAGACCGTCTCTGAGTTTCTTACCTGAGGATTGCTTCAATGATCCCTATCAACCGCCAAACTGGTATCTGCAGACCTTTCCACCCGAGCACCCCTCAATTTCAGCAATCAACTGCACCTACTTGTCGGCCATTGGCACGGTTGGCAACTGGCACATCGGCATCTACACCCGCATCCTACTCATGTTCTTGGTTGATCCCCTTACTCGCCCAAGGCCATACTGGATGCAGCGTTGGATTGACATGACCAAGTTCCTCAAGATGAGCAGCCCGACCGGTGCCTTTGACTTCTTTACCTACTTGGAGTTGTTGTGGTGGTTCGTCTTCTGCGTCGCCATCAATCCGTTTCGATGGAAGTGGGCTCTTTTTGTGTTCTTCGGGCTGGGTTTTGCACTTCCCAAAGCAGTTGTGGATGAAGAAGAGAGAATAATGGGGGACGAAGGTAGGCTAATGGACGACGGGATAAGTTTCTAAGTGAGTTTCTAGGTGAGCAGCAAAGAAATTCCAGATAATGTAGTGTTATCTTCTATAGCTTAGCGGTTTTCTTATGTAGGAAGGTGTTTCAGCTGCTGGCCATAGAATAGGAATCCCATAACTGTGTTTCCGGAATCCGAGACGATTCGTGTCAGACCGGTTCCGGTGAGAGCGCAATGATCATTCAGCTGACGTTTCACGTCGCGCTCAACTTGTCACTGTGGATGTTGGCCCAACAGCATAAGAGGGTGACCTGCTGATTGGACATCACAACCACTAGTCCAAGGCGCAGTTGCTGGAAGCGCCGGCCTAGATATGGCCGTTGGTTATTTTGGGCAAGATTCACGCCTGTTGGTCTGTAGGCGTATTCCCCATGTCGTAGAGTCCAGGCCAGGAGCAATTTCCTGTTATGAGCAGCCTGTTTCCCAACATTCATATTCCGCCGTGCTTCTTTATCTTGTTTTCATCGTTTCACTTCATGAACGTTTAGATTTCGCTCGCGATTATGCCCACGACCTTCAATCATCCTGATTTCTTCCCAAACCTAGGGCCGGCGCGTGCTCGCCAGCTGGTTGAAGCCATTTCAACGAACCTTGGCTTCGTCGAAGAAGAAATATGGGCGACGCTCTCTCCAGTTGCTCGAGAAAAGTTCGAGTACGCGATGCGCATGAAAGACGGAATGATTTCTTCTTCCGTATCCACGTAAGACGAGAAAAACCAAAGCATACCCGAACTTGACTGACGCCCATCCAGCCTTGCCAAAAACCTTTACACCAGCAATGCGCGCTTTGTCTTTGAGCTACTCCAAAATGCAGACGACAATCATTTTCAGATTGCTAGAAGCCTGGGACAGGTTCCCTATGTTGCTTTCAACGTGTATCCGGACCGCATCGTTATTGATTGCAACGAAGATGGCTTCACGCATGAGAACCTCAAAGCAATCTGTGCAGTAGGACGGAGCTCTAAGACTGGAGCGCAGGGATATATCGGCGAAAAAGGAATTGGGTTCAAGTCGGTTTTCATGGCCGCGTGGAGGGTCTATATCCAATCGGGAGACTTTTCATTTTACTTTCAACACCGCATCGCAGACTCGGGCTTTGGAATGATACGTCCTTTGTGGCAAGAGCCTACCGATCAGCTACAACATCCCCTGACAAAAATGACCCTGTTATTACACGACCAGGGCGATGAAGACCAGCTATTGTCTCAACGAGAGACGATTCATCAACAGTTCAATGATTTGCAAGAGAACCTTCTCCTCTTCATGCGCAACCTGCAAAGAATTCGAGTCACCTTCTTTGACGCCAATGGTGGTATGGAAACCTCTACAACCTTTTCAACCCAGAAAACGGACAGCAACCGAGTGACTTTAACAAGACGTGTCACGCGTGGTGGTGCAGTTACCGTGACGTCCAGGATTTACTATCTTGTGAGGCACACGGTGGGAAATCTTGCCAAGAACGAGAACGTCTCTTACTCATATCATGAAGAGATGACGAGAGCCTACTCAAGAGCAGAAGTCGTTCTCGGGTTTCCGTTGACTGAGCATTCGGTTCCGATTGACATGCCCCAAGATGTTTTTGCTTTTCTGCCGATGAGCCACATGGGCTTCAAAGTAAGTATAGCACTAAGCTACCACCTCATCACATCACATCATAGCAGGTTAACGACTTGTAGTTCCTGATACACAGCGACTTTGTCACGCAGGCGAACCGCCAGGGCATCGTAACGACATCCCGACGTAACCTTGGCATCATCGAGGGTATTTACGACGCATTCATTCAGGCAGTCTTGCAATTCTGCAACATCCCAGTGTTACAGTACACCTGGATGAGGTTCCTTCCGAACATAGACTATTACGATCATTTCTGGTCGCGTTTTGTCACGAGGCTACAGGACAATTTGCGATTTGAACCAGTTCTGTGGCCTCGGAGCGAAAGCCGTCTTTGGCCGATTACAGACCTTGGGCGACTTCTACCCTGTCAACTCGACTGTCTTCAGGAGCCACTGTTCAGGGATACAGAGCCAGAGACACACATCTCCAGCAGATACCAGGAATCCAATCTTGACATGCTCGAGGCTTATGGCTTGCTGTTCCTCACGCAAGATGCGTTTCTAGATTCCGTAGAACAGGATCTTCAGCTGGAGAGTCCTCGAATGAGGTCCATTGGGAGTGATGACTGGCACACCCAGGTTGCAAATCTACTCGCTTTAACGTTCGAGCGTGAATACTCCGAATCCCTCCGCACGAGAGTCCGGCAATTGCCACTATTGCCATTGCAGGATGGGAACTGGGTCGCATCCACCGCCAGAGCCAGCATTTACTTTTCTGAAAGCGCCGACATAAAAATTCCAGAAAATCTCAACCTCGATCTGCTTGACCACGCAGCTGAAGAAAACTCTAGGCGTATGGACCTCTTCAAGCACCTTGGTGTCTCCCACGCCGGTGTTGACTTCGTACGCAAATCCATTCTCCGGATACATCGACTATATCCACCTAGCTCCGGGGCGATCTATACCTTTGTGGACCAGCTCGAATTTCTGTACTCAACACATCATCTAGTTACAGATCCGATGGAAGGCAGAGCAGGGCTTTGTCTGGTAACTCACAGGAATAGCGCCATATTTGCAAATGAGGTCGATATCTTTCTCCCTGACAACCACGAATTTGGACTGAAGAAACTCTTCGAACATGCGGACGCCACAGAGGCGCCCGCGGACACACCACGGCTGCATTTCCTCCACGACCTCTATCTCCAACGTTCCCCGGAGAAACCAGTACCAACCACGAAGCACTGGGAAGACTGGCTGTGCACCTATGCCGGAGTGCGACGACATATCAGTCTCGTTACACTTGAAGAGTCTCAAACTCTCTCAAGAACGGTGCAATATATTGCGAAACACCTACCTGATAAGTTCTTGGGTTTTTTGCGCCATCATTAGTGCGACGGAGGGAGAGACATTAAACACTCTCCTGCAATGACCATGGAACTCAAAAGTATTCCTGTCCTATGCCAGGATGGCTCCATGATCGCCCTCGAGAAGACCTATCTACCTTTTCAGGATCTTCAAGACGAGTGTGCCAGGTACCTGAGAGGCGAAGCCAACTTCCCATTCCTTGAGCTGACGACAGTGGTGGAACGTGGCTCCTACGCCAGGGACTGGCCCTTTCTAGTGCCGCACTTTGGAGTTGGTATCGATGCAGATATCGACTTTCACAAGCAGCCGCTCCTCCAAATCAGGTTCACGAGGGCCAACGAGGTTGAGAGTGAGCACAGGCTGACCAGCATATACAGCAATATTTACGGAAAGTATGTGCAGTCGGAGGCGATGGAGATGATCAAGACAAGGATACGGTGAGTGCCAGTGTTTTACACAGAGTTCAGAGGCTAAAGATGTACCAGAAACTTCTTCACTGAACATGGATTGATCTTTGTGCCATCGAGCGATGACTTTGATGCGCACTGAGCCGAGCCCAGCAAGTGCCTCTGGGATGCACCGCCTACCTTTACCACCAGTCACCCTCTCAGATCACGCTTTGAGACGTCATTCGCCCATCAATCAGACGCCAGACAAGTCACTGAGAGACTTTTCCGCGATGTGCTTGAAATCCCCGACTGCAGTTGGTACGACATCCTAAACGAGCTCAATTATGCAAGTGAGAATGGGTATGACTATCCGGAGGCGATACCTGAACTTTACGTTCGCCTTTACCGCATGAGAGGTCTTACCAGAGAGAATGAGGTCGAAATCAAGTAAGCCATCTCCTGCAAACTAGGGCGCTCGTATATGCTGATCCAGGTCCGGACAGGGCGTCGTTCGAAACTCAAGCTCTGATTTATGCTGAGGGGACGTGGCTCAGGGTTTCAGAGTGCTTGTGGTCGAGTGAGATCAACATCCAAGGCAAAACCGCACTGGTGGACGAGTACGAGAATCTGCAAGAATTCTTGATTGATTTTCTTGGAGTTGACACTCTGAACCTGCAGATTGTGTACGATGAGCTTACGCATTTAGGTCGCTCGTCATCCGCGTCAGTGGCCCAGATCAAGCAACAGATGCAGTCTCTCAATGGACTTCTTTCGGATGTCAAGAGCTACCCGAATGTAAAGCCAGAACCACTACGAAAGGCCAGGATCTTCCCCGTTAACATTCCAGGTGGCGAAGTCGAACTGTGCACAGGAGAAACGACCTTTGCAATTGTTGATAGGGTGCTTTTGGGAGAATACTTCGCTGGGCGCGTCAAAACTCTCGACTTCGACCTCCACGAGGTACGCGAATTTGCTCCTTTCCTAGAATGGCTTGGGCTAGATACCCGGTATCTGTCATGCTCTGTGAGAGAAATCTCAACTGTCGATCAAACAGACATGAGGCCAGTTCCACCATCCGAGGAGAATATTCGGCCAATTGCTCATTCTCTATGTCGGCAAGTTACACTCCCTCCGCAGCACGCGATATTAACGAGCAAGCCTAATTACGGAACAGTATTTCCTTCCATTACGACAGTCCAAAACTGACAAGGACATCTCTGGAATGTCTATACGAGACGCTGAGGAGTGTTCGAGTTTACGAGACACACGGGATATCTTGTGAATTTCACTTTTCTCAAGATGGCAAGGACTTTAGCCAGGTCTCGAGTCGCAATGACTTGCATCTTTGCGAAGAGGGAATGCAACTAGAAATATTTGTCCCCCGAAAAAAGAAGAGACGGCAGTTCTGCTATGCGAGCAAACTTCCGGCTCGTCTGTTCGAGTGGTTGATGACGGATCCAACGACTCAGATCACTGCGGGTACCAGCGAGAAGGCTTACCGATTGGTTGCAACCGTGCTCAACGCTAGCAAGTATGTTGTTCCAGAAATCCTTGAGGAGAACGGCATTGTCTCTATTGGTATCGAGTCTGAGGATCACGAGGAGGAAGACGGTGTCACCGATGACAGTTCAGAATCCGAGGCGGCAGAGAGTCTCCGAGGCTCACTCACAAGAGACAACGGGGCGGAGCTGGCGATTCCTATTGCAGACGTGGCGAGCGAGACGTTATCACCGGCTGATGCTACATCGATGTCTCTTCCTCTCCAGACAACCACCACTGAAGCTCCTTACGTCAGTGCCACGGCTTTGGATGCCGCATCACGCTCTCAGTCTGCACAGCTCATGTTCGTGTCCCAGAACGCCTTGGGAAATCGCCCATATACGGATCCAGACGTCAGGCTGTCAGCCATCAACGAAGACGCAGAAAAATACCAACAGTTGCTCGGTAGAGTAATCTTAGCCGCACGCCGCGCAGATTTTCCTACTCCACCGAATTCCGTGTTGGGGATGTCAACCCTTCTCGGTGCCTTGCCCACGGACTACGAAACGGAGTCGAGTTTCGAAGAATCTATCCGCTTCAGATCCAAGACGCAACTGGAGCGAGACAAAATGATCGGCGCTGCTGGTGAGCTCTATGTGAGTTCAACTCCAAACTGCGATTACGCGTGTTTAACAATTGGTGACTAATTGGGGAATCCAGGTGTTTGAACTATTGAAGTCTCTGGACCCCTCAATCCCAGATTTCTCGATGGAAAATTGGCAAAGTACCATACGAGACTATGTCAAGGTTCATGCGGAATACTCTTATATTACTCGATGGCCAGGAAATCGTGAGACGGCTGACATTGTATACGCCGACACAACCGGCGCTTTAACAAAGGTGCTCATCGACCACGATTATTTGCATGTGTCCTGGGAGGATGCTCGACCGAACTATCTACTCGAAGTCAAGACCACTACCGGTCCCTGCAAGACTCCCTTCTTTATGAGTAGACGGCAGTATGAGCGTGTAAGTCCTTTCAGCTGATGATGACAACAGCGCATCACTTGGCTAACAGAAATGAAGATGCGAGATCACCGCGACAGTCGAGAAACCGTGTACGTAGTTTTGCGTGTGTTTAACGTGGACAAGGGGCGCATTGGATTACGGGTGTACGTGGATCCCGCCGAAAAAGAAGCAACTGGAGAGCTTGTGTTTACTGGGGGGCCTTGGTCTGTCATTCCTGTGGCTTGAGATAATTATGTGTAACAGATTGGCCCTTTATTGGGTTGCCCAAGTATTCAGTCGAAGCCACTGATCTGGAGGTTGATCCCCCCGAGGCTCTTCCATTTTGCGATCAGATCCTATGTGCGACTTACGTTGGATCAAGTCAACTACATGCCAAAGGATGTTCAGGTTCCAATGTGTGCCCAGGGTTGACTTTCATGTAGCAGTCAATTTCCATGGGCTAGAATGTTTGCTAGAACTATAGAGCTACTCGAGGTGAGGTAGTTTCCTGCTCTTACTTCTGTGCTCCAAGTATTTGCCAACCCTGCCATCTTCTGGCTAGCGTCGATGAGTTGGCTAGCAAAGAATTGCCCATTTCCAGTCAGTAACGACCTTAGGGACGTGCGGATATCCAGTGGCGTTGACTAAATCCGAGATACGGCGAACCTGACCATGAGTTGGGAGAACGCTGACGATATTAGTTTATGCTTCCTCGCAGTCGACTGATAAAATTCACTCAGCTGTCTCCGGAAGCCCATCGTGCGAAACCTGATCCAGCCACTGTCGCATCGCATCAGTGCTTGGTCACATTGCTCCACAGGTATGCCGGGATGCCAGGTGTCGGCCTCAAATACAGCAACGGGTACATCTTTAGAAGGACACATAGAGGTACCAAAGGCATACGACCAGTCTGCCGAGTGGGTAGCCTGGTCTTCCCGCAGAAACCAAGCCTGAGACTTTCCATCACTGTGGATATACGGGTGGGTTTCGCTGGTTTTGATATCAGTCCTGTCCGCAAGTGCCAAGATCAGAGAAAACGTACTTGAGCGTAAAGAAGGTGGCATTGGGGATGCTCGACCAGTACTTGACCGCGACTTCGGGGATAATCAGTTTCGCGCCAAGCGCAACATATTCCTCCGCTGTGATCTCGGTGGTGATGCGTCGGTTGCGTTCAGTCGTAAGCATTTGGCTACCAAAAAGTCTGTCTCATTTAACTTACCCAAAGGTGCGTGACGGGCTTCTTGAGGCTCAGAGCAATCCACTCGGTCGCTTATTTAATCCACTGGGTTGGGGGGAGCGCATCGCCAACAATAACTTTCTCGAACTCGATGGTGGATTTGTTTAAATCTAAGCTCCTCATCGTTAATAACGAACCAGTAAATCTTGGCATTCCGGAATAGGCTGCTCGATCCTAAGGTCCTTGGTGGTGACGTTGGTAATTCCGGATCACAGCATATTCGAGCTGGACTCGCTGATTCGAGCATGAGAAATCCCCTGGACTTTCTTTGGCACTGCCTTGAGAAGAAGCTATCTTTTTTAGGTAGACCTTGAAAGAAGTTGCGGGAAAACTTGGGATTGAGTGTGACGCTTTCAATGATGTAATCTTCCAGTGTTGCATCAAGCTTCTGGGAGGTCGAGTTGTAGACAGTGTGAAGATGTGGGGGAATTAAAGACCATCGACCGAGTTGTAGTCAGACAGATGAAGGCCATTTGTTGAGTCCCCGTATAGCGCGTATTTCTCTTGAGCTCGAATGATGTAGGGAAGATGGCTTGAGGTGTCGAAGATGACGGTAATGTCGAGAACAGGATCGAAGACTAAAACAGGTCAGAGGGATCCAATGTGAGGCGAAAAACACGCACCAGCAGACTTCTCAACATCATTTATGTTGACCTTGAGAGCTTTTGCGCGATGGTGTTTTTTGATCTGCTCTCATTAGTCATTGCGAATCAAGCAAGCTTGGACAGTACTCACCTTGATTAGCAGCTTTGGCGAGATAATTTCTCCATGAAGGACCAAATATTCTGCCAGAGCAGCTACAAGCCGAAGCGGTAATATAATGATGACTACCAAGACAACAGGCACTACTTACAGTCGGTGTACCCTGAAGCAACATCAGATGGAAGCCAAATTTGATTATTTCCGCGTACGTAGCACGCATAACCATCCTCGCCTCCGCGAACAACACGTTCCGAGACCCAGAGATTGCAACAGCAGTATCAGCTCTATTCGTCTTATAGCTATGCATGAGACTCCGAGAGCGATATACGTTACAGAAGGATAGATATTTAGTAACATGCAAGGATCAAAGGGCCTCGTGCTTTGGGGAATGAAAGGTCACTCCGTCGACGGCTGAGATCGCATCTTCATCACCCAGTGCTTTCAAAGTCTGATCAACAAGACAATTGGTTGAAATGCTAGGAATGCTCAGTGCACCTGAAGTTGCAAGGGAAAAGAGCGCAAGAGAGGAGATAATGATCTTGCGTGAGGCCATTGTGGTAAGGAACATGGGTCGTAAGTAAGGTGTTTGCTCAATCTCTCTTTATAGACAAATGAATCTGCTAGACTTATGTATGTGTTGGTTGACCTGAGATTATAGTATGCGGATGCTGATAAAGTGCCGCTTCAATATCTTATAACGTAAGGATGAACAGTGGATGGTTGGGAAAGTCCGACTTCCAGAGAGTATTGTGAAACTGTTCACAGAGCCTTTCGTATCACAGCATCTTGGAAGGGATCTAAGACCCATAGTAGTCTAGCACATAGAACGTGGGAGCTATCAGAATGGTTGCGCTTACGTGCGGATTGAAATAGGAGTCCGCACTCCGTGCTGTCGCGTCCGCTATGTAGATCACAATCTTAATAAGGCCAACGTTCTGAACAATGCTAACTAGTGTTCCATTGTAGCCAAAATAAAACTATGCCTGAGACGTGACGACTTTGGTCTCGCAGATATGCCTCCTTGTGCATTCATGGCACGGAAGAGGATGAAGCCTACTACGTACGGCATATTTGTCTTCGGTCCAGATTAACCTTGGTTAGTTATACAGGTTTTCTAGCTTTAGTAAGTATCATCAGACAGATAGATAGATAAAAGCAACGCAACAGATAATACACAATAGAAAACCCTCTGCCCAGTACACAAAGTCCCAATAATTTAAACACAGTAAGGTCACAGTAAGGTTTCCTAGTAGATGGTTTCCATCAATGTCAAAGCTTGAGCCTGGTCTTGCAGCCCGTCTGGATACCTCTCTCTAACCTTATGACTTTTGAAGTTCATTATAATTTTCAATCCGGCGGGTAACTTCCACTTCTGACGTAGAGCCCAGTCTGCTAGAAACACGTCACAGAAGCCACAAGCTGAATTTGTTACAAGACTAACCCTGACAGCACCAGGAGAGGAAACTGTTATCTATCAACATCACGTTAGCCACCATCTAAGGCGGTTTTCTGGAGATAGCCAGCACATTGTACTTAATTGTGAAACCGTAAATTAGTTCACATTCCAAAGTTGCCTCACCCCGCCCCAGGCCTTCGGTTGGCCTATCCTTCTGCTTTATCTAGCTTATACGCTGGTGACAAGGATGTCCTTGTCAAGTACCATATCCCAAGGGCCTCGGGCTGAGATACAGAGCCAATCACTGAATGCTGACGTGCATTTTATGAAACAAGGTAGCGTCATCGCAATATATTCGTAACTTGGACCAAAATAATTGCAGAGATCTGCTGTTGACATATACTCGGTCATAGAATAGCTTTATGGTCGTCTTTTAACAACCAGTATGTTTGTTTAAATCTGTAAGGTAGGCAAGGAAGAAAATACCACCACCAATACCAAACAAGGTATCCCAGCTTTCTACTCTCTCCTCCTTACTGATCCCGTTTTCAGCCTAGTAAGAAATTGAAGGATTCTGACATGCATTAGTCCTAAGTGGCTGGTCTCAGATAGTCTCAGTTGTCTATCCATAACGTCCAAGTAACAAATATATCTGGGACTAGACTGCCTCCTCTCCAGGGATCATGGCCAGAGAAAAAAAGCATTAACAGCTTTATAAAGCGATGTTCTCTGCCTCCTGAAAACATTTTCAGCTCAAGCTTCTCGAGACACTTTCCTGTCACTTCAAGTTTCTTCGCCAGCAACCTTCACACTTCTTCACTGCAATTCATGTAGCACATTCGTCACATCATGAAATTTCCATTTGCCCTGTCTGTCCTACTGGCGGCCCCGGCTTTTGTAGTCTCAACAGACCTTGGCACTGAGGTCCTGTCTGGCAGCTCAACCTTTTACGGTGGAAACCTCAATGGCGGCATGTGCTCATTCGCCACCTACAAGCTGCCAACGGGAATCTATGGCACTGCATTCTCTGGTTCAGCTTGGAGTACGGCAGCCAGCTGCGGTGCTTGCATCGAGGTGACCGGCCCTGGCGGCAAGAAGATCAAGGCGATGGTAAGATAATTCATGGAGCCTGTGGGCTATTGAGTGCAAGTCTAATGCCCTTACTAGATCGTTGATCAGTGCCCCGAATGCGACAAGGGCCACCTGGACCTCTTTCAGGACGCCTTCAAAGCCGTCGGAGGAACTGATGGCATTGTTCAGACTTCGTACAAGAGAGTGACCTGTGACATCACCTCACCAATCGTCCTTCGCAACAAAGAGGGCACTTCGCAGTGGTGGTTCTCTATGCAAGTCATGAACCACAACGAGCCCGTCAAGAGCCTCGATGTCAGCACTGACGGTGGGAAGACTTGGCAGACAACCATCCGCAAGGAGTACAACTTTTTCGAGAAGCAGTCGGGCTTTGGGACCCAGCAGGTTGACGTCCGGGTTACTAGTTCTACGGGCAAGAGTATCACTGTTCGTAACGTCAGCATTGCCGCGCAGTCCGAAACCAAGGGCGGCTCCAACTTCTGAAGCCATGTTGAGTTTCGCCTTGTCTGGTTGAGTAGCTAGTAGTACGAGTTTCCTAGTTGTTGAGTTACTCCGTAGAGTAGAAATGGGTTCATGTGTTGGAATCATCAACGTTGACCTAAATCTCTCTTGACGTTATGTCGTGATGGAGCGCAGCTATGCAATGATTGCTTAAGCTGGAGGACTGTCCTCTCAAATTGCGGGCGGAGTATGATGCTAAATGAGACTTCTCGTCCAACAGATACAAAAGTGGCCCCACGCTAAGCTTGTTTTTGCCTGCTCTCATAATGACTCATTTATTGTGCGACACTGGAAGACTTGGGCGACGACATAAGTATCCAGCCAGCGAGTATACTGGAGATATATCATTTTAAGAAGCTCTCGCAAGAGACAACACCGCCAATATGACCAAAAACTTCATACTCCCCGAGTTCGCCTCAAACCTTCGGGTAGTTCCTAGGTCTCAACTAGATCTACGACCCGATTCAAAAGTCATGGAAGAACTGCGGTGCTTCCAGCCAATCACCTCTGAAAAGAACGTCTGGGCGTTCTGGGACAAGGGTCTGGATGCCATGTACCCAAGCTACCGATGCACTATCCTGAACTGGGTGCGCAAGCTTGGTCCATCGTGGACGATCCGTCTTGTGGATCTCGTCGAGGGCTCACCCAACAACATCTACAACTTCGTCGGCAAGGACTATTTTCCTGATTGTTTCGTCAACAAGACCATGGATGGACCGCATGCCGCGCAACATTCTGCCGACCTCGTGCGTCTACCCCTGCTATTCGAGCACGGAGGTGTCTGGATGGATGTCGGAAACATGCTACACACCCATCTTGATCACCTGTTCTGGGACGCTCTTACGGCTCCGGGCTCGCCATACGAGATGGGCGTATGGATCATCACCGGCCAAATCAGGAAGCAATGGGGAAGCTTCGGCAACTACATGCTTGGAGCCAGGCAAGGCTGCACATTCATTAAAAACTGGCACAACGGTTACAAGGAGCTGTGGAAGGGCCGCACCAACGCCGCTGGTTTCCACGAACTGCCCTTGATCAAGGATATTGGACTCGCTGAAGGCATGGCCGACTGGGGCTCTGTGGACCATATCCGTGGGATGAGCGACTATGTAGCGCAAATGCTCATTGGCGATCGTACGAGAAATCTGCTCGATGTCAACACAGGCTGGAACGGACGGGAATTCTTCCAGAACAAGGTGTTCATGGTGGAAGGAATCTACAACGGCATTCTCGGTGCCATCCGGACGAACTACAACGGGCGCAAACAACTCGAACTCTTTACGACCCTGCTGGATGAGCCAGATCTGGAAAAGAAACAGGAGGCAGAGGCCTTCATGATAGAGATGCTGGAAAAGAGCCACATGTACAAGGTGTACCACAACTCGTCAACGGGGGACCCAGCAATGGGAGATCTTGTCAAGAAGAAAGAATTTCTGGATGCGACTCACAGGCCGGGCACATTTGGTGAGATGTACAGGTACGGGACCGTATATTGGCACTCAACCCGTGAGGTCGATGGCTTGGTGCCTCAGCTCGACGAGGAGGAGCTCATTCACGCCACACCCACACAGCCAGCAAGACGTGACAGCTGAGTCTTGATACACTGCCTGGGCTCTTAGGTAGGGATATTAGGCCTTATCCACTAGAACTACATTATAGACGTACCACCTAGAGTTAAAATGATTAGATTTCGTTGATTCTTTTTTAGTTTCCTGCTTATTCTTGACAACGCGTGGCACTTAGGACAAGGATAGTTAGCTTAGAAAGAATTTGACGAAACACACATGAGGGATTCAGTTGCTTTCGACTACCTACAGAGTGACACATGAAAAAAGAAGTTACAAACTTCAACTTCACCGATTCTTAATGTCTGCTGCTCTTACAACCTCGAACTGCATGACGAATAATATGACCTGGACAGAATGACGATAATTTTTCATATTGAGCCCGCAGTCTTTCTGATCTCTACAGCTAAAACCGCACTAAGTGAAGTGATCTGAGTTGTGTCCCTGCATAACTCCGAGCCATCCATAAGTTACTGCAGCTGTACAATGAGAGTCTGGGTCTTGCCCAGGCTCTGGTAAGTCGTGAAAGCAGCATCAGACTGAAGCTTCTTATAAGCCGCATCAGCTTCCTGCATCTTGTTAGCATGTATTTCGTAGGGCCATTTCGGACACAAACCTCGAGACTGTTCCATCCAATCAGAGCCAACCCGACGGTCGGGCCAGCCCCAGTGCTCCTCCCGCCCCATGTGTCCTTTCCGACGGCGGCGACGAGATCGAACCAGGTCTTTCTGGCCTCATCGCTCTTCGTCGCATCATCAAGAACAATGGTGGAGAACTGAGTGAGCGGTAGCTTATCGCCCTGGGGGAAATCCTCCACCTCGAACGGTCCGGCGACAATATCGCCTGCTCCGAGCTCGCCGTATTGCTCCGTATGCTTCTTGGCCCAGGCCGAGTTGGTGAAGGCCTCGAAGTCTTCAACTTTCTTGAAGGCTGAGAAAGTTAGCCTGGATATCGCAGCAATCATCTACTAACATACCAAGGGTTTGCAGGAATTTGAACCCAGTCACCGGTGCGCCATCCTCGCTAACGACAAGCCCGGCAGAAACGTCAATCACGCCAGGCTGAGCCTCGAGGTCTGCCTTAATCGTAGGCCATGCTGCCAAAAACGCATCCTTGCGGTCAGCAGGGATGCTAGGGACGATGAAGGAGAAGATAGGCATGTTTGTGAAGAGTGATGATGAATTGGTTTGAATGAGTTAGTTGAGATGATTGGAACTGTTGAATGCTGAATGACTGAGTAACGAAGGTTCTCGCCACTGTTTATATAAGAGTACCGACACAAGTTGCCAAGAGGATCGCGTCATGCATGAAGCCATCGGGGCTGAGCAAAACCCCGACCGCCGCTTAATCAGTGAAAGCCCGGCTTACGTTTGAGTTTATGGCGGTGAAACGGGCCCCTGCGTACCGTAACGCCTATGATGTTATTGGCTCAAGCGGCCCTGCATGTAACTATTAGCTTTCGGTCTCGCGTTCGCTTTCTCAGGACCCTTGGGCGTTTTATAAATGCGAGTCAGTTGCTTTATTCAGGCGCCAGGGGATTTATGCGCTACTATAACCATTATTAATGCGATACAGTGCAGGAGAGCAAACAAAGCTTGTTACAGGATAATATATTGCCTGAGCGTTTCAGTAAAGCTGTGTCCCTCCCAAAAAAAATATTCATTTTGCGCCCGCTACGAAACTATCGAGGCGTTTCATACGTACAGAAGGTATTGTGTCGCACAGACACGATTAGTCTTAGGACGTGATGTTGCTTGGGTGCTTGCCAAGAAGCAGGGAGGATCATTTCGCAATGAATATAGACCCACGCTAGCAGACGACTTGAGTCTAGAAGGCTCATACCTTCTACTTTGCGATAAGACAGGTGGGTAAGAAATGAAGAATTGAACCAATGTCTATGTAGTATAGGTACGCAATGTGAGAATATGGTAGCAGCAATGCAACTAGAATATTGAAACGCTGTGAACACTAGACTGCATGGCAAGCTAACTTGATAAAGGGAGAGCTCACATGGCTCAGGAGTTCGTGTTGACACATAGAAAAGCTGAAAGATCCAATCATATGTAAGAACACCGTGTGTCTTTGTCTTTGCATTGATAACTCCAATATTTAGGTTCTGGGCCGCATATTGCCTTGAAACTTAACAAGACCCCCTGACATATATGAGGACCTTGAGAGTCCTTGGACGTCCACACGATTAACTTCTTCCTTAGCCATGTACTGACTGTACATGATACTGTACATGATACCGTACATGATACCGTACATGATACCATACATGATAATCCCTGTAGGGATATGTAGGCTTTGCCTTTCCACGGCAAGTCAGTTAATCCTTCCGATACCGTAGTTGCTGTTGACCGTCCTTACGGCTTGGCCAGGCTCCAGAGGTGCTGAGTGCATTTTTCTCGCAGTTGCGGCCTAAAGACGAGACACAAGTGGCGCGGGAGCTGCTATCAGGCACCTTGAAGATCTTGACAGTGCTGTTGTCCTCGATAATGGGTGCCTTGGAGTTTTCAAATCGGTTGCCCTCCAGCAGGACGCGGTCGGTGGCGGTAATATCGAAGTTGTGGTCGGTGGTGTAGTTGAAGTACTATGGTATCTAGCATAAGTAGGGGCACATACCACATTAGCACAGTATGCCTTTCATGAAGCATTATATTCATAATACTATAATAAATAGAGTATAAATTTAAAAGGTCGCTCTTCTCTATTGATTTATAGCAAATCCTAAGTCTCTTTACGTGCTTATCTTTTTTTTTTCTATAAGATTTAGACCCTTATGCTACTTACGATGACCCGTGTTAGAGGCGATTGGCACTGTAAGTTGACCTAAAAGTGGGTTTCTCGTAGGGTGTGGTATATGCCCCTGCTTATGCCTAATACCGTCGTAGTTGTTTGACGGCCTAGACAACCTAGGTACCCCCGGCGGAGCCGATCTTCGGCGCGCAGCCAGGTAGATCGTGGAGGTAGTTTCGGTCAAAAGCGATCTTATCGGCCTTGCCTCCAATGATGATGGTCCATAGTGGTCCCCGTTGCAAGAATGGGAGTACTTGGTGCGGCCGTCGAATTCTGTGTTAGAGACGGCAACGCGCGAACCCTCATAACTGAAGCAGATGTTAACAACTGGTCTAAAAAAGGTCTTCAAAGGAAAAATACAAATCTAACGGCCTGAGCGAGTGATTTGCTCTAAGGAAGCATTTGCTCTCGAAAGTCATCAAGTTTGATCATCTGTCGTAAGCGGTCAATCCAGATCGCATCATTGCCAGACAGGCCCATTGAATCACTTCCCCAGACGTATTGGGGTCGAGGATCTTGAAAAGAGTCAATGTAAGCCCTTGGAAACCTTAGCTAAGACGACTGACATCAATGTGGATGTTTTGGATGATCGTGTTTTTAGCACCCGTATTGGAGCGAAGATCCTTGCCGTGAAGAACGCGCTTGTTCCCAGCACTGATAATATCTTTATTGCTACTGACGGGCATACCCAAGCAGCTCGCTTTGTCGTACTTGACTTGAACGAGCGTTTCGTTGCTGTCGCAGCCGCTGGTCTTAATAGTACCTTGGCCTCTATTGAGGGCAGTCCACGAGTTCTTCGACCGGCAATATCGTCTGCAAGCTATTACTTGAGCTCAGTTGGTTGTTATTTGAGCTCAGTATTACTCGAGCTCAGTTGGTTGTTAATTAGCAGCAGGCTTTATTGCACATATGAGAGACACTCTAGAAGGAAGACAGGATATGGGTGAAGGGAACACATTGAGCAATGTCTTTCGGCTTCATTAGAGTAGCTTTCCCGCCGCTAGTGACGCCTTTAGCGAAGCCATACGGGGTTCCAACAACCTGGGCAATAGAGAAGGAAACTCCTCCTAGAAGGGTGAGAAATATAGCGATGTGCATCTTAAGATCGACGGGAGGTGGTGGGCTTGGTTTGCTAGGCGTCGAAAAATGAACGGCACTATTCGAGGGAAGAACGACGGCTTGGAGAAGAGTCAACTGTATTAAAGAGCTAGAATCGTATTGACAAACCCATGTAGAATGCTAGAAACAGTAAAACACTCCACTTAAGGGTTGTCCGGGGCTAAATTTCTAAAAAAAAGGCGACATCGCTATGGTCCCAGAAAATTACTGGGGTCTCAAAACATTTAGGGAGCGTTGCTCCACTAGTAATATCAGATGCATATACAACTAGAGTTTTTGTTCTAGTAGAATACTGGATTGAATGATTATTAGGGTACGGCTAGAATTCGGGATTTATTTGCGAGCTGCGTTGCTTGATTTTAGGTTGACAAGGCCAAATGCCATTGTGAAAAGATCGACAGGGGGTTTGCTTCCCCATACCAACCACAAATTGCGATGGACTGGAACAAAACTAGAAGGACGTTTGCAGACGGGACGACCCCTATTCGTATTTGAGCCTCAGTAAAGCATAGCGGAGGAAACGCGTCAAGAGTGCATCGGCGCTTACGCGCGTCAACACAGCCCCTGGATTTCGAAGGGTTCCACAACTGTCTACTTTTATTCACTGTCTTGCGCCGTAGAGACCACTAACAAATATATCCTACCAGTGCTTCGCCTGTCGACAACGAAAGGTAACCTCCATATTGCTACAAGTCCGCGGAATCCTCATACTTACCCAAAACCCTATAGGTTGGCTGCGACAGACAGGATCCCTGCTCGGCCTGTGCCAAAACAGGAACGGAGTGCCGCTCAGAGATTACCAATCGGAAACCATGGAAACCCTTCGCAGTCTTGTCAGGAAACAGGCAGGGCGTCGGATAATCATGAAACATCTGACTCACGTGCCTATCTAAACCCAATGTGCCCCTTATCTGTTGGGGATAACCCCATTCCTCCCGTTCGCATCGTGATGCAGGCTTTGCAAATCATGAAGGGTGAGTCTGGATTTTTGCTAAGCTTGAAACGTTAATTGATGCCTTATTCTCAGAGGATGCTCATTTCAAGCGTGCTGGGCTTCATAAGTTCTTGACTGTTGAGAGTTTTACCGAGTCTGTTCGCAACGTTTACGTCCTCCGCGGAGGCTACAACCTTGCCGACTTCATCATCGCCAATGGAGGACTAATCCACATATTCCTCAGGGGTAGCATTCTCCAGAAAGAGAATCGCATGTGTCGAGAGATGTAACAATGCATGAAAGCATGCCAGGTGAACCTCGAGACTGCCCTCTCACGACTCTCACCTCACATGCCAAGTACAATGGAGTACATTATAGTTCTCCTCTTCGGGGTATGCTTCCTCTCAACCGAATCTCCCATCGCACAGTACTAGTTGATCAGCGCTGATTCCAGTCACATTTAGGTCTTTCATGCCATTTCATGTTCCAAAATCTTAACCGCCTGCTCTTTAATTGCCACTGCTCTCAACATGTGTCTTTCTGCTGGCCTTCATCGGGCATCTTCCATGAGATACTCCTGCAGTCAGAGGACAGAAGGCGTGGGTCTTCTGGCATATTTATAGTATAGAAAAGGGCCTCTCTGTTCGCCTGGGAAGACCCTCATCATCTATACCAGACTATGACATTACCATGCCGCCACCCGAAGTTACATCGAGTGATGGTGCCAGCAGCAATTTCTCTTGTGCTGTGCGGTGTATCAGGCTGTCAAGGATCCAGGGAAAAGTGTACAAGTTGCTGTACAGTCCTGCTGCTTTAGCCAGATCGCAATCAGAGCGAACGGCATGGGCACATTCACTATCCAAGGAGGCGAAATCCGCTTGGAATAGTGCAAAAGATGTCTACAAGGTGAAACAAACACCCGGCTCCATTTTCTAGAATTTTCAACCATGTTGAAAATGCTGGCTTTTCACCCAGCTAATCTCAACCGGTAACGAGAGTGCCCCGGAGGCCCAAAAACCATCCCAGTTCAGATCAGGGGAGGTGTTCGTTCTATGCACTCTAACTCTAATACTGAAGGCCCTACCTCCAAGTGAGGATTCGAGGAGCAGGTTCGCATCAGAGTGCATTGATACGGCGAGGGCGGCGCTTGACAAGCACCAAGAGTTCTGCGAGGCAATACAATCTGATGGTGGTCGCCACGTCGATATATGTTTCAACTGGTAAGCTCCATCCCCTTACCTGGAATGGCTTTCGGAGATCAGTCCATGGGGAAATGGCGGTGATCACAGGTCGCGGGCGATTAGTTCCAAACTAATCAAGAAAAGCCAGGAGAAGGAAGCCAGGATTCGTCGAGTTTTCATTCCACACCCCCGCCTTTTTGAAATAACTAATTGTGTTAACATCATTCATCTTGTTACTCCATCTACTCATTCCCTGTCTGTATCCTCGTCTGCGAAATTTCCTTGTACAGGAACTGTATCCATCCTCCCAATTATATCAAGTTCTAAATGCTCCTTCAATTTGCAAGCCTCCTCTATTTCTTTTGGAATTATATCGTCACCTTCGCCTTCACTTACAATCAGTCTGCTCAACTTTCTAGCGGTAATATCCAAATTCTCAATGGCATGTACAAACAACTCGGTGACCTCGTCATCGGTACCAAGCTTGTTAAAGAACTCCAGTGTCTCCAACTCTGGTGGCAACCCAACAGACTGTAAGCGCGGCTTCTTGGACGTCTTTCCAAACAGCTGATGATCCCAGTTGATGCGCAGCGTCTTCAGGGCAGTGAAGCCTCGAAGAGCCAGCGGCCTGGAGGTTTGCAACAACGGGAAATCAATGGTGACTGTCTCTAGGGAATGAGAGGCCGAGTCCAGGGCTATCACGTAGTCTCTGATGCTATCAGAGCTCTCCTCAAGCTCGGGGGAAGGGTCCTCGGTCTGGGTCATGACGAACTCCTTCAGGGCCCTAGGGAAGACCAGAAGATCGGAGAGGGCATCGTCGTTGATGTCACATTCGATTAGGTGCAGCTTGCTCAACGCTGTTTCATGAGGACGCTCGATGAGGTCAAAACCGCGATGATCTAGCTTTGCTCTCCTGATAACAAGCGTCTCAAGCGTAGGATGAGCAAAGATATGGATGTTCTCCTGCAAGTCCCAGTATTGGTCGTCCTCGGTCTGGTAGAAAAGGGTGCACGACTTCAGACAAGCCAGATCAAAGGGGCTATCGAACAGCTTGCCGATGCCGTGCAGCAGCGTGTCGGGCACCGCGACGTCGAGGGTTTCCAGGTTAGACATTGTAGAGATTGTCCGCGACAGACCATCAAACGGCCAAGGCGTATCTCGGCCGTTTGGGCCATTGGGCGCTTGTACGGCCAACCTCGACAGCTCGGAAGCGGGATACGCGAGCTTGGCCTCGTAGATGGCGGAACCTCGTCGCGGACGGCGCTTAAGCGACTCGCTGAAGATGAGGTGCAGCTCCGGCGTCAGGAAATGCACCGTCTTGTACAGAACAGCATCCGCGAGCACATGGTAGCGCTTGTTCAGCCTGGACACATGGCAGAGGTCGCGCTTGGAAAGACTGGCGACGGCCTCAAAGATCTGCACTAGCACTTGGTCCGGGAACTGCGATAGGCCGTCGCTCTTGGAGCGGGTGTGGTCTGTAACTGAGGGCATTGTCGATAAGCAACTGTCATAATGTAGAAGAGGTCTTTGTGTTTGGGTTTCAACAGGTAAGCGAGATAATCGCGACTGATCGGAAGAATGGACGGACCGTGAGAATACAGTGATTGGATCACCTTGATATTCACTCTTGTGTCTGAGTCATGACGTCAACCATACCTTTGTGTAAGTAAATAAGTTTAGAAAAGACACATAATTACCGAAATAATTGCAGAAAGCCAGTAGTTCCGAAAAACATAAACTCTAGACTCATACTTCACTTGAAGCGATATCACGACGAAAACGGCCCAGAGCTTGTTAACAACATCACCCTCCCCAGTAACTGCATCAACCCCAGCTTCTAAAAAATGTCCCCAAAACGAGTTCTCATTGTTGGAGGAGGCATCGCAGGCCCTGTGCTTGCCTATTGGCTCGGGAAGAACAACTACAAAGTTGTGGTCGTTGAGAGACTTCAGCATCATCGACAAGCTGGTCAAGTCATTGACATCGAGGGACCATCGAAAGAAATCGTCTCTCGAATGGGAATTTTGGACAAAATCGAAACCGGCTCCACGAAGGAGGCCGGGGTTACTTTTGTCGACGAAATGGGTTGTGCTCTTGGAACCTTTCCTGCCGGACAATCCGCTGGCGCCAGCAAGCAGATTGAGATTATGCGACCTGTCCTCGGTACCATTCTCTTCGATGCTGCAAATGCCCTGGAAAATGTCGAATTTCGATTTGGCTTTACCGTCATCCGGGTGGAGCAGTCGGCCGCTTCAGCCAAAGTTGTGATACAACACACCACGTCACGGGAGACAGTCGAAGAGGAATATGACTTGGTGGTTGCCTGCGATGGACTGCGATCAAGAACCAGAGACTTGATTCTGCCCGACTCAAATCCTCAGTCTTGCATCAAATCTCTCAATGTCTTCGTTGCCTTCTTCTCCATCCCCGCCGAACCGCAAGATGGACCTTGCAGTCGCCTTTACACCATGGTCGGTCGTCGAAGCGCCCTCATCAAACCAATGACAAAGGAAGAGTCTTCGGCGTACTTCATACATGCCAAGTATGACCAAGAGCTTCACGACGCACAAGAGTCTCGTGATATCGAGAAACAAAAAGAGCTCCTCGCACGGCGATATCGAGGATGTGGCTGGGAGACGGACCGTATTGCACAGGGAATGCTCGAAACTGACAATTTCTACTTTGAGGAGATTTCTCAAGTCAAACTTCAAAACTGGTCGCATGGTCGATGTGTTTTGCTGGGAGACACTGCTTGGTGCCCGTCCCCATTGACTGGGCAGGGTACAAATGTGGCTATATTGGGCGCATATGTTCTTGCCAGTAAGCTTGTGGATCACGGAGACAACATTGAGCGAGCACTCGATGAATATGAACAAGACATGAGACCGTTTGTCAACAAGATCCAGACCATACCCCTGGGAGGATATGCACCATTGATTGGAAATCCAGACAGCTCGTGGGGAGTGTGGCTTCTTCGGTCGGTGGTCTCTTGGGTTTCCTGGCTGGGCTTGTATAAATATTTCCCTGATACGGAGACAAGATATGAGGCACTCCCTGATCTTCGGTAATGCCATACATAGACTAGGTCTTCACTTACAAAGGTGCATCATCTGGATTTTACGGGCTATTTGTATACTAAAGATTATCTAATATTATAAGTGTTGCTTCTCAGGACTGGTATCTTCATTGCCAACGCGATTACTTCAAGTGTAATTTAAATTCAACACATGTATTCCACGACTGGGCACTACGACCTACCATCGAACTTTAGTGACCCTTTACTCAAAACAAAACAGTGCAGTGAACAAGTCGCAGTGTGTTCTCGGCAGTCATGGTCAACTATGGCTGGTCGTCGAGAGACTGTCTCCCTTGCAAAAGGCGGAAACTTTGGGTATGGATCCTTACTTATCTGAGGGATTACAGCTGAACATCTACCACATCTTAGGATTACAAGCTGACGTTTCGAAACAAACGCAGTGCGATCTAAGAGCTGGAGAATACGAACAGTGCCGTAGAGCAAAGTTGACTTGTCACGGCTACCGCAACCTCACCGATCTGGCTTTCCGTGACGAAACACATGCCACAGCGCAAAAGGTGGTAGCCCGCCACACTTCCACCCTCTCTCTTCCGCCAGCTCCCTAGCTCACGTGGGATAAGTAGTCTCTAAATTACTTCTTGTCTCTTTACGTTGTAAGTCTCTCAGACAGTTTTAAGACCCTGGCTACTCTCCTGGCAAAGTCTTCCAGTACCGGACATCTGCATGCCAGCTTCGGCGCCGCGAGCTTGGTCTTCATGGCTTTCCAACAAGGCAGCTCCGGAACCAGCATCTCTTCTCACGAACACTGCGACATCTACAAAATGTCTCTCATGCTTTCAGGCCACAAGCTCTCGATCTGCACCAAGCGAGTTCTTCTCGTCTTAGCGGAGAAGAGTGTGAAATTTGATCTAGGGTCTATCGATTTTCTGACTATAGAATAGAAGGTAACGTTAAACTCAAGCCTATTGAATAAGTACTCAACAGCTCACAAACTCACAGAGACCTCCATACATCAACAAGAGTCCTTTTGGTTAAGTTCCCATGCTGGAGGACGGCGGGTTTAAACTCTACGGCGAGACAACTAACCTTTGCTCTCTCTAGTTCAACCAATTTGTTGACTAAACGCAGAGTCGAGGGCCATCGCTTCGTATCTGGCCACCAAGTACCATACTCAAGGCACTCCGATGGTTCCGGCAGTTGGGGATGTCGAAAAATAGGGAGTGTTTGAGCAATGGGCTTCTGTGGAATGTTTCACCCCTTTGCCGAACAGGTACTCACACTGAAGATGTTTAATCCGCAAGTCAATCTCTGTAAAGAATTTATTCCTCTACTTACAATACACAACAGAATGAGAGGTGTGCAGCCCATCGAGTCGGTCACTGCTGCGGTCAAGGGTCTACATGGCAAGCTGGATGTCTTGAACAAGATTCTGGCCGAGCAGCAGTACATGGGCGGCAAGGACTTTTCCTTCATTGACATCCTCTACGTCCCCATGGTGGACATGCTTCATAAAGCAGGAGAGGGTCCTGCCTTTGAGAAACGAGAGAATCTGCGAGCTTGGTGGGAGAGTCGCGAGCAGGGAGTCCTGAGAACAGGCTAAGTCCGCTTAAAAGAGAAATTGTATATCTAGGTACCTGCTGGAATATCTTTGTATGAGTTAACCGTTTTTTACTTGAAAACAAATGAATAATCTTTGAAGCTTTCCAGGGAGAACTTTAAGGTAAACTGCTTTCAGAGCTCAGCACTATAAATAAGATACACAATTTGAAAGATCTCCATAAATCTTAAAAAGAGTAAATGTAGGAATATACACGTATAAAGTAGCTCTTTTTTCGAAGTCGCCAGGCATAGGAAAATTATGTATTTGAGTTGGTATTTCTTCAATTATTTCACAGTGGGCAATCCTCAGTGTCGGTCGCAATCTCTCAATACGCAAACCTCCTCAGCATGTGGTCCTTTAAATTTCAAATTTATAACCGAAGCTCGATGTACAAAAAGGGAAGTGACGATAAGGTCTTCAAATCCTACACGAAGGATGGTATGGTTTGGCTCGAGCTAATTGCAGCGCTCATGATACCAAGATAGTCCACTAATACATCATCATCCCTACACAGATCCTGCTGTACCCAGACAGACTGGATCGTGTTCTTGACGCTTTCAATACTTCGTATACGAGCGTCTCTTTGGGTCCTTTCGATCATGTTGATAATGGCGACTCTGTGCTCATCTCTACGCGCCTCACAAGCGAGAATCAATAAAGGAAAGAAGTGCTCACAGCTATTACATGACTTGGCAGGCCCCGCGAACGCTGCATCTATCCAAGATTCAAAATCTGGCGCTGCTTCCCATGGGCTCTGAGAGGCTCGCACGAGATATATCTGGGTCGCCATCTGATATAGCTCTGCAGCGATTGCGGCCTCGGGGGTTGTTTCAGCCGAGGTTGATCTGATAGGGGTGCCTTTAATTCTTCTCTCGAGATCCTTGAGACGATCTTGGTACTCTTCGTTGGCGCTTCTGGGGTCTCGTGGATCAACCAACGTGTCGCAAATCTGGGAAAGGAGGTTCAAGATCGCATACGTAGGATTTACAGAAGGCAGGTTCTCCAAGGAGTATTAGCAGAGACCGATGACAGGAATATCTGACATTACTCACGGGTCTGTGTCTTGCTAAAGGCGGGTACTGAAGATCGTCGGGTGGATTATTTCTGGTTGAGGCCCTCGAAACCAACGACTCGTGACGCCAATGATGCACAGCAAAGCGAGAAACTGTTTCGTGATAGTGCACCCAGCTAAGCAGCTGGCCAGCGTCACTTTCGTGCGGTTGATCCATGAGCTGAGTCGCTTGAATCATGTCCGTGGCTCCCCATGTGTGCAACAGCCATTCACCCGACCCTTCCGACGGTTGAAGGATCTATTCGGTGGTTAGTCTGTCTTGATAACATGTTCTCATTTCCCACCTCAAAAGCCCCTAGAAGCATAGATGCAGCCACGTGCTGGGCAGCTTTTGCCGAGACCAGAGGTTCATCCGTGACTGAAGCAGACAGACACTGAAGCGCCTGTATCTTCAGCCGTACAGCCTGCTGGTTGAGTCCATAGCGGTGGAGCGAGGAAAAAGCAAGCAATGCGTAGAAGAGAGCGAGCCCCGAGACCGCGTCATCAGTTAGGGCCATGCTCAGGAGCGCGTCTCGAATCTGCGAAGGACTCTGGCCGAATGTAACCAACGAGAGATGGGCAGAATTGCGAACTAGTGCTTTGTTAATTAGGAGCTCAACCTAAACACTCGTGATCAAAGTCAAGCTTACAGTGGTGGACCAGGTCCATATTGTTCACTCCTTGTTGAGGCTGTCTCGATAGTGATGGGGAGGATGCAAGTATATGATAAGGGTGCATCTTTTCGGACAGATAGCCATACAATTCCATGTCCTGCCAAGTGGTGTTGACGAAGAAGTGCTTGGCGGGCCTTTGATCTGACTGACGGAGGGACACCGACGGGTTATTCCCCGTAATCGCACGTCTCTTGTCATTGTCTCTGGGCCACGAGAGACGCAGTTCATAGCCCTGGCAGTCTCGCTGGGCTCGGGCACATTTCTTACAGGTCGGCAGGCCACCGTCGCATTGTATCTTGCGAGCTGAGGAAGCGCGATTAGAGAAGCCTGGCTTACCGATCACGGTGCTACTCACCTGCACAAGTCCAGCAACCTTTTCGGGACTTCATTGCGGCGACGGATGGTCCGGCATCTTCTGGTTACGACGCAGACGCTCTTAGCCTCGATGAAAGTTGTTGTGTGTGGGGTGAATGATAGATGTCGGATTTGGTGATGAATTGCCGGGATTCGAAACGTTCGGAGAAAGTTGCACTCGATGGGTCGCTGACATGTTAAGTACGTTTGCCAGGCGGCTGAGGCCAGTCATTTGTCAGCTGCCGTAAGCCGTTTCAGGATGCACCTGAAGGATCTCCGAATCCTTCCCATCTATCATTTACCCCACGCGTAGCAACTTTTATCGAGGCTAAAACCTGTGTGCTTCTCTTGCTATGCCTTTTCGGGCGGTTGGCTTACTTTGGACATCACGAGCTTCCATAATCTCATGTCACAAACACAAATGCCAGGCACCAAAGAGATCGTCAGGATACGTAAACTCATCATGGCTTATGAATCAAGAGCCGCGTAGTTACTGGGGTGAGATTGTGATTGTTGGGATTGAATATAAATAGCTAGTGTTCGACGTTGTCGTGCAGAAACAACACTCCATATGTACACATCTCTCATCCACAATACCTTCAACTTTTCACACTCAAGCATATCACTTTGTACTCGTCTACAAGACACGTCAACATGGCTGCCTACCTCATCACACAAGCTACTGGACATCAGAGCCGCTGGGTCATCTCCAACCTGCTTGCAGCGGGCGCCAAAATCCACGCCGTGGTGCGCGACCTTCAAAAGGTTCCGCCAATCCTCAAGGACCCAAGCATCACTCTCTTTCAAGGAGAAAGCAAGAACTTCAACGACATATTTGTCGCGGCACAGGGATGTGAGGGAGTTTTCCTGAACACTGTTCCCTTCCCAGGACTGGAGGCTTTGCAGGCCAAGACTGTTGTCGAAGCTTGTCAGAAAGCAGGCGTCGAAACTATCGTTGTGGCCACGACCCATGGCACGTCGACCAAGGCAATGTGGGATGACGATGCGACCAAGGAAATCGAACTGTACCAGTATTTCGCCTCCAAGGAAACAGTCGAAGAAATCGTTCGAGCTGGCGGGTTCAAGACCTACACCATTCTTCGACCCGCAGTCCTCCACCATGACTTCTACCTACCAGGTGCTTATGGCAACTTCCCCCGGCTTCCAACTCACGGAGAGCTCGACCACCTTCTCATCGAAGGTGCCCGAGTGCCTTACACGGATTCGAACGACATCGGAAAGTACGCCGCGGCAGCTCTGCAGAGCCCGACCAAGTTTGCTGGCGAGGAGATTGATCTCGGAAACGAGCTCCTCACCATAGAAGACGTACGCGACATCCTCATCAGAGTCAGCGGCAGAGACGTGCGAGCGGTGAAGCGGACTCCGGAAGAGTTGGAGGAAATGGGCATTAGTGTCTTCGGCCAGAAGTTCCACCTCCTGGCGAACATTAAGGATCTCAGCTGGGCCACAGCTAACGCCAAACGGGTGCAGGAAAAGTTCGGGATACCTTTAACTTCGGTTGAGGAAGCATTACAGAGGGATAAAGATTTAGTCTTAGAATGCTTGCCTGTTAAGGAAGCTACTTGATGCATAGTTAGTACTAACACTTTACTAAAGCTTCTAAGAAGCTTAAATTTAAAGTAGTTAGTTAATAAGAGATTTATTAATGTTCTACTCGGACAACTATACATAAAAGAAAAGCGGTTTTCGTGAGATAGTAGTGCATTTGTTCCCCGACTGGCCTTGAACCTATAATACCTTCGTCTTTACTCATTAAACCTGACACAAAATGTCACCAACCCAGACTCATTTTCGCGCGGAGGCCAGTTAAATCACACTACTACAGAAGGACAGATCGCCCGCATTCTGGGACACGTCCTCATCGGGGCCTCGAGGACCAAATCGTATTCGTACAGTCAAGATACGGAGGGTCGGTTAAGAACTGTTGAATGTCTCGAGGGCCAGACCTCAAAGCCTTACGGATGTAATCATGGTTGACCTGGTCGGACTCTCGCAAGCAAACCACCACAGCCAGACTGTACTGGACCATTTCGAGGCCGCTCCGGTCCCAACACGGCAGCTCAAACGTCCGCAGCTGGCTGAGAGGACGGGACACGTCCGATGCAGATCCAAATCTTCCCACGAGGGCGGAATGATGGGATCTTGTCAGGCTCCGCATTTCGCGGTTGTAGTGACGATGAAGATGGAGATGGAGACGGGTAGCGGCGTGGGCTACAAAGACGTGTGCAGTTGTTCAAAGCGTGTACATTCGCGGTGAATGGAAGAGCATGTCTGTTTGCTACCAGGCTGACGTGTTTTCGTAGGTTGCCAGCCGGCCATTCTGCAGGTTGCCGTTTGCCAGCCGGTGATGGTCTGGCAGTGTTATTTGCCAGATCGGTGAATGAAAATGGCCACAGTCGCTTCGTGCACGGCTTGCACCTTGATTGCCACTGTAAACAAGTTGACAGCACTCCTCTTCGAAGTCAAGCATGGAGGAGATCCAAGTACCGCCCGAACGATCGCCACCTGCGAGGCTGACCTCGCTTGATGCCATCGCCGAGTGGGCGCAACCACGCACCGACAAAGACGGAGACGCAGACAGTCAGAGACGCCAAGTTTGGTAATGTTCAAGGCCCCGCCGCCTTCGGGAAGAGCACCTACGCGCCGTTTGGCCTCTGGAAAGCGCCGACTGCCCTGTGTCCAGACATGCTCGTCATCCACGCCGTCGCCGAGTACAAGCTCCGACCCGTCCAACGACGCCGCGAGGGCGAATGGTCCAGAGCGTCCACCCAAAACCCCATGTTCGAGCTGGCTACCATGACATATGGCGCGCTTCTCCAGAAGCTCAAGAAAAACAGCACCCCGACTAAGGGAGTCCCGCAACAGCAGGGCTGGGGCTTCGATCAGCTTCCGCGTAGGGTGTTGGTGATCTTGGACGTCGACTCGTTCAGCCTCGGTGCAGACAATCTCACTCTGGATGCCATCGAGGCGAACGTTATCCCCGTTAACTAGCAAGGTGCTCTCTAGGCCACGGTTTAAAACGTCGCGAGTTTGAGTGACTCGTCGCAAACCGTCGTGTACCTTTGGGAGGGTGCCATAAACCAGCGTCCGGGTTGGATCGTGGAGGCGACCCAGAACGAGGATTCGCCGCAGACCTGGAAAGGCGTTGGGAAGCATCGTCGCCCGGTTCTTGTCTGGTCGGCCGCACTCGCGCAACTTGGTCTATGCCAAGGCTCAGCTGGCTGCTGTTCTCACGATCGGTCTGCGGGAGATCATCCACGTTGATGCTGACGCGGTGAGGCTTGAGGATATCAAGACGGTCAAGCTTGTGGGCTTCACGTCGTCGATTGCTTACATGGGCACGCTGTGGATGGTCTTGGCTCTGATCAGGACGGTGCCGTCCTTGTCGCACGACCCTGGTGCCATAAGCCGCAAACGTGGCAACAATCAGCCAAGTCTTGCTGATGGAGGAAGGCCAATCGATCATCAAGGCAAAGGCGCAAAAGGCCATGCAGTTGGCGGTGGAACTTGCCTCGAGTGTACTGGACGCCCACGAGACGCAGCTGGCTCCTCCCGCGACCAGGTTGGAGTTGCTGAGCGGAGAGGACGTTCGCATCCTCTACGGTGACTTGCCACCAACTTGCCGTCGTCGAACTTTGGCCGGGCGGCAGAATGAACATTTGGGATGTCGTGTCGCGCAAAGCTCTGGTTCCCGCGTCCATTGCCCGCAGCCTCATCGATTGGCGCAAGATCCGGGCTGAGAACAGCGGCGAACCCATTGTTATTGGGTTCTACACCCACGCGGCGCGAGACTCCAAGAACTTGGCGACTGTGATCACGGACTGGAACTGGATCCCAGAGTCGACTGTGCGGAGATGGGCCGATCTGTTTGGCTCTGGTAGTTTGTCTCATTCGACGACCATGTATCCGTTAGGGGTAAACGACGACGAGGTGTGAGGACGTGCCGGTGAACAAACAGGGCATGTTAAAGGTAACAATGAGGCTTGAACCTGGAGGCTGGTGGACACAAAGTTTGCGAAACGGACATGGAAATGCTGTTCACCGAGCACAAGTTGCCTTCAAGGAACAGACCCTGACGGGCAATTCTCGAGTGACTATTTATTTACCATAAATTCCATATCTTCCAAACTTCGTGACCCAGAAACTTCCATCTGATTATTCTCCAAAATTCATCACTACCAGCTGTCTACCAGTTCCGTGGCCGCCATCCATCACAACTTAACCGCAACCACAAACTTGAGCTTTTCTTCACAACCACACCACCACACCCACCACCACTCCGAATACGCTCCCTCAAACCCTCATCAACCCACTGATCACGCACCACTACGAAGATGTCGTCAACGCAAGCCACCACCGGACCGGACGAAGTTGCTCTCGAATACGAGTGGTGCCTCGCCTTGATATTGGGCAAGGTTTTCAATGAAGGCACCGAGAGAGCCCAGCAGTGGCTCGAGGAATCACGACCTCGGGTCACCAGGGAAGAGTTTCTTGCACCTGGTCAACCGGGGTGCCCGGATCCCGTCTTTGACGAGCATTGGGATCAAGGGGACGAGGACAGACTTCAGCAGTTCTGGAATGAGTCGCGCGTCAAGGCCATCGTTGAAAATCTGTCCGACTCCGATATGAGTCTGCAATTCCTCTGGAGAACGTGCATCCGCATGATGCGCATCGATCCCTTCTCGCTGCTGAAGTCGGAACTCCGCGTCGCGGCGGCCGACCACTCCAAGATCGCTTGGGAAGGCATAATGATCTCAGGTCCAATGTGGTCAGATGAGGTCTGCAGGCTGCTCTCTCGCCTTATCTCGCATCCATTCTTCAGCTGTGCCTTGCCCGACGAGAAACTCAGGTTCTACCTGAAATGGGCTGTCATCTGTCGGACGGATGATCGTCGGCCATTGAAAACGGAAGACTTCACGCCCTGTCCGATTGTCAGACGTCTCATCAGGACGCCAAGCCCTGGCAAACAGCCGTGGCGGAAGGTCCACGAGACTTTCCGCATGGCGTACTGGGAGAAGTACGGCGGCTATACCGTCGAGTCGAGCGTCCTGCATGCCATCGCTGAGTCGACGCCGGTCCCATACCGACCAGAGAGGCTAGGCCCGAGGGCCCCGTATGATCTCTGCGCAGGAGACATCACCCAGGTCCTAACAGCTCTGGACCGGCTTAGCTCATATGGGTTTGGCAATCTTGTCAGCTCCGACGTGGCTCTTGAGATAGTCTGGATGGCCCATGGAGGCAGGAATTACCCGGTAGGCGATGAAGAGTTCCGAGAAGTCGTCGGCAATTGCTGGCTGGCCGATAATCGTAGGAACATGAAGCGTGCACTGTCAATCACCGGTGGTGAGCTTGGTATTTGGGAATATTATGGCCTACCAGAGAAAGATGTGGATCTGGACTTGGGCCTAGACAACGAGTCCAGTTACTCTTCTGAACGCCCCGAGCGCTCAGATGCGTCAGACCAGGTTAATGACGCCGAGTGTCTCGACAATGGCAGTCTTCACGATGAAGAGGAGGAAGGTCACGATGAGGACGAGGAGGGTCAAGACGACGAGGGGGGACTCACCGACGATGGCTCCTCCAGCCATGAGTGGTTGCAGATTTGCCCACGTTGCTGCCGGTCATACCATCGCGACGAATTTGTGACGAGAGCCGGCAACACAAAGCGCTTCTGTAATGGGTGTACTCGGGCCCATCCGGGTCCATCAGAGCCGGTGCCGACTTCTCAAGCGCTTGCTGAACCGGCGCCTACCGGCCCAAACGACTCCTTGGTCTCGCGCCAAGAGATGGACTTGTCTATCAGACTTGGATCAGCACCCGAACTTGATTCAGCAGAGCGAATCTTGCAGGTCATTGACGACCTCGATGCAGATTTTGCTGCGCTGCCAGGACTCCGCGGGGGGGCACGCCTCGATCTTTAGGTGTTCGTTGGATGGAACCCAAGTTGAGCTGGAGGTGGTGTGCTGGAGAGTTGGACAGGGGATGTGGGAATCTTGCTCTGGAGTTTACGCATTGTTTGAGATCAATAGTGACAAATCCATGGCCCCTCAGAGTCGCCAATCTGCGCAATAATTAAGATAAGCTCCAGGAGTTGTAGAACGACTGCAGCAGAAAAGGGAACTCGCATTGTCCCAGTGCGAAGCGTCGTAGTGACTTACAAGCCAGATCTAATAGAGATTCTACTAGTATCCATTCGATATATGACTTGCCTTAACAAGTGCCTGAACAAAGCCCTCGCCATGGTTGTCTTCCACGCCTACCAAGCCGACAAAGTAGTCCCTGGTAGACCCCAGGGTGAAGGATCGCCTCACACCCATCTCGAACATCTTCATCATGCGTTGCTTGTGGCTCGGCTTGATTCGAGAATGTTCGGATCTCAGTAAGCTTTGCGTACAATTTAGACATATAACCTACTGATAGCAAAAAGCTGCTTGCAAACTTCACCTCGTATTTCCAATCCTTCGTTGAGCTCTTGAATGGGTTCGCGGCATTGTGTTCAAGATTCACCGAGTATCAACTCATCTTGACCCAATCCCAGCGGCTCAAAGAATACATCTTTCAACTTCATTCTGCTGTAGTCCTGTGTTGTGAAAAGATTGTCGTGATAATCTGTCGTCCCTGTGAGTGGATAATTTTATCCTCATTTGATTTCATTCTAACCCACTACTAGTACGGTCCCACGCGTGGAAGGCTCTTACTCAATCCTTTCAATCTGAAGTCCGAAGTTTTGTGGATGACATCAAGGCCAAGGCACACACCCAGAGCTTCGACCATGTCCGGGCGGTGTCTGGCTGGCCCAGCGTAGGGAGCTTCGTGTTTCCTCACGACTGCAACACTGGGCCGCGGCTCAAGAGTTTCGACAGGGACAACCACCTCCAAGCTGCGACTTGGACAGCGTAGCATATTTCTCTCGCCGAGTAACTCGTTTACGAGGTATTGCTGCCACCATTCTAAAGCAAGGTGTCCGCTACTCATACCTCTACGATACAAGATACGTCGCCTTCTTCGACTGGAATACCTTACTACTCCTCGTATACCAAGACCGGAAAGGATCGAGTGGTGGAACGTATTGCTGTGCTACGGTTATCCACGATCGGACGAAGATGAGGCGCGCCCTACTGTGGTTATTAACAAGACTTATCAAGAATCCGTGACCAAGCGGTCGCCTCGTGTTCCGACAGAAGGCTCGAGAAGGAGTCAAAGGCTGGGGAGGAGATGAGCTGAGCGGTTATGTTTAGAGGAGCTAGATCTAAGTGCATTGCCTCTACTGCAGGTGTAACATTCCCAAGCGTAATACCGCATTGAGCGGGTAAAGAACTAGTGCGCCTTATCTACGGATTCCACTTTGCTCTCAACTGCTATTTGCATCGGGCGTGCAAGTGGGGCCGTGATGATGTGCTTACCAGGTGCAATCACGCTCGCCCTTCATTCCACAGAAACCAAACAAAGCAATTGCCATTGGAATGGAGACTCAAACTGTCATCTGACTTTTCGTTGCGCAGACCGTTTGAAGCTGCTGAACCATTGCCTGCCGATGCGACAAGATGGCAGTGCAAACCACCAACCCCGACAATCCAACCGAGACATCCGGGCTCTTGTCAAGCGCGACACCTAGCGATGATGCGGGATTTGAGAGGAACGGCTACGGTGCTACTGTTGTCGACTGCGAAGGCTCTTCTGACACAGAGCCCCCGGTTCCTGAGACGAAGACCTACAGCAACTCGCATATTGCAAAGGTTGTAGCGGCGCTGCTTATTGGTGAGTGCAGTCCACGGCCAGCACGGCCTCAATCTCATACTCGACAGGCGTCTTCGCCTCCAGCACGGATTCATCTCTCGTTCTGGCCACGCATCCCATCATCGCGTCGGAGTTTGGGGATCTGGAGGACTCGAGTTGGCTGTTTATCAGCTTCATGCTCGCTGGAGCAGCCACACAATCTCTGGTAGGCGATATGTTCCTCGTATATTCACAAGAAGCTTACACTAACTGCACCTACAGTATGGCAAACTTAGCGATATTTACGGTCGGAAACCCATCTTGATGTTCTGCTATGGCCTCTTCGCTGTCGGCTGGTAAGTCTCGTCTGTCAATGGCTGGGCATCTCTAACATATCATCAGCGGCCTTGTGTGAGTTACTCAAACACTCGAAGGAAACCCCTTAGTAACAATAGAAGTGGTGTCGGCCAATCGATGTGGCAGGTTATTTTGGGACGAATGATCTCCGGCTCAGGAGGCGCAGGCATGATGGCATTGGCTTCTGTGATCATCACGGGTATGTGATTGAGCCGATGCAAGGATGAGAACTAATCACCTTGTAGACCTTGCGCCGCTCAGAGAAGTGGCATCGTGGCAGAGTTATCTCAATGTGATTGCGACTGTCGGTCGAAGTTTAGGTGGTCCATTGGGCGGATTGTTGGCTGACACGATCGGATGGAGATGGTATGTTGTTGTTGTTGTTGTTGTTGTCAGCTTCTCTTGTACAGAGTCTAACACTTTCAGGTCTTTCCTCGGCCAGGCACCGATATTCCTTCTCGCCATGCTTCTCTGCTGGATCTTACTCCCCGACTCATCATCAGGCCACGTCCGAAGCGAAGCCCAGCTTGGCAACCGTCTTGCCAGAATAGACGGACTCGGGGCATTTCTCCTCGGCAGCGGAATCCTGGCACTTATGCTGCCGCTCGAAATCGGAGGCCAAAAGGTTTCATGGAACCACCCACTGATCTTCTCCCTTATTGGGGCCGGGGCTCTGCTCATTTTCTTATTCGTGCGCGTGGAAGCTGGCTGGGCCAAGGAACCCATCTTTCCGCTCCGTCTCTTTAACCAACGCAACGTCACCATGTCTTTTTTTATTCTTGCGGCACAATCGGGAGCGCAGTTGGGGGTAAGTACCCTGGGTGCGCAAAGCAGATCATCGCTAACGTCGTTAGATGATGTACTCGGTGCCTATTTACTTCCAGGTCACTCAGCGTGTCTCCAGCACCGTCGCAGGTGCGCACCTTTTTCCCGCAGTTATCGGAAACACGGTTGGCGGCATTGCCTCTGGGTTTCTGATTCAAAGGTGAGATCCGGTCGGGAAGATATGCGTGAGAGGGGGCTGACAGTTGTAGGACGGGTCGCTACAAAGGACTTATCATCTCCTCAGCCTTCTTCTCTATTAGCAGCTACAGCTTGATGCTTTTCCGTTGGCATGGACATACCGGCTGGGCAGAGTCACTCTACGTTATCCCAGGGTAAGATTACTTCGCTCCAATGGTAACGCACGACTAACTTTCTTGAAGTGGCTTGGGTACCGGAATCGCCCAGAGCGCCGTCTTCATCGCGTTGCAGGCCGCTATCGACCCAGCAGATAAGGCTCCGGCTGCGTCAGCGCTGTACCTCACCGGCACGATAGGCTGTGTCATTGGTCTGGCAGCCTCGAGTGCCATCACGCAGGGCATCTTGAGAGTGGTTGTTCAGTCAAAGCTGACGCAGCTAGGCATGGAAAGGTCCTTCATTGATGAGGTGAGTGACTATTGTCTTAACGCCAAGGACATGGACTGACTTGGATAGGTCATCAAAAAAGCCACCGAGAGTGTGACTTTCATTGACGAGGCGCCAAAGAAGGTGTCGGAGGTTCTCGTCGAGGCTTATGTGAGAGGAATCGAATACAGCCATGGTGAGAAACACATTACCGTGTTCAGCTATTATTTACTGATGTTTACAGGGCTGTCAATCATCTTTTCCGCACTCGCACTCAGTACTGCGCTACTACTCAAGGAGCGGAGGCTATAACGGTTGTCAACAACAGTACGTTGTGAAATCTACAGATACATGAGTATTCTCTAAGTACCAGAATTAAGGCATCTTACATAGAGTTAATGATGCAATATCATACGAACTTGGCCAGGTTATGTACTTCGAGTCACTTGTCTGTGGTAATGAAAATAGGTGGTGGTCACTGAACAAGACCAGCAGCGCAGCGACCCATCCCGATCAGGCGTGATCACTAGGGTCAGACCCGTGGAGGAAGAGTATAATGCTCTTCAAAAGTAGTCAAATCCCCATGTTTATTCTGTAGGTTTTACTAAGAGGCTGCTGCCTGGAAGACTGTTGGTCCCCCGGGCGTCTTATCTTATACGAGGCGATGAACTTAACTCACGGACGCCCAAGAGATGGAAATGGTGATCTGCCACGACTGTCTGGTTAGGGCAGCTGGGAACGACTCGGACATAAATACACCAGAATTGTACGAACAGACTTCCGGTATATACTAAGCAGACAAAGCCACGCGACGTGGTTTGCCATTAACAGCCACTCAAATCTCGAGCTCGTAACCAATCAATCGGCGTGACCGTCACTAGCATCGAGACGCCCGAGCTTCGGACTCCGGAATGCCAGCGCTTTGCCCTAGCGCCGGGCGAAAATACGGATCAGCTGTCATTCTTCTGGAATGAGAAAAGAGAAAAGAAGTCGGAGCTAGTGTTGGATCCGGTCCGCTCGGTAAGATTGTCGCAGCTTGTCTGCCCAAACAGAGTCTCCTCGCAACCGCTAACGGCTCGACATTCTGTGGAGAGAGGGCATTAATTAGGCCTGGATCACCGGCCGGTATGGGGCAGATACGAAGGAAAACGGCGTGTCCGGCTGCCCATACGGATTGCAAATTCAGTGGTCCCGGTCTCCCTTGAAGTCTCTGTTCTTGGCGTTGCTGACAACGCCGGCAGCCAGTTTTGCAAGTGCCGTGCCAAGATGCCAAGGTGCTGCAATGTTGGTTCATGCTGCATTGATCGGCCGGGATTCAGCAGATGTGACCCTGCCAGCGTCGACCTTGCGCGCGCGCCCTGATACGGAAGATACGGCGTAGCCCTATAACGGCCGGCATGACAAGGTCTTCGCCCGTTGGAAAGCTTATACCGACCAACGTGGTGTTTCAGCCGCTTGGGGGACGCATTTGCCAAGTGCCGATTTCCGTGTTGCCGGTGTGCCGACGTCCAACATGCATGCCATCACCACTAACGCGCTCGTAGACTTCTTAATAGTAGACTTGTATTTATTACACGGAACCTAGGCTAATTTGCTAGGTGATATTTCCATAATCGCTGACGCTCTAAACTCCACCATCGGGCCACCGCCTGCGCCTCCTCGGCCCACACGGCAGCATCATCGCCGACCCTATTCCGCACAGCATCAAGCAGGCCGTCGAGCGACCACGACGCGATGGGGCTCAACTCCAGCGGGTCGTTGCCCAGATCCGTAAACGTGTACTCGAACACCTTGCCCAGGGGCATGACCAGTCGCCAGGGCGCGTCGGCCGACGTCACGGCGAGCATGCCCGCGCCGGAGTTGATGACGCCGAAGTTCCAGGCGCGCCGGCCGTTGTGCGACTTCTTGTACGGCCGGATGAGCGACTGGCCCTCGTAGTCCTGCACCAGGTCGGACGCGACGCGCGTGTCCTTCTCGTTGAGGGAGCCGCTGTTGATGAGCAGGTCGAGGATAGTAGGGAGGACGGAAATGGTGGTGGCATTGGCCTCGTATTGGATACGGGGGAGGTGAGGGTGCCTAAAGGTAATGGGGACGCGGAAGTTGCTGACGTGCGGCACCTCGTAGGTGCCGGTCTTGTAGTAGTCTTCCTTGAAAGCCTGGCCGTGGTCGCCGGCGAAGACGATGAGGGTCTCGTTGGAGATGCCCACGTCGTCGAAGAGCTGCATCAGCTCGGCCATCCAGGCGTCGTGGAAGCGGATGGTGTTGAGGTACTTGTTGAAGTTCTGGTGCCAGTTGACGGGGCCGCCGGTGGGCAGGTAGTCGGTGGTGTCGAACCAGTCGGGCGTGTCCCAGGCGTGGTGCGTGGTGCTGGTGAAGTGCGACATGTAGATGCGCTGGTTGTTGGCCGTGGTGTTGGTGATGTAGTCGCGGATGTGCGGCTTCAGCACGGGCTCGGCGAAGCCAAAGTAGTTGACCTTTTTCCAGAAGGGGTCCGACTCGTTGTACTTGGGGTCGTGCTCCAGCTCGGCCTTGCAGACGACGTGCTTGAAGCCGATTTTCTGGTCGAAGATCTCTTGTCGGTCGTAGCGCTCCGTGACCGACTCGAAGAGCGCGGGGTGCCACGGCTGCTCCCTGAAGTCGTCGGATGCGTGTGTCCCGAGGTCCTTTCCCTCGTTCAAGAGGCCCAGGACCTGCGGCAGACAGGGCTGGTAGCTGTCGGTATCCGCCTCGTCGAACTTCTCGACGGGCATGGGCCAGGCGCCGCAGTGGTTGGCGGAGAAGCTCTTGGTGGACATGGTCGCCGTGGTGAAGCCGCCGACAACGTTGATGCCGCCAAAGCCCTCCTCCGTCTTGTCGTCCCACTTCAGCTCAGGCGCGTCGTAGCTCTTGCCGTTGGCGTCGGTGAAGCCTCCCGAGATTCCCGTCAGTCGCTCGATGTGCGGCGTCAGGTGCGCCAGCTTGGCGTTGACCTCCTCGCGCATGTCCTCGTCGTTGAACTGCAGGATGCTCTTGTGGATGTCGGACCCCTGGCGGATGGGGAACAGCTCCTCGCGCAGACTCTCCATGAGAATGAAGACGACGTGCTTGATCTTGACGGAGCCGTCCTCGAGGGCGCCCTTCAGAGGCTCCAGCACGTCGGTGTCGAGGTTGGAAATCTTCAGCGGGTCGTTCGCGGGGTTGTAGTACGGCTCTCGCAGGTCAAAGTTGGGGCACTGCAGCTTCCAGGCCTCCTTCTCCGCGCCAAAGGTGCCGGGCGCCTTGGACTCGAACCTCTGGGGATCCCACCGCGAGAAGCCGCGCGGCGCCGTGTCGGGCAGCCAGTGCGGGCTCGCCTTGCGGTACTGGTCGGCGATGGGGCTGTCGGCGCCGGGCGCCCAGCCTTTGAAGTCGCCCCGGGGCTCCTCCCAGTTGGCCTTGTCGACGAGGTCGGGCAGCGGCCAGGCGTTGGTCATGATGCGGCGCTGCTCGATGCAGTGGTCGGGCTCGGCCTTGAAGATTTCCAGCAGCGAGATGGGCAGCGTGATGGACATGTGGTCGTAGGGTTTGTGCGGGCGCAGCGCGACGGTGACGGTGAGAAAGGCGACCGTCGCCGTCTTGAGCAGCCACGACGGGATGGACACGAGGCAGCGGAACGGCTTCGGCTTGGCGGGCGAGGCCTTCTCGCCGTCGCCGATGAGCATATGGGCTTCGGAGTCGTTGTCGTCGCTCGAGAGATCTGTGTCGACGAGGCGCTGCGCATCCAGGTCGGCGTCGTGTTCGACATCGCGGCGCGTCTGGCGTCCGCCGCGGCAGAGACGAATGAGCGCTCGCAGGGCTAGACCGGTTAGCGGAGAGCCCCAAGGCCACCTGGAATCTCATTAGATGCCGAAATTCTGGGCGGACTCACCGATGGCGGTTTGCATGTAGATGCCCAGCAGGAAGTCTCCCACCGTCCGGTACAGCAGGTTCTGGGCGAAGTAGGAAATAATCAGGATGACGCCTCCGGACGCCAAGACGGCCCAGCTTCCCGTCAGCAGCACCTTGAGTCCATCTTTGCTGGTGGCGAAGGATGTCGCCTCATGCCACTCCAGTTCACCTCCTGTTTTGATGTAGAATCCGAGCTGGGACGCGGAACCACCTAGAGTCAAGAGACTGTTTGCGTGGTGTCAGTTTTTTTTAGTTTTTTTTTTTTTCCGTGTCGTGGACGGCGACGGCGACAGGCGACGAAATGGCGACATACCTGATCAAGCATCCCGCAATGGGAAATATTAAGAAAAACCAGCGGTTTACCGGTCGTAGTAGTACGCGCAAAAAACATATTGCCAGGAAGTCGGCGAGGAAAAAAGTCGGCAGGTAGACGATGAAGGCGGTGGTGGGTATGGTCGAGGCATAGGTGACAAGATGGACAAGCTTGGAGCAAAGAACCGAGACGGAAAAGGCCGAAAAGAGAAAGCACACGGGGGAATACATTGCGGCCGACGGTGTTGAAGGACGGCGGCGACGACGCAGAAGGGAGACCGGAGAGAGGGAGAGAGAGAGAGAGAGAAAGACCACAAGGGAAGAAGAAGGAAGAAGCCAGACGAGGGCGACGGGGACGTTGAGAGGGATCGCCAAGTTGGCGCGAGGGTCGAAGGAAGACGCACAGCACAACAAGCACACGAACAGAAAAAGATTGGCTGCGCGCTCAGGTTCCCGTCAGACAGTGTTGACCGGGCCGCGGAGTACTTAAATGTCGGCGGCCATGCAGCTCCAATAATCTGCGGACATCCATGCGGGGGGCTTCGTATCCTGTAACTGCGCCCCTGCTCTGTCTACTAGACTATCTACTGTCTAGGCTGCTTTTTTTTCTTCTTCTGTGTCCGCCTGTCTCTCTCAGCCTTAAACGGTGGAAAATTCGGCGCTTTCCGAGGGGGTGGAAAGGGATGGGGGGGGGCTTGTTCGGATGTGCGGCTTTGGTGTGGATGTTTATTATTCGTATTTGCAGGCCTGAATGGGCGTTGAGATTTCCGACTTAGATGGTGAGGAGATGCCATGCGTGATTCAGGGTGTGGAGGGAGAGAGAGAGGCGGGAGTGGAGGGAGGGAGGGAGGGAGGGAGGGAGAAAGGGAGGCGAGGCGATGAATCCATGCTGGATGGTTTACTGAAGGATATTCACGACTAAGGGTGGTCGATCAAACGGAGAGACCGACAGACAGGCAGGCAGGCAGACAAACGCAGACAAACGCAGACAAACGCAGACAAACGCAGACAAACGCAGACAAAGCAGACAAAGCAGACAGACAGACAGACACACACACACACACGAAGGCACTGATGCCAGTCTCTAACAGCCTCGAACAGCCACCGACAACTGGCCTCATTCACTGTCCCTCCTCCTCCTCCCTTGAAACAGGACCCTCTCGCTCCCAGTCTCTCTCTCCTGAGAAATGCACTGAGCACGCGACACACTGCCCCAAGCCGACCAGACCCCTGCACAAATAGGCTTACCGAGTTCCGAGTAGCCCCTGCGGGTGGGACGCTTGGGTGCCACCCGCCGTGATTGGCTTGGCCGTAGATTCGAATGACACCGCCACACGAACAGTCACGATGGTGCTGGCCCCCTCCCCGTGGCGAAGGCGAGAGAATTCTGGCCCAGAATCCGAGGCGATGAGGCTGCCGTCATATGATTTGGGGAAGACGCCATCCTAATATTTTTTTCTTCTTCCTTTTCCTTGCTTATTAGGGCGGGATCGTCCTGGTGATGGCGCCGTACGTACAATGCGTGTTGCCACATGCTTGTTTTTCTGCCCTCTGTCCGGGTGCTGTACCGAGCATCGCATCCCCTTCATCGCTCAATTCATTGTCCAGCTTTGCTTCATCTCGTCTCCTTTCTGCCTTCTCCCTGTTCCTTCGGCATTCTAGACTCCTTATTCCACACATCACGTAACACTTTTGCAGGGGACCGGCCTTGGCTCGCGTGGTGGGGCCCATGCAACCCCGTATTATTACGGCCAACGACCCTTGTGCCCCGAATGAGGCCTAGACCGAGGCCTCTGCGGAAAACATCATCGTATCAATAAGATGACAATCACCACTAAGCCGCCTATGAAGGAGCCCTCCTTACCCCGCCGTCTGGCTTCATTATTAGCCAACATGTCAACGGCCCGGCACGCGACACCTGCTCTGACCCCTTGGCCGACCAGTCTCCCACAGTGCAATGTCCGGCCACCAGCCAAGCCAAGCCCAGCCAAGCCCAGCCCAGCCTTCGCGGTTGGCGGCTCGCGGCTCGCTCCTCTCTGCTCTGCCAAGCTCTCCGTTTGGTGGAGTCCTTGGCTGCTTTCAGGAGGAATCTAGCATACCTCGCATACATAGTCCGTCCTCCGTCCCAACTCCCCATGCCATCCATATACGGCATCTCAGCCAAGCGTCCAGCATCCAATCCACTGCCGACGGCAGAAACCCCGCCTGCAAAGGCAAAAATGCAAACTGCCAACTGCAACCTGCAACCTGCAAAGGGGCACATCGATCGATGCCTGCGGACAATCAGCATCTCATCTCGCCGCCGATGCCTTGGCCCGTCCAAGCCTCCGTCCCCAAAGCCTTGCAATCAATCCCACCCCTATTAAAGCCCCAAAGCAGCCCGCCACAGTGAGCAAGCACCGAAGTGAGCACGCGACCGTGACCCGGGCCTCCACTACCTAACTTTCTCATCTCGGGGAGTACTGAGTAAGGGGCTGGGCCCCAAATTCCTTCCCGGCCCAGCCCTGTCCAAAACCCTGGGTAAACCCAGGCCCGCATCCCAGCGCCATCCCTGTCAAAGGGGTTCCTAGATTCCGTCTCATCAACAGGCTGCTTGTCCATGCTAATAATAACGTGCCCGCCGCCGCCAGCGCAATGGATCCGGTATAACAGCGCCCTGTCCGTCGCTAATCTTTTCATGTTCAAGCGTTGCCGCTCAGCGATAATTTGGTTCTGGTACCCAGACAGCGCAGAGCTCCTCATCCGGCGCCGCAATTTTGCCATCTCGGACTACTCGCTTTTGGGCTGTTGAGGCGGGGGATGTCTGGACATGCTGCGTCTTGGCGGCTAAATGGTGTCAGTATCCGAACAAGCCAACCAGGCGCCATGGCGAGCTGAATGCATATGCGACCGCATAGCCGTCGTGACCAAAAACCTGTATTCTGTGCACTTAGCGCGCGACGCTCGCAAAGGATGCCCCGGATTCATGCCGCTGCCCGGCAGCTAGCCCAACCTGCTTCCGGGTAGCGTGAAAGCTGTAGATCTTCCTTCGCCTTAACGTCGTCGCTGCAGGAACTAGAAGCTTTACGAACCTCTTAATTTCCATAAGTTCCACGAGGTGGCGGGCTCGGCGAATCGTCATTTCGTTTCAACCGTGCCTGTCGAACTTTGCGCCGTTTCTAGGGCTATTTACTCGGTGAGCCATGGTATCGGCCTGAGCGTTCCAGAGGACGTGCTTTCCGAACGTTATTCTTCCAATCGCGCCTCCAATGAGTGCTACCGAGGAAAATTAACAGCTCTGTAAATTAAAGAGAGCGGTGAGGCATAGGGATGTTGGTCACACAAGCGTAGTGGGAACCCGAAGTACAATCTGCCTCCTTATTTCAGTGACCCCAGAAACTCTCGTGATAGAGGACTCCCTTAACCTCAGCAAGCATCGGTTGGGCCGGATACCTACACACCAGCAGCAGACAAGCCTGCTGAGCAAACGTTGGCATTGTTAGCTCAAGTCAGCGCCATGTCGTATTCCATGCTGTAATTAAGTAGTTAAAGCCTATTTTCCAGGTCCACTGCCAAGTAGTAAAAACTAGTCGCTTGGTTTATCACGCAAACCGATAGTGGTAGAGTATGTTGTTTCCCGGAGATGTCGAAGAAGGTCAACCTTCTCACATTCAACATGGCCATTTGTGGAAGTTCCCACACCTTGTTCACTGAAATACCACCACCCCTTCGGTAATCTAGTCTTATCGAAAGCCCTCCTGTCAAAATAAGGTTGAGCCAACCGGCCTCAGCCGTTAGTCCCGCACCTGTCCTTATCAACAGCCGGGGTCCAGGATCAACAAATGGATTAGGTAGAATTGATGGTGTTTTCTGTATCCGACGTTATCAGCCATGATGGACCAGATCGAGATGTTCAGTGTGCAGCGTCTCACGTACCATCCGATTTGTCTGGCTTGCATAAGTTAGCAGCTTTACATTCGTATTAGTGAATGTTCGACTGAGTTCATAAGCTTGTCAACCATACGGAACAGATTACAGTATTTGCGTGTTGCGCGTCCATCAAGGCGATACACACGACAAGATTGAGTGACTACTTCTTAAATCACATGGCAATGAGCATGAACTGCCGTTTTCTCGTCTTAAGGACTTTTAATGCTACGTTGGCAAGTCAATCAATGAAAGCAACGCGAATGCTCCAAATGGCCAAGTGTTACCCTAGACCTGAAGGAAGCAAATCCTTAAAATTTGTATCAAGATAGTAGCTGTAACAGATACATATCTTTATCTGGAAATTATTATGTGTTCGTACAGTCTTGGGTTGAATAGAGAACATAATTTCGCCGTGAATCCCTGTCTAGCAGATGCTCCGTCATTACAACTTATGAGCATCATGGACGTGCTAGGCTTTGTGAATTGCTATCTGTTTTTGGAGGCTCACGTTATTCTGCCTGGAAAGTCCTCCCAATTCTACAAATAAGTCCATTCTCGTTTCATGGGGCTCGTAGCCCCTGTCTAATTAACCTGACTATAAGCAGGCCTTCCTAACTTCCAGCTTTCCAGCATCTTGACCCGGTGTAGGGTATTTAGAAATCTCCGCAGATGCGGGTTGTTTGCAAATGTAGATTTCTTTGCCTTGCAGCCTGTAAGTCACCCTGTTGTCGCAACTTCCGCAGTATTGCTCAACGTCGAAAGACCAAGATCGCAAGTAAGGAACCACCACACCGCATACGGTACGGTCGTCATCAACAGAAGGACGGCTTGGATGTTGGAAATAGTTAGAACCTTTCACTTGCAATGCATCAGGAGCTTGTATTGTGTTGCGTTTGAGGCTTTCCGTCTGACTTTTGTTGTGGCTTGGCGTTCGCAAAACGGACAGTCGATCAAGTCGGGCTGGTCTCCAAGCAGACAGAGTGGTGTGACGGTTTGTACCGGTGTTGAGACTGTCGTCAT
The DNA here is from genome assembly GCA_037954305.1 of Neonectria magnoliae. Lineage (NCBI taxonomy): Eukaryota > Fungi > Ascomycota > Sordariomycetes > Hypocreales > Nectriaceae > Neonectria > Neonectria magnoliae. Next base: position 130,112 of record JAZAVK010000089.1, on the reverse strand, counting down.
CTCCAGATTGTTCGTGTACCCGGCCGTCGTCGGAGTTGCTGACTCTGGTAGTGGACTGACAGCCACTTGCGGCAGCACGCTCAGAGCCACTTGTGGTAGTGTGCTGGGAGCAACCTCTGGAAGTGAACTGGGAACTACCTGTGGCAAGATGCTGTAATCCTCCGGTGATCGTTGTCCAGAAGCACCGCCGAGTGCTGTGTTGTTTCGGAGTGACGTCCTCGAGTTCGACGCGCTTCGGGGTAGGTACTGACGAAGTTGTCCATCACCGCCTTGCAGGGCAAACTTCTCGTCGACTTGTTCGATTCGACTGGTGGAGATTTGCTGGGCGTATAAGGCGGAGGAGATACTGTGTATCCTGCTGGCTCGAGGCGTGACGTCTCCAACGTCATTGGCGATACAAGCCATTCTTCGGGAGCTCGGGCAGCATCGATTCGATCCGACGATTGCATGATGTGGTTAATGTGAAATGTAGGAGTCCTCGATCGTCGCTGGTATTGATATTAAAGATTTGGATGGTAATTTGGTGTGATTATTGGAAACATGAGAATAAACAAGTCATGATGAACAGAGGAGGGTTAGAAAGTGAAGGACAAGACGGATGGGAGCTTTGGTGGTTAAATCCATTACGCGTTTAACTCTCTGCAATACGTCCTTGTCAATTACCATCTGCTGCCTAGCGCGTGGCTCGGGCGTAGAGACAGCGGGAACTTCCAGGTTGTGGTGTTTTCAGATGTCTTCTCGTCGACTGAGGTGTCGTGATGATGAATATTCGTACGCAGTAGTAATTAATCTCGGGTGATGGAATCATCTGACAATACCCAGCCGTACGTGTGTCTCGATGGGCTCGAAACCGCAGCGTCTCTGGCATAAAATACTGCAGAGATCAAAGTTGAGCTGAGGCTGAGCATGCCTTACGAGCACCGATGCCCGGAATGGTTTGATCCCAAGCCCAGGAGATAGGACTTTGTAACGTATCATTGCATAGTAAATCGAACTTCGAGTTTTGACCCACGCGTTCGTCCTGTTACACAAACCGGTATCGGGACCGACGACGAAAGCGAGACCGAGAGCGAAAACTCCACTGTAACGGGACTCGGACCAACAACAACCGGGGCCTCTCTTGTTAGCTAGAAAGCTTCTCGAGCCCTATCACTCCAATTTGGATCAAGCTTACTTGTGGGCTGAGGCCATGGCGCCGATCTTGATTCAGTTTGAATGCGTTGTTCCGTTGGGGCCTTGGTTTGCGGTAAGGCTACGCGGGATTGGGCTGAGCTAGTAGGAGGGTGGTGGTAGAGTTTTGTGTCTATTGAGGGGTTTCAAAAATAGATTGCTAAATTCATCTTGTCTTGGCTTACTTTATAACAGTGTCTGCTCATGAATTCCATAGTTCTATATCCAATTCAACTCATTCAGACAACTATACCTCCTTTCGCTTAGACATGTATTCATTAGACATGTATTCATTAGACATCTATTCATTAGGCATCGAAACATTCAGGAACCCTCTAGGAATCAACAAGACATCAACAAGACGCGACATTTTTCTCACCTACAACCAACATCAACAACTAAACAACCACAAGTGGGTTTCTTTGCCGCATTCCAGAAGCTTGAGCCCTTCTTCGCGCCGAGATTCAAGACGCCCATGCACATTGCTCAGATTGTCCTCGTTACCGCGGTAATCGGCCTCTCAGCAGCCCGACTCTTGATGCCGAATGCGCCCCGAGGACGATCCACAACTATGGGCCTTGGAATGGTGAGCAGACCAATCGTTGGACTTATATCAAAGAACTACAATTAATTACAGGGCGCCAAATCACTCGTCATCTTCTTTCACCAGCTTCTCACTGAGCACGTCGACCGATTACGAAAATGGGGAAGCCTCAAGACCTATGCCATCCTTAGCAGCTTGGAAGTTGTGTTCTGGGGCGCGTTGGCTTTTATGTCATTGACAACAAACACCGAGACCTGCATCGGGACGAGCTGTGCATTGGGCTGAGTAGTTTTTGTCCTGGCTGTTCTTCTCAGGTATGTCAAACACGATTACTTGAAAATGGGTTTATGCTGACATATTCTGCAGAATACTGGCAAAGTACACTGTGGTCATCTCCATCATGGACTGGTACCACTTCCGCAGGCACAGCGCCCACTGCGGCCTCATCATTTCCGGACAGCGCGGGGATTCGGAGTCCATGTCTACTCTTGAGACGGATCGAAAGTAAGGCCTGAATCATAAACACTTTAGCATCTTTCATGATGAAAGCATCACACATTTTCAGCTCGACCAGAGAGCATACGACTGGCACTGGGGGATGGGAGTTTGGGGACAGCGATTAGACTTGGGTTCAACTGAGTTTTCTTTTGTATTGGGTTAGAGGCAACTGGATTGATAAATTAACTGAATAGACCTTGAATGTGTAAAATTTCGAAAATGATTGGTAAGTGATTGGGGCATGTGAAGTGATCTTGAGCGCTGGCCTCGAGTGTCTGTGTATTTGCAAACATGCCCTTGTGACCTAATCATCACTCTCTGAAAGCCTGCCCGAGCCATTGTATTGTCATGCAGAGCAATCACAGAAATGACGTAGATGACCGGCTTTATTGGGCCAATGGTTTGATGTGCACTCTTACTTTAGCCACCACCTATTTAACATAGGTGAGCCATCACATATAAACAGGTGGGCTGGAAATATTTATTTCTACATCTTCATCTCACATTGCACCGTTCTCCACGATCCTCATCGGCCATTCCAACTGCTTGTGCCACCTGGGATCTATGTTCGTCGCGATATCGTCTAGAAGGCTGCTACCCCATCCCTGCAAATACCAGTGGTTTCGACCGGTGTAGTGCAGAATGACACAATAGTGGGAGATTATGAGCAACGCAACGGGGTGGCGCTGGCGAACGAGATCTATCAAATCCTCCGTGAGGCATATGGCAAAGCTCACACAGACGCGGAGATCGGGCGCACCAGTGCTGAGAATTGCGTTCTCCACCCACGTAATAATCCCGGCGATACATTCACGACATACAGAAGCAGTTGCAGGTTGGATCATGTCAGGGATCTCGAGTTGACGCAGCTGCTTGACTATCGCAGCGAGCACTGGCGTCACGGGCTTGGTAGTGTCCTCGCTCAGAAACAGCTGCCCTAATCGTCCTGCTGCGAGCAAGTCGGTATAGGCGTCAAGAATCCTACTCATCCCGCGGACGAGCTGGACGACGTCGAGGAAGTCGTCGATGCGCGGCTGTTCGTACACGCCGCCGTAGCTGGAAAAGGCAGCAAAGGCGCTGATGGACAGCAGCGAGGACGCCACGAACAGCTCGTGGCACGTGTCTTCGTTGATATGGGCGAGAGCAGTGCGCAGGCCGGCGATGGCCCTGTTCTGATGTAGCGACGCGCAGATGGAGTAGTGGCTGTAGCGTTCGGGTTGAAGGTGGCTCTGGTGATGGGCTGCGACGGCCAAGACTTGGTGCAGCAGGTACGCGTGGGCCATGGCCAGCTTGGGGATCTCGATCTGCCAGATCTGGTGGAGATACAAGGCGCGCGGAAGGGTCATGTATGTTGATGAAGTGTAGTGGTGCATGAGTCCCAGGTCGGTGAGCCACGGGCTCTGGTCGAGGGATCCAGGGCCAGTGACGAACTTGTCGAAATAGGGGAATGGATCGGAAGCCAGGGATAGCGAGGGATTGCTCCACGCAGGGCCCGAGGGAGTGGATGCTGCGGTTGCGGTGGCTAGGGGCATGTTGATGTTGTTGGTGTTACGGAAGTGCGGTGATGAGTCCTGGGTGATGTTAGTATCGTCCAAGCCATCAGTACATAGGATATGATGTCTCCAGGCCTTTATTACCTTGGTCGCAGTGACGGCTGAAGCAGAATCACTCGACGTCAGCGAAGGGCTCCTGGCTGCGTTCAGTTCTGCGTAGGTGCATTCCAGGCCATGACGGGCACAGGCCGAGCATGGTCGACTCTCGTCGCACTGAGGAGAAGGAGATGTCAGGACTCAGGAGACGACGCGTAGATGGCGGCGGCCACGCGGCTGACGGGACGGTACCTTGACACGTCTCTGCTTGCAGCGCAGACAGCCCCGACGGGATTTCCTGTAGCCCAGACGAGGCATTCTAGAAGGGCTGCAATACGTTGTCTATGCTGAGTGAAGGAGACAAGGGTGCCAAGGCGAAACCCGAGACCGAGACCGAGAAGACCGGGGTTGTGGTGTTGGCAGCGGGATGATGTCGTCGAGTGGATTGCTCGCTTGCTCGATTGATTGACTGGCTGGTTGGCAATGGGAGCCTTGGTATTTGCAGCTTTCTAGGCGGCCTCTTCAAGGGAAGTACGACGCAACGATTTCGTACAAAAGCTCACGGGAGACGGACGGGGAAACCAGCCAGTGACGAATGTCTGGAGGCTTTTGGAGGCTGAGCACGTGGGCTTAGAGCGAGCCTTGCGAACCGGGCTGGTCCGCAAATACGACGTCGACGATGCGCAGAGGGGAAAATAGAATCCCAACACACCGTTGATGAGAGACGAAAGAAGCAAGGCCACCGCATGTTCCGGCCAATCACGACGTGTTCCGAGACCGAGATGACTGCAAGTCAAAGCAGATCATCTTGGTTGATGACTACATGCTACTCAATCGTCTCATTCTCCTTCACGACTATCCCAGACACGGACTTTATTCCACGTTATAAGAAGTCCATTGCCCGCGACCAAAAGAACAACGGAGGTCCGGATCCCCCTCCGCGCTTAAAATAGGTCAGGTCTCCATCGGCTTGAGCCGCAACCTTGGGTCGGATGGCTCGGATGCGTAGGGCAGCAACGTGGTCCGACGCGTGGAGCTCGCCTTAAACGTGACCCTGAAATTCCCGACAAGTTTGGACACCCAAGGGCACTAACCTGATCAGGTTTGAGCATATCACGACCTTGACAGGTCTGACAGACTATCCATTAAATAGGTGGCAGAGATCTCATCGACGATCGGCCTTTTAATCTTATCTCCACAAGTTTAGCTTGCCTCCAGGGCTGAATTACGGACTTGATAGCTCCCAATGATAAATTTCCACTGTCCACTTTTGCCCTGAATCAGCTCCTGGTGCTGCGGGAGCACAACAAGGATTGAAACTTCTTCTGGTCCCGCGATATCCAAGCCCAAGACAACCTCTATCTCACCAGTCCTATGTCTGCTCCATGTGACGTGTAGAAAACCTCTCGGCCTTCCAATCACCATACTTAGTGGCACCGTAGCCCTCACTTTTGGGAATAGCCCTGCGGTGCGAGGGCGTTCCTCGGTGAAGGTCGGATGCCAGATCGAGGTTCTGTCGAATTCAAGAAACATGGCGAGGAAGCGGGGTGATATTCTTTCGGGCCGGACGGATACTTTCAGTGTACGTCACCGTTCAATTCGTGTACGCTTTGTCCGAATCGATCTAACATATGCTCACTTGCATAGTAATAAATCATCACTGACTTGTTTCTCGGCAGCATCATCTTGCAACTATCAACTTGCTCTCTACTCTCCTCGTTCGCTACTACCTAAAAGTCCCTTCTCTATCAATTCGAACTGGAAGGCCGGGCTATCCTACTTTTTCTCCTGGAGGTACTCGCATCGAGTACTCGCAGGGACTTGCCGGGTTACCTCGACGGTTCTCAAAACTGAAGCAAAGTGGTGCTGTTATGGGGTAAAGTGATGATGTCGGATGGCTTCATCTGGTTATCAATTCTAGGGAGAACTATCTTGAGGCCAGCGAAAACCCGCTGCTACTCTTGACGGGAAGGTATACCGATAACCTGTTACGACACAAAATGTGAATTAACAGCCGAGCAATGAACGGGCACTTACAACCAATTAATGAGTCAAAAATATACAGTAAAGCATTCCATCATGCAAAATCCTGTCTCCTGATCTTTGCATTTATCTGGCATTTTATGTCCAAAGCTCAAGATGAGGAGTGGTTTCTAAACGTAGTGTCAGCTAATCGACTTGATTAGCGCACCTTGAACGACCACACTCCAAGATCTCTCCTGATCAAAATCCCGGTCTGGTCCGGTTCACAATCTGTGCCGTCGATTCGGGTTGGTCGATCGACTAGAGTCTCTGCAGTCATGTCAGCCTGCTCAACCAAAGTCCCTTTGAAGCTGACCAGCGTCTGCGACGTGGGGCATGGCCAATCTAGTGGCGTGAAGAAGTTCCGCCAGTCGTTTCCTCATGCACATTATATCACATCACATAAATTCAGGTAGCAAGCGCCCGTTGATTGTCGCCAACTAAAATAGCCTAAATAGGACGGACCCTGCGAGTGGAACATCTGACTTCCGTAAGCTGCGTATACGACGCATTAACCCTATCAGGAGGAAAAGAGACTGGCCGATTATACGTCTCTGTTCCGCTAAACCTGCACCAAGGCGGGGGTCAACTTCAGCTTTCCCTTGTTCATCACCACACCTCCAATCAAGGCGTCAAAGTCCCATTAGTGTCGACCGGCGCCTCTCCCTGGCAATCTCAGGCTGACCCCGCAAAAGTTCCAAAGCGGCGTATAATTACCTCAGAAGCCCGAGTTTGGTTCGTTCGAGTAATATCTCAGCCCTACGCCAAGTGTTGCATATTTCAAGTGAGGGCCTCCTTCTGAGACTTCAAATCAACAAGCCATGGCTACCAGTGTCCCGCTAGACCTTGCCAAGGAGCTGGAAAGCGACAACCGCGATGTGGCAGATCTCTGGAAAGATGCGTTGAAGCAGTACAAGGGCATCGTGGGTTTCGACCTGGAACAGAAGTTTGGAAATGTCGAGGCCATGATTGCGAAGGGAACCGACGAGATGAACAATTTCCACAAGTTCCGTCACAATGACAAGAAGGTCGACAAGCTGCGGACTCTCTTTGCTACGAACTTGGACTACCTGGAGAAAGGCGCTCAGCAACTGATCTCAGCGGCTGTTCCAGCCTTCCCCCCCGCTGCTGCTATCGGCACGGCCATCACATACATGCTCAGCGCAAGTCATCCCACCACATATTGGTACACGACTAACCAACTCAGGCCTGTCGACAAGTTTCGGCTGACTACGACGTGGTAGTCGTCTTCTTCGAAGACATGAACAGCTTCTTGCAACGCATCGTGATCCTGGAGACAAGACTGCCGAAATACAAGGCTTACGAGAACTGCTTGATGGATGTCTTTACGTCTTTCTTGACCATGTGTGGTTTTGCGCACAAGTACATTGAGCTTGGCCGCTTTAGTGAGTTGGTCGCGCCCCATGAGCAGCATATGCTGATACGTTCCAGAGAAGTGGATCACAAACCTGCTACAGGGAGAGGACAGCGAGTTGGGAGGTGCCCGAAAGGCGATGGATGCGAAGTTGGCGCGTCTTCAAAATGCCACCGAGTTTGCGATTCTAGGCAACACTGAAGAACTCCGAAGGATGAGCCTGGAGCTGCAGAACAACCAAAGAAGCCACATCGCCATGCTCGAGGAACAGATGGAGGTCATGGGGTCGATCCGAGACACCACCGAGACTATCCGCAGCGACATGGCCAAGCTGCTCAAGGCTTTTGATGACGAGAAGAGAGACCGAGGCAAAGACCAGAGGGCCAAGGTCTCGGCTGCCGACCAAAGCAAACCGCCCTCGGCGAAAAGAATCCGCAACGTCCTTCCAGAGGTCGAAGGCGAGGACCACGAGTACCACATCCTGAGAGAGACAATTGTCAGCGACACGTGTACTTGGGTCTTTGCTGAACCCCAGTGGGATGAGTGGTTCAACCAAGATATTGAAACACAGCGCCTCCTTGCTATCACGGGCGAACCAGGGTCTGGAAAGAGTCACGTCGGCGCGACGGTTTATGAGAGGCTTTTGAAAGAAGCGCGTCGGGATACTTCCACGCGCACATGTGCTGCTCATTTCTATTTCCGAGAACAAAGCAACAGCCTTTCGTCGCTCATTAGCGCCGTCTGCACCATCGTCAATCAGGTCGTGGAGCAGAGCTCGCCCATCTGCGAGCTCATCAACACCGAATATCTCAAAGACGACGTTGCCATCAATGTCTGGGAGTGGCAGGACATCCTGCGGAAGCTCTTGGTTCCTGCTTTTAGACACAACTCGAAGAACCGACTCTTTCTGATGCTAGACGGTATTGACGAGCTGGAGTCCTTGGCCTCGTTCACCGAGTTTCTGGAAATCATAAAGCAGGAAAACCTGAGGGTCTCGATTGTCTTGACAACTCGACCAAACGTCTTGTCACAGATCTCCGATGTCATGTCGACGCTACAAATAGAGGTCAACAAAGAGAAGCAGGTACAAGATCTGAAAGCATTGGTCTGGAATCGGTTGAATACGCTCGATGCGCTGCGCAAATTTAGCCGATATGTGAAACAGCGAATTGCCGACAAGGTTGAGGCAGAATCACCAAGTAAGTCCCAGATATTGTGGCATGGACTGGATTAACATTCGAGAGATATGCTCTATGCCGAACACCTCCTAGTTGGATTCAATGCTCTTAGACGAGAGGGCGCAGTTCTCCATAGATTGGAAAAGCCTCTGCCGTCGGATCTTCATGAGCTCTACGAGAGTCTGTTGGAAGAATGCCATCGCCGCACAGGGTCCAGCCGCCAGCAGCTCATAACAAGACTCTTCCACTGGGTTGCCTTTTCATCCCGCCCTCTGCTGTTAAAAGAGGTCGTTTCTCTGTTGAGGTACTGGGCCGGAGATGCAATGTTCGATCCCGAGGAGATTCCAGAGGCGTTTGCAAAGTTTGTCCGTGTCGGCGACCCAGGATCTGACGCCGAGGAACGGGCTAAGATAAGCTCTCAAGGAGGATGGGGCACTTCCGTCCATGATCTGGACAAAAGTCAAGATACCATGAACCCGGAGGTCGTCTACAACGATGGAGGACTTCCAGTCAAGTTTCTGGAGCGGTCGATGAGATCCTTTTTCCGAGAGGATTCCAAGAGCGAAGGGAATCTCCGTTGGCGGGCTTCGAAAGCCAACAGGCAGATGTTCCTTGATTGCGTCCAGCTCGCTCGGCCGGCGCCCCTAGGTGAGATCCGAGTCGATGATGGGGTCAGGAGATATACGACTCAAAATGTGGTCTACCACTGGCGACTCATCAACCTCGGAGAGCACTCAGCCGAGGAACAAGCCGAGGTGATGGAGGCATTTAGCACCCTATTGTCCAATAAGCAAGACTACGCCATCATGGCAGAGTGGAAGGGCGTGGACTACAAGGACACCTTCTCAGAAAACACATTTGAGAAGGTCTCTCAATGGGCCAAGCTACTCGACACAGAAGTTCGCCAGCATCTCAGCGCGCCAGTTGTAGAATGGTGGACTGGACTCGCCGAGAACCCGCAAAATTGCTTGTTTCAACTGGCACGAGGTCATGGACAAAAGTTGTACAGCGCTGCAGACCTCAAGGCTGCTCTCACCTCATTCAGAGCAGTGCGAACGGCCTTGGAACTAGTAAGTTGCATTTGACATGGAAAGGGCTTTCTGACAGTGAATTAGTGCCAAATGGACTCAATGCTGGCAAAGCAAGCTCGGAAGAACTTCAAATCAGCGTTTGGCGAGTATGACGACAAGGAGCCACTTGACGACGCCCAGGCGGTTCTTGGCCTGGAAGGTGTTCTGGGAGACGTCGAAATGGATGCCACAGCCTATCGTGCCGTTGCATTGTTACTCCTCAACTACAGGCACAAGAAACCCGCCGAGTTAACGTGCAAAAAAGCCATCAAGCAAAGCGAACTACCCCTCGATAAAGTGAAGAGTCTGGAGTTGATGGCACGGATCCAGTTAAGGAGGGGACAAGCCGGAAAAGCGTACAAGTCCATTACCAGCTGCGTTGAGAATATCGACCACGAGACGGTGCCACCCACAGTGCGACGTTCGGTTATCTTGACGAAAGCTAGGACAGAGGTTGAACTCGAAAAGTACGACGAGGCAGCCGAGTCCTACAACAAATCGAGAATAAGCGACCCGACGAACCTGACAGCCGGGAATGTGTTAGAGGAAGAAATCGACCTCTTCTCTGACGAAGACCACACAAAGTCGTACATGGACACATTGAAGAAGTGGAGTCCTCTGGAGCGTTTGACTTGGATGGCGTGGAAATACGAAGATCTGTCGGGCGATAGACACGCTCACCTTCGAGATGTAGCTGTTCAAACAGGAGAGACCGACTTCATCATTCAGATGTATGAAGAGGGCATTCGATATCTGGATAACGTCAATGCTGCTGCTCCTTTGCGTTGCGACCTTGCAAGTCTTTATTTTGAGGTGCTTGGAGATCTGGACCAGACACGAAAAGTTCTGGATGAGGTTCTCGACAGTGGTTCGACGGGGTGGCCATATGCAGTAACGGACGAGTATCCGGATTCTACGCTTCAGCGAGCCATCGACATGCAGACAGACGTCTTGTTCCGCCTCTTCAGTCAATCCAGCGACCCTGCTGTCAAGACTGAGCTTCTTGAGGCTGTCAAGGGCCTTCTTACGCGACCGCTTGCGCTAGATGTGCCACCAGAGTCCGATACATATCTCTGTCAACGGCGGATCATCATGTCGCGCATGTACCTCAAGATGGGGCCGGCGACTGAGTTTCAATCGACCCTGCAAGGCGTCATCGAGACATGTCTTAATGGGCTGAGTGATTCGGTCGGCTGGAATGATGCGTACCATTTGGTATTTCTTGCCACAGCCTTGACTATTCTCAGCGAGGCGATACAAAATAGCGAGAAGCTGGCTAGAATGGCTCGGATACTGGTATCAGCACAGTTCAGCCAACTAGATCCAACTCTGAAAGGGGACGACGGCAGTAGTAGCGAGAGCGAGAGCGGGTCGGAAGATGGTGAAGAAGAAGACTGGGCCAACAGCGGTAGCTCGTCTTGCGGAAGCGGCGTTAGCGATGACGAGGACAACACTGGCAGCAGCAGTGGCAGTTCTAGTGAGGACGACGAGGAACCCCCCACGGACGAAGGCGATCTCGACAGCCCTTGGAACGTGGAGCGATCTTGCGACGGAAACTGTGACCCAGTGACCACGTTTTCGTGGTGGGGTGGTCGTGTTGCTTACCAGTGTGTGATTTGCAACGAGGGCTATTTATGCGAGCCCTGTTACGAGAGCAGACAGGCAGACAATAAGGGAGAGCAGTCTTTGAAGGGAAGGCAGTACTGCGGACGGGATCACAAGTATATCAAGGCGCCGATTGAGGGATGGAGGGGAGTCAAGGACGGAAATGTTATGCTGGAGGGGGAGGAACCCGTTGAGTTTAAGGAGATGCTCAAACAGATTCGTGATGAGCTCTGTAAGGAGGCTTGGGAAGTGTTCTGGCGTGGGTAGGAAAGCTCATAGGAGCTTCAAGTAGTGGTTTTATACAATACGTTTTATTGCTCTTTCTTCTTCATGCTGCCTATTCTTAGTGTAGACATGTGTGAATCTTGAATCTTGAACCCTGGAGATGACCAGGTGAATTAGGTGTCATTGGCTGTCTCAACCTCCCCAAAGACAACATATTTTCAATTCTCCTAAGTTGTCTTCTTAAGGTGGACAAAGTCCAGGCGATTGAAACTAGTCGTAGTGGTATCCGAGCAAGCTGGCACCTGCGAAGCAAGCGAGGTTCCCAAACTCCCCAGAACTCCGTCTAGCACAGCAAGAAGAGCAGTAATGGGGAGGCCGAACAAAGATCCGGAAATAAGCCCGAGCTTGGCGTTGATCGAGTTCAAGAGACCCGTTTGGGCAGTCGTGAACTAGATAGAAGTTAGCGTGAGTACCATTATGATTTCTCTGGACAGCTTACTCCGCCGATGGCGGCACAAAGCTCATCCTGGTTGAGTTGGGTGGGCGACGCGTTGTTGAAGGTATTGGTCCCAGTGCCAATAGACGAAATAAGCTGGCCTACAGCGCCGAGGATTCCCTGTAGGTTGTTAGAAATGCCCGAATTATTCTCTGCAACTACTCTGCACCCACCGAGAGAGTGGTAAAAAGATTGTTCGTGCTGAGCTGGTTGACAGTCGATGTAAGAGCGTTGGTCTGCGTAGTGAGCTGGGTGATGGATGACAAGGGAGTGGGAGGCACCGCTGCGGCCTGGACAGAAGAGGCAGCTAGGAAGCTGGTAACAAGAGTGAGGACCTTGAACTGCATGATGAAGTTGGTAATAGGTAGGGTGTGTTGAGAGTATGATTGGAAGTGTTAAGAATGAAGTGTTTGGTGGTGGATGAAGATGGACTGGGAGGAAGACATGATCGTACTTATATAACTGACGACATTGTAGATCATTTTCTCTTTTGGTCATTCGAGATGATGGAGTTCTTCCCTTGGTCACATACCTGCACCTTCTTGGGCCCTCTGAATTGACTTTCACGATACGCCGAGCATCTAAGCATAATGGGATCCATCTTCACCGGAACGGACTCTGGGGAGTTTGGCCGAGACCCATAGATCTGGTTGCAGCGCAAATGCTCAACAAGGGTTCATAACTGGGCATGACTTTCATTGGTAGCAATGCCGTTGATTAGGCACATATCGTGCTAGAAGGTATTCTGTAGGTATTCTGTCTGTAGGTGAAGCAAACAGGACAACAAGTATTGGACGGAACAATGTGAGTAAATCGCGGCGTAAAACCTGCAGTGGATGAGGCGCCAACAAGATGGGTCGTTAAAAATGGCTCGAAGCCTTCCGTTCAAGCGCCGATCCAATCGACGCTGCTCATGATCCAACGTGAACAAAGTCAGATGAACTCAAGCCGCACCCGGTTAAGCTAGGAATGTGTGGGGCTACGAGACTCTTTCGGACGTCACATTCTTTCTGTGGGAGTAAAGCTTAGATGAAGGCGTTGTGGCTTGACTAAGTTGGGTCATGAATGGCATGTAGGCGCCCATTGGAGCAACATAAACCAGCCTCTGTGGAGTCTCGGCTCCCGTTACAAGAAAGGAGAAGCGAGATCTTCCTCTGCGAGAAATTAACATCGAATGAGAGCTTGGCGTGACGGTCTTTGACGATATTTCTTCCCGGATCTGACTAGCTCCCGTCCCCAGATGTACCGACGCATTCCTAGCCTAAGTCGATCCCTTACGAATGAATCACCCAAAGCGGCCCGATCAATTTCTCTTACGTACTTGCGAGGACTACTCATTCGGGTGACTCCATTTCCCGGCTCGAACGAATCCGATGATGACGGAAGCATGACCGTAGAGTTCAAAGTCGTTAATGCTACCCTGTCGGATGACGACATTGCTCGCCTTGGATATAGATGGGAAGCATAACATGAAGAGTATTTAACATTATAATTCGGTGATGGTGGAAAGCAATATGCATTTAATTTGAATTCCTCTTCAATTTTATCCTTGTCTTGGTCTTACTAATGATGGACAAACAAGCAAATTTAGTTTGCAGTTTTTGATCGGGTCTGGCGCATGCTGTGTCGAAATAATTTAGTTTAGTAGGCTATTGTCGTAACAAAACCGCCTAAAAACTAACAAGGCTTGAAATGATGTCGGCCAGCGTGAAGTTTCTAGAGAGTTCTGAAGTAGCACAATTGAATTGCGTATACAGCACGAAATATAGGTCTGTGATTTTGTCCAAGTTAGTTGGATGAATCTACTGCACTTGTTGATAGTCGAGGTAAGGCAGTGCAAGGAAGGAAAATAAATAATAGCAAGTTTGATTATTTACCTATTAAATGACATTTAGATGAGCTATTAATTTACTGATGACTAAATCAATCTGAATCTTGGTTGCTCTGCCTCGGCACCTCAGAGGAATAGTTTAGCATTTAGTTGAAGAGAGGAGTAATTCCGGCATCATATCTCCGAATTTCGTGTCAGCTGATGAACGAGAAGAATTCATCACGTGTTGTTCGTCTTGCAGCTAAACACTTTAGACCTTGCCCTTGATCAGGGGTTCCAAGCCTTCAACTGCATCTCGTAAAAATCGTCTCACGATGACCATACCAAGAGTTCTCTTTCTAATGGCCGATTATACATGCAATCTTACCGGTTAGTTTGAGAACGCAACGTATTTTCTGAACATTCACTAAACAGTCCCGCCGGCATACAATTTGCTACAGAGAACGGAAAAGCACCTGAATGTGACAAAATTCTACTTGAGGGACTTGGTTAAAAACTTGTAAGACTTGATACTCAAGGGACCTTATTCGACCCTGTTGAGATCTGGGCGCATGCGGCTGACAACAATTGTTTCAGGGCACCAAAGCATCCGTCGTATAAGACCACACCAACATGCACGCCTCAAAAGAATGTCAGCATCCACTGTCGTGGTCTGAATCAGGCTTCTCGTTGGATTCTTTCTCGTTTGTCTTTCTGCCCGGCGGCCGCGACAGAGCGGTTCGACAGATCCTTGACGACACCACTGTTCATAGCTTGCTAGCGGAGTATTTCCCCCAAGCCCGCCGACCAAATGGCGTCAAAGCAGTCGGTGCCATCTGCCACGGCGTGCTTGCTCTAGCCAACGCCGAAGACGCCGATGGCCAGAGTATGATGAGGGAAATGCTCAACGACAAAGTTGCCAAGCCGCTTTGAGCAAATTGCTTACTGGGGAACACGAGTAGTCCTAGGTGCTTACTACAAGACTTATGGTGCTGGTAGTGAAGACGTTGAGGATTCGGTAAGCGCTTGTGATAATGTGGCAGTCTTTGACTATTTGGCTGACTGCATGATTGTCAGGTCAAGAAATGCTTGAAAGACCCCGAGAAACAGTAAAACAGTAGCCTTGGGCTGTCTCCGTAAGATATTTACGCAAAGCCCGTCGTTCTTGCCGCTGACATTCATTATAGATTTGTGGTGGAAGATGAAAAGTACAAACTACATAAGTGCTAGCTTCCCTGCCGATGCAAGGGAAATGGCTCAGAGAATGGTCAAGCAAATCAGAAGCTTTTCTTGATGCTTTGATAGTGAAAGAAGTTCTATTGTTCTAGGTACACATGCAAGTCTTTTCTATCGTCTATGGCGTTCCTTTACGTCTTCTTTGTCTATGCCCACCCAAGCCTGAATAGTCTATACCCGCTCTCATCTCCTCGCCCAATACCAGTCTGCTTCTCAACTTCTTCGGTGCCGAGAATGGTAAGCAAGCGTCCATCTTTGCCCTTGGGACGATCCGTTGTCGCAAAAGCCGCCTCGACGCTGGTGCTAATCGCCTCAAACCGACCATTTCGCCGAATGGTGATGAGAAGCCAGAATACTCCGTCTGGAGCAAGGAGCTGGGTAGCGCAGTCACGCAACCACACGGCGTGCTCGGGGTGATAGACGGCGTCCGTCGCAACAAGAATATCTGCCGGGATATCCAGTGGCGACTTCAGTACTGGCGCAGCCCAGTCTAGGAAAGCCGTTTGCATCGACACAAGACCGTGTGACCCAGAATTTGCCGCAATGTTGGCCACCAAGTTCGACAAGACCGCCGGGTGATAATCCGTGGAAATTATATTCGACTTGATGAAGCCAAAATGAGGCAGCATGGCTTCAAGAACGAGACTCACAAGTCCTGTGCCTGCTCCCAGCTCGATGATTCGCGGAGAAGCGCCAAGGTTGGGCTGTGTGAGGCCAAACTGTGCGGGCTGGGCACACATCAACTGGGAAAACACAATGGATGCACCCCAGCTTTGTAAGCCGACGTCGTCGCAGTCTGTGGAGTCCTTGCCTGCAAGTCCATCGTTGACTCGCACCTCAATAGGAACATGCTCTTGGTTCGGAACAGACAACTTGAAAGAGAACTCCCGCATGAAGTCGCTATGCTCGTCCATTTGGTTATCGTCCGATGTGCTTGCAACGAACGACTCCAGAACCCAGGAGGCTTGGTCGAGGGCGCGATCCCGTACTTCTTCCGAGACTAGGCATGGAAGGTCAAATGCTTGTGCCATAAACCTTGTCAGCCAGCGCTCTACAAAGTTGCGTTCGAAGCCATCTGCACGGAGTGCGGCCAGGCTTTGTTCTTCTTTTTCAAGGTCAAGGTTGTCGTCTTCTGCGCCAGAAGTGTATCCGGAGTCGATAAGGGGAGTTGACGTCGAATCCGGAAGGCTGTTGTGTCCTGGGTTCAACTTGAATGCAACAGATGCGGGCAGAGGGCAATAAAGGATGGACAAGTCTTGAAGCACTGAGAGAATTTGATCCTCTGTGAGTTGATGCAGTTTTGATATAGGCGGCAGGCTGCTCGATGGAGGCAGCGGACAGCCCAAAGGCGCCATTGCGTTTAACAAGTCGGCAGCTGCCTCTTGATGGTGCCGAACAAGAAGATCACCGGAATACAAAATCAACACTGAGAAAATTTTATCACGATAAGGCACCCACGTGTGAGGGCTAGGGGCGATGCGCCAAGTGGGCTCTCCTCTCTCTAGATCAGGTTTAGACCCACAACGAAGACTAGCATCGCGGGACTGATCATGAAGTTTGCGGATGTCAGGCACCTGGCAACTTGTTCAGTGACTGTTTCTATTGGCGGTTGTTGCATGTTTTTAAGAACTTGGAGAAGTCCTTGATCCTGTGGAGTTGCAAGCCAGGTGCACTAATCGTAGAGGAAACAAGGTAATGGCGAAACTGGTGCTGGGAAAAGAAATTTGACTTGAGAAATAAGAGGAACAGAAAACACAGGTAACATGGAAACCCCTGATAGATCTCGATTTCAGTGGCAAGCTTGCTAAATATCGGCCTGAGGCCATCACCAAGTCATCAAGTGCGCTGAAGGGTGTCACGTGCATCGTTTGCTTGCCCCGCAACTAGGCACCGAGTGAGACACCATCTTTCGTCTTACATCTTTGATCCTACATCACGCAAGATGGCCTCTCCTCAAGGCGATAGACCGCTCTCCACGCGCGAATCTCGTGTTGTCGGCGCGTTGCTGGGTGTTCACGCTGGAGACTCACTTGGCGCCACCGTTGAGTTCGAAAGCCACAGCCGAATTGCAACGCGATATCCCAAAGGCCTTCGAGATATCATCGGCGGAGGCCCGTTTCGCTGGTCTGCTGGCCATGCAACTGACGACACCGACATGACTCGCGGCGTCTTGCTTGCGTACAGGGATCGGTCCCCTGCAGATGACGTTGCCCGTCTGGCTGGCGATTACTTTCTCAAATGGTATCACGGCGACTGGCCTGATCGGCAGCTGGGGAGTCAGCCCGCAGATATGGGCATAGCTACGGCACAAGGACTCGACCTGTACGAAGAGACAGGAGATCCAGATCGCGCTGGCGCTGGTCCTGGAAGTGCAGGCAACGGCAGTCTCATGCGCTGTCTGCCAACTGGGCTCTTCCAGCCCGATCACGACACACTGATCACCGAGAGCATACGCATCAGCAAGATCACGCATGATGATCCCCGCTGCACCGTCGCGTGTGCAGTTTACAACACGATTGTTTCTGAGCTCATTGAAGGGGCAGCCCCGGCCAACGCCATCCGGTCTGGGACATCCGTCGCTTTGCGGCTGGAGAATGGGAAACCGGGCAACGTCTATAAGGCGGTTATAATGGGAACGGAAGTCCGAGTGGAAGACATGGCTCAAAGCGGCCCACCACCTGAGATGAAGGGAAAAGCTAGTGGTTACGTGCTCGAGTCGTTGACGATCGCCATCGCCGCCATCTTGGATGAGAGAAGCCTGGAGGATGTCTTGGTGGACGTGGTCAGAATTGGGAATGATACCGACACAAACGCCGCGGTTGCCGGGGGTTTGCTTGGAGCAAGAGATGGAGAAGCTGCTATTCCCGATAGATGGAAGACAAAGTTGCAGTTTGCAAAGGAGTTTAAGGAAGTTGCCTTAGGATTGATGAAATAACGAACCCCAAGCATCTATTATTTAGAACGGTAGCAACTTTGGAATGCGATATTTTGTCAGCTAATTTGTAGCTTAGTACGCTTTATTTCAGATACTCATATACCGCCGGCCTCTTCTTTATTCCTGGTCCATATCCCTGAACTGTAACCTCAAAGCACACTCTCCGGCTTCCTGGCATAGACATTCGTCCTGTATGATGTGTTAGTCGCCCCGGTTCAGAGGTAAAATGCCAAAATGAGTGCAGAAGTAACAGTACTCACATGATGCAGTAAGATCTGAGATCTGTGTCCTGCACAACGCTGCGCATCCTTTTCACAAACTGTCTTATATCCGCACACTCCCTGGCCAAAACCTCCCTTAGCAGAAACAAGGCAGTGCCCTCAAGGCTTTCGGCTAAGAAGATTTTATTGAGCACACCAATATTCTTTAACTTGCGGTCGCGAGCCCATCCCTTGTAAGTATTCTCGACGATGTCCACGAAACCAGCCTCCGTCATGTGCTTCCGCATATTACCGTCCATGCCGATTCGTGCCGTCTTGCCAATGCGGTCTGTCGCCTCGAATATGACTTGAGTCCACTGCTTAAAAATGTGATCTTCATCATCTTTAAGCGCAGGGATATCACTGCTCAAAGTGATGTTGAACTCGAAGTGCTCAAGCCACCCTCCCGGAGCCAGCACTTTGTATGCCTGACGATACAGCTTGGCCCAATCGTTAATCGCCCCGTACAACGCTCGGGTGTGCACCAAGACAAATGTGTCAGAGGAAAACGTCTACTCCGACTGCGCATCCTCGATGTAGAACGAGCAATTCTGAGGCATCCAGTTCGGTTGGATTGAGCCAATGTCTGTACCATATACCTCGGCTGACGGATACTTATCTGCCGTTTCTATTGCCCAGATGCCGGTACCTGTTCCAGTATCCAGGATCAGTGGTGAATCCTCATTGATAGGTGCCTCGAAGAGTCGTTCGTCCATCAGTTGCAGCTAGCACTCGTGTGCTACTTCTAGGTATTCCTGTTGTTGTTCATCAACAGGGACCCAGTATTGGGTTGTCTCATGGCGTTGAAAGGTTCGACCTTGTATCGTGTACTCGTCCGAAGGGTTAGAACGTATTCACCCGAGTCGCACCCGCTCAATAGTCCCCTCCCCTCGCGTGGGCCACAGACGGTGTCGACTGTGAGACTACCCGTGGTAGTGTTTTCTGTCCCGCCTTGTGTCCCAACCAAAACAGGTTCTTTACGAACGTGTAATGGTGACCAAATCTCCGGATTCAAGTGAATTGATTCGTTTCCTGCAACAACACAGTGTTTAGACTTTTTGAGAGGTAAAAACCCAAAAGAATTTGTACATCATACTAATGTAGTCTCCTAACTCGGTTGTGCGAATCATTTTCCAAGCTGGAGTGGCCAATTCTGAGTGAGGCATATTTTCAAAAGTTGTCGCGCTCGAGGAACAGTAAGAGAGAAATGCTTGCTGCCCGTTCCACCTCCGTTTCTTTGAGATGATCTTGACCCTTACGAGGCCATTCACATCGTCCTCGTCGGATTCCGGGTCTAACTTCACCTTATTCTCAGCGTCACCATCGGGTGAAGAGCAAATTCTCTTTCGTGGTTGATAGTTTTCATTGGACGCCTTCTCCTTTGTGAAAGGTCGTTTTCTCCCGGAAGCGTCTCCGACTTTGACTGACGACGCGGATTTGAAAGACGGCTCCCCGAACCTGGGTGCCCGTTTATGGAGCTGTGGCTTCTGAATCTTGTTGTTGACCTCTTCTATCTCAGTGACTCGTGTGTACATTGTGTTGCAGTTTTCACTACTTCCTGTTAACAACGAAGGCGTCGTAGCATAAAGATCTACCTACCATTGAATCTCCGTAGTTTCCTCACTATAAGACACATGTTGACACCATGGACAGCTCTTCTTCAGCACGTCACGGTCTCTTCTTGGCACCTCTTTGCAAAGGATGCTCATGTTGACCTTTTGATAGGGACGAAACGCGCGGCTCCAGGGCGTTGAACGGGAGAGCTCGGCTTGGCTTGCATGATCTTCGAGAGCGCATTGATGCCTGGTAACACGATGCTCTCCACTTTTGCCTTTGAACTGTTCCCGAATGATGTGCTCTAGCGTATCCCAGGAGGTTATGACTTGAAGATGAATAGGAATCCTTCGTCCGATGGCGCCTTCGAGTGTGAAGTGTTGTTCGATGATCGGCCTCTCCAGTCTTGTCGCAAGGGCACGTAGTCCTTGCAACTCACCATAGACCGCGAAACCAATATCGACGATGCGACCAGAGGCTTGTTTCAAGTCATTTCCCATTGATAAGACGGTCTGTATCCCGAGGCTGAGACGGCTGGCGAATTGATCCACGAAACTTTGGATGCTCTGGGCTTGATCCTTGATCGCGGTCAGTTTTCGAGTCTCCATCAACCCGATACGATTCTGCATATCGGTTTGGTTGCACTTCATCATCTGTCTAGGTTGAATATTAGCAATCTCGGTCTCTTGATTGTACTCTAACACAGAATCTCTCACATGGTCGTAGCATGAAGTAGGGTTTTCAGGTATGCCGTATGGCTCATAATCTCCCCACGAAATTTGTGCACATCTCCTTCGTCAAGCTTCCACTGAACCTTTCTCACGGCGTCCTTGATGATGTTCCCCGAGCCAGTGTGAGAAAGACTCCGGGCAAATTTCGGATTCCTTTCTGAAATTCCGTCGCCCTCTGGGTGATTTGTCTGGCTGTGTCAAGGGCGGCGAGCCGTAGGCCGTCGAGTTCCCTAGGCAAGCGTGCATCCTTGAAAACATCGTCCAGTTCTTTGAGGCCCTTTTCCGGTAGTTCTAAGCTTTGGGTGAGTACATTGAACCATGGAAGGTATCATGGCAAAGATTGTTAGGTATTATCTTCACGCTACATAAACAAGATCGGAAGTATGTACCATCCCCAGACACTAAACTAGTGGGAAAAGTACCCAGAGCTAGGGATGGGGGCCCGGTCCAACTTAAAGTACCCAGGCTGAAGTACCTGGAACACTTGCTGAGGGTCATACTTCTTGGCTACAGTCTTCAACTTGGCCTTGTTACTAGCACCGTAGGTTGCAACAACGTCTTGGAACTGGCTTGCATAGTTCATGTAAACGTAGTCGTTGTCCACACCACGAGCCTTTGCTTCGGCTGTCACTTTCTCCAGGATATCCGACATCCATCGATAGACCGTAGCGTCGTCCGATTTGTTGTCCCACATGGCGCACAGCTGGAGTACAGCTGGAGAATGAAAAAGGGGCCATCGGCAGCGTCCAGGCCTAGCGCATTTCCTCCGCTCTTCTTCATTTGCTGGAGCTGGGGCACAGTAATGCCCTGAACAACAAGGTTGGGGATGATACCGGGAATGTCTGCGACCGACGGAACACTTGAGTAGAACGCGTCCCTCGCAAAGGCAAGGATGTCATGGTCAACCTTGGTAGTGACAACGTAGTAGATCTCACGCAGACCAGGAGGACTATCATTCATGGTCTCCTTGCCCCATTCAGCAAGCACTCTGTTCTGCGTCGTGTCAGAGATGGACGAAATGGCGTTGAAGTCTTCCCAGACGGTTGCGTTGCCGGCATCAGGCTGGGAATAATACAGAGCGGGAATAGCAAGCTTAGTCCCGCCACTGTACGCCCAGACAACGTAGAGACCGGCCTTGGGATCTTGCGGAGAGTTGTTGATGATGTCGACAAGCGCGTCTGTGACTTTTGGGAACGTGTCTTCGGTGTACATTCTGGAACCACCCCAAATCTCGCCCCCAGCAAGTGGGATAGTCTTGAGGTTGAAGCTGACAACGAGGCCGAAGTTGTTGCCACCGCCGCGAAGTGCCCAGTAGAGATCGGAGTATTGGCTGGCACTCGCTTTGACAATTAGTCCGTTTGCAAGAACGACCTCGTAGCTGTCGACGTTGTCGCATGCCCAGCCGTACAGGTTGGAGAAGAAAGAGATACCACCTATTACGCGTTAGTCAACCATAGCCGAGGAGGGTGATAAAAGAATCCTACCTCCAGTGGTGAGGCCTCCAACGCCGATATTGTACAACCGACCTCCCACGACGGTAACATCCGACTTGGTCAGCTCCTCGAAAACTGGCCCCCAGATGTTTCCAGGCTCAATGGATGCAATTTTCTTGTCTTTAGAAAGCGTGACACCCTTGAGGCTGGCGAACGAGATAGTAATACCACCTTCGACATTAGACGCTCCGGCGAAAGTAGCATGTCCACCGCTCTTGGCTGTGAAAGGACATTGCGTCAAGCGAGATAGCAGAACAAGAACGGACACTTGGGTTGCTCTGGAAGGCTTGAAGATGCAGTAGGGATTCAAATCAGCCTGGTTGGAAGACCAGTATGCATCGGTGAAAGCCTGGTATGCTGCTTCATTCTTTGTCTCGACAGATCCATCGCCGTAAAGAAACTTGAGCGTGGTACACTATTTAGGTCAGTTGAGACGAAGCTACGAGAGATAAGAGAAAACTTACAGCAGCAGCACATCCGTTGTCGAATCGCTTTGCATTGTCGACCAGGGCAGGAATCTTAGCCACAACAACACCGTAATCAAGGAGTGCTTCCGTAATATTGAAGTCGCTGGTCTCCAAAGAATCGGTGGCTGCAGAGGCCGTAACAGCTACGAAGCTTAAAGCCAACAAGGAACCGGCGGACAGAGGAAGCATTGTGACTCAAAGGAACTTGGGATGGCCAATTGAATAGATACGAAGGACACGCAGTGAGAGGTTATCCTCGGCTTTTGTATCATAATCCCGCATGTAGGAGGGGGCTGTTAATCTTAGACCCTAGGAGCTCTGCATGGAAGTCTCCTAGGGTCAGCAATTGCTGTGACATTCTTCAGGGCAGACATGGAAGCTGTCCCTAAAGAACGGACCCTAATTCTCCAATAGCTCGTTTCTCTCCTTTAGCCCAATATCATTTTACTCGTGGTCCAGGACACCGGGACAATTGTCGACGAGCGAAGTCGGAGGCACCCTTCGCGTGATTTTCAGGTGGATGAGCTGCAGGAACCTGCAACCGAGTTGCTTGGCGAACCCGGCCTGTTGGTTATTTCTCCCAAAACGACAGTATCCCCGATGTGACAGACGCACCTGCGTACGCTATGCCGACTGGGGATTGTTGAATCACTTCATCCCTGACCTCGCGTCACCAAGTCCGCCACACCGTTTGCCTCGCATTACCGAGAGGAATATTTCTTTTGAAAGGGCGTTCTGCAATTAGTAATCTGATGATAATCAGCTAGATTGTCTGAAGTACAGTTGACCCCGATGAAGTACATCTTTTCTCTTCGTCCTGTCCTCGCAAATCGTGGCGTGATACACTAGCCATTTAGTAGTATAATAGCCTCGGGTCCCGAGCAACTACTACGATGATCCGACCTCAGAGGAGACTTATCAAGATGGCTCGCTGCAGATACCCCTGAACAACCCAATTCTCACCTTTAACCAGGTTTACCCAGGATGACATAGGGTCCAACTGACAGCATGTCCCGACTGAACTCTAGGAACAAGGTTGTAATAGATCTACTTCCCGATTCTGCCGAAGCAACCTTGGCGGTTCCGAGACGCTCCCAAGCCCTAACACCAAGATCCTACGCTTTACCCGACGCATTGAGCAGCCCGTTGGCAAAGCGCGCGGATCATGGAAGTCATCTGATATCCCGGTCTTTGGGAGCCCCGGAAGACTCTGCATGAACCCTTGTCTTGAACTGAAAAGGACTGAATGCAGTATCACACCTGCAGGGGATGTTTGAGGCTTGGTGAGAGAATAATGTAGGGGATGATGCCTCGTACAAAACATGACAATGACCTCTTGGTCCGATCACTTCGTGCTTCCTCCTGTGCCGGCATCATTCTGTTCACCGAAGCATCACTATGGTGGCGACGCCTGTGCCGAGGACCTCCATCCGCAACACGAGCATCGCGCTCATTGCTGTTACGACAATTACAGTGAGCCTTCGACTCCTGTCTGCTCTCATCCATCACAAGACGTTTCGGGCAGAGGATGGATGGTTGGCCTCCTGCTACACTTTCTTCCTGGTCCTGGCGATCCGTTACCTCTACATTGTCCCTGCCTTCTTTCGACTATCTGATTTCGGAGAAGGCCTGATCGAACCGTACGCCACCCTCAACGACGATGCCCTTTTCATCCAAAAGGGACTGTTCACTGCCTCGGCATGCCTTTGGTTCTGCCTCTGGTCGGCAAAGTTTTCCCTCCTCTCAATGTACAAGAAGCTGCTGTCCCAGCTTCCATTCTACGTCAAGTTGTGGTACGCGCTGGTGGGCCTGTGTGTCCTGGTACGCGATCTCCCATCATTCCTCAAACTGGACATTGCTGATCGGATTCCCGCAACGTTTAGACGCTGATCGGTTCGCTTATTACCCTCTTCCTTGCCTGCTCCAGCATGGAGGCCTGGTTCTCTGCTGGAAAATGCACGACACCGCGTGACGTTGTAGCGGCGGCGGTTAGCATGTGGTTCGCATACGCAGTCGATGTCCTGACCGATTTGCTCAGTATGTGGCTTCAGTTGAGAAGTTGAATCCATACTAACGCATACAGTCATGCTGCTTCCCCTCCGTCTCATCCTAAGACTGCAAATGCCGCTCTCCCGAAAGTGCAGCATTGCCGCGCTATTTTGCCTCGCGTGGGTCTGCATCATTGCTTCGACGGTTCGCGTCACGCAGATTGGCAATCCAGGAGGACAACCAACAGTGCCGTGGCTTGCACTCTGGGGGACGATCGAATCAGCCATTGGTATGTCAACGTGAACAGCATCGGGCGAGAATAATGCTAACAAACACAGCTGTCATCATAGCCACCGGGCCTGGCTTATACCGCTCAGCCAAGTTATACTCGAGATCACGGAAACAATATTACGCCGAGAATTCACGGACAAAAACGAGCCACATCAATAGGAGCCACGGAAGAATTGCAGACGGTGGCGCAGAGCTTCAACCGTATCCTCGCCCGGACGCAACCTTGGTGCAATCAAGCAGCAGCCAAGAGGAACTAGTGTATACAGAACGGAACGCGAGTTTGGGCACGAAGGAGCTTTCTATCAATAGTGTTGAAGAGGGACGAGACTCTGCAGGGAGAAAAAGCTGATCTTCGGGGATTTTACTCTGTCAGAATTAATTGATTTATGTACTATCTTGCTTTATATCCGTTTCCTCCGAGCCTTGTTAGTCATCTCCCCTGTTGACCAAGTGCATCGGCCGAAAACAGCAGGTCCATGATAAGGAACCAACCCCGCAGCAATACAAGCGTCACGTACGACGCGTCGACGCTGAACTTGTCTTTTTCAACAACCTTTCCATCCGCGACGGCATTTGGCATTAATATTCACAATGGTCATGATCGGTGTTGCGCTTAGCGGCTTGCTTAGCCTGGCGTTTGCGCAATTCCCGCCTCAGCCCGAGGGCGTACTCACCGTGATATCCAAGTTCCACGAGAACGTCACTATTTCCTTCAAGGAAGTGAGTGGCCTTGTAATTGTCTGCGAATTTGCACTCACAACTTTTAGCCTGGACTCTGCGAGACTACGCCGGGAGTCAGATCTTACTCGGGCTACGTGCATCTCCCCAGGGGTTTCTTGGATGACGAGGACGGTGCCGGCCATGACTATCCCATCAACACGTATGTTGTTCATCGACCATGAAGCTCAACGCTAATCTTTCAGTTTCTTCTGGTTCTTTGAAGCCCGAAAAGACCCCGAAAATGCCCCGCTGGCAATCTGGCTGAACGGTGGTCCGGGTGGCTCATCCCTGATGGGCCTCTTGGAAGAAAACGGGCCTTGCTTCATTGAGCCGGACTCAAAATCGACGCGACTGAACCCGTGGAGCTGGAACAATGAGGTCAATATGCTTTACATCGATCAACCAACGCAAGTCGGGTTCTCCTACGACGTTACCACGAATTGTTCGGTCACTTTGGGCGAAGACGGCGTTGAAGTCATCCCAACTGATTTTGAAGGACAAACACCCAAACTAAATCTGACCACACGGGCGGGAACCTTTGGAAGTCAGAACTTGAATCAAACTTCCAATACCACGGCGCAAGCTGCTCATGTACTGTGGCACTTTGCTCAAACCTGGTTCTTCGAGTTCCCTCATTACAAGCCGGCCGACAACAAGATCAGCGTCTGGGCAGAGAGCTACGGAGGTCATTACGGACCAGGGTTCGTGCAGTTTTTCCAGCAGCAGAACGAAAAGATCACGAACGGAACCATTGGTGATCCTGATGCGCAGTACTTGCACATTGACACACTCGGCATTGTGAATGGCTTGATGGATCTTGTGATCCAAGGAGAGGCTTACATCGACTTCCCATTCAACAATGTGAGTCTTCCGGCTTTGTGTTTGAGTCGTACTAACGTTCTAGACATATGGCATCCAGGTATTCAACCGGTCGATTCATGAAGACTTGATGTACAACTGGACTCGCCCAAATGGCTGCAAGGACCAAGCAATAACCTGCCAGAACAAGCTGCGAAGCCTTGACCGTAAGGCCAACCAAGACTTTAAGCAATTATCCGATGTCTGTGAGATTGAAGATTGGTGCAACGAAAAGGCGCCAGCTATTTACATGAACCTGGCAAAGGCAGCCTGGCTCGACATCGGACATCCATATCATGACCCATTCCCAAAACCGCATCTACACGGCTGGCTTACCGAAGAAAGTGTTCTCAAGGCGCTAGGAGTCCCCGTAAACTTCACAGCCATCTCCATGACCGTCGCCGAAAGCTTTGATAGAACATGGGATCTCGTCCAGGGAGGCTTTCTGGAATCCATCGGGTATCTGCTCGACAACGGCATCAAGGTGCACATGATGTACGGAGATCGCGACTACGCCTGTAGCTGGACTGGCGGCGAGGCAGCAAGTCTTGCTGTGCCATACAAGCGAGCCTCAGATTTTGCTAGTGCCGGATACGCTCCGTTCATCACGGTTGAAGGCGAGAACGGCATGACTCGCCAGTTTGGTAACTTCAGCTTCACGCGCGTGTATCAAGCCGGCCACGAGGTTCCGTCCTACCAGCCGGCAGCCGCCTACGAGGTCTTCATGCGTGCATTATTCAACCGCGACATTGCCACGGGAATCCTGCCCGTCACAGACGAACTGTCGACGGTTGGTTTGAAGGATACGTGGCATATTAAGAACACGCCGCCCGAGCTTCCCAAGCCGAGGTGCTACATCCTTAAGCCTGATACGTGCTTGCCTGAGGTTTGGGCCAAGGTGGAATCCGGTGAGGCGCACATCAAGGACTATTTTGTCGTCGATGATGAACGAGAGGCTGGATTTGAGATAGGTGAACTGTAGACAGAGACTATTAGCAGGCCTTTGCCATTCAAGCGATACAACGTCTAATAGCACGGGGTAATTTGTCCTAGTTTCGACGTAATTATCGTCACCTACGATGACTTGAGTCCACCAGGCTTACTCCATTATGTCATTATATGACAACGCGTGAAACATCCATCTTACCTCATACGTGCGCCCGTGACAATAAGATCCCGTTGCGGCGCTGTTACTCCTATAACGGTTGGAATTCTCACATCTTGCTAGTCACGAGATGGTTTGCTGATGGTCGGGACAATTACATCCCTGTGCTGGCCTAGTTACGCTGCGTTAGTGAGGTTCCCAATCGTCACGCATGTACGCAAGTACGACTCTATCCATTCATGTCAAGTAATAGTACCACGTTCTTGATTGCTATTCACTACGCAGGCAAATCAAGTCCCAGCTCGAGACTCGACCGCGCGTGGCGGTGTATGCGTCTTCCTTCCTCGTCATCTGCGTCAGTTTCCCCTCAATTCTAGCCAAAGAAATCCTCCCGTCTGAGGCTGAGACAAGTGGGGATTAGATATCGGTTTGCTTCTTTCGTGCAGCCCGCATCCTACACCGACTCAAGGACAGACGAATAGGATGGAGCGTAGGAGCGTTTTCCGAGACATGGAAGCGGGGATGCATATGCTGAGGCATCCTAAGCCTCTTGCAACGCATGGCATTTGGCTGAGCGTCGCCGATGGAACGAAAGCCGATGATCCGACCCAATAACTCTATTTCTCATTGGAGGCACCCGTCTGACCTGCCACCGCGTGTCGTGCCGCGTATCGCACCGCCGTTGGAATTGCGGTAAGACACGGGATCTTCTGGGCGTTCCACGTAGCCAAGCAGCCTCCGAGCTGCAAGGAGGGGAGATAAGAGCCGTCTGCGGGGAATGCGGCGCTGAGACAGAGCTTCAGCTTCGCGAAAAGAGTTCAGTGCGGCGTCAAATATTGACTCTAGCTTGAAAGATGACTGGGCCTGGATGTTCCGCACTGAGGAGTTGTGTGATTTGGCGCAATCTCTTGATAGACACTGGTGAGACGGACGCAGATATGTTACCGTTCTGTAAGTTCGTGCATACGGTGGCCGCATAAGTTGTAATATCTCATGCTGGTTTGTCTTACAGCAGCTAGCTACGGGAAGAGCTCGCAGTCGGCTTTCAAGAAAGGGAGTGATGGACGCAGATTCGGTTCAGTTCGTGGGTATTTAAGTCGGCATCTGCCCTCTCTAGATTCAAAATAACTGCTCAACAGGCTTCGCTGTAGAGAACACAACAGACATCACTACACTCAACCAGAACAACCGCAATCATGAGAGTTGACGCCGCAAGCAAGGCCGCGATGGAGAACGTTGACGTTCTCATCGTCGGCTCTGGCCCCGTTGGCGCCACCTTTGCTCGCACTCTGGTTGACGCTGGACGCAAGGTCCTGATGATTGACGTGGGAGATCAGTATGTGATTTCCGTGTTTGCTGTGAGGCTCGGCTAATGTGGACAGGGTCACTCGACGCGTTGGAGACCACAGGAAGAACAGCATGGCTGTGCAGAAGGACATCAGCCTGTTCACCAAGTAAGTCGGCACTGATGACCCAGTAACCATTGATACAGACGCTAACCAAGTATCAGCTCTGTCAAGGTAGGTCTAGGACAATAACTCACAGAGCCAAAGACTTACATGATCCAGGGAGAACTTCACCCGCTGTCTGTTCCCACCAACACGGCCGAGTCGTACCTCGAGCCGGCTTCCTGGGCCCCTACGTGAGTCTCCTCTGGACTCCCGTCCCTCGCTCTCAGCTAACAAGATGCCAGTCCTGACCAGTTGAGCTACTTGCAGAACGGCCAGAACCCGGACCAGAAAGCCTGGGACAACCTCCCCGCCGCGGCCGCCACTCGCGTCGTCGGCGGCATGGGCTCGCACTGGACGTGCTGCACTCCACGTCAGCACCCCAAGATCGAGCGATCCACCCTTTTCAACGACGCCGAATGGGACGAGCTATACACCAAGTCTGAGGAGCTGCTCAACACCAACAGCACTTCGTTCGACGACTCCATCCGTCAGCAGCTGGTCAAGCACGTCCTCGCCGACGAGTTCAAGGACGAGGGCCGCAAGATTCTCAGCATGCCGCTGGCCTGCAAGCGCAGTGAGAAGAACCGCGAATATGTCCGCTGGAGCTGTGCTGCTACCATCTTGGGTGACCTCTCGGACCCTATATACAACGGTGACTCGTTCAAGATCAGGCCCAACACCCAGTGTCTCCAGCTTCAACTGGACAGCACCGACAACCAGGTTGCTTGGGCTCTGGTGAAGGACATCATGGATGACAGGAAGTACTACATCAAGGCTAAGAAGTACGTCATCTGCGCCGGTGCTGTTCTCACCCCCGGCATCCTCTTCGCTTCCAACTTTACCAAGGACCTCTTGCCAGCGCTGGTACGTTTATATACTTCCACCTCTACACATCATCCACTGATCTGCAACCCAGGGCCACTACATGACCGAGCAGGCCATGGCCTTTTGCCAAGTCATCCTCAAGAGAAGCCTCGTCGACAGCGTCAAGGACGATCCCTACGGCCTCGGATGGAAGCGCAAGGTCGAAGAGCACAAGGAAAAGGCGCCCAAGGACCCTCTCCCATTCCCTTTCGAGGACCCCGACCCTCAGTGCTACTTCCCCCTGTCTGCGGATCACCCGTGGCACACCCAGATCCACCGTGATTCTTTCGGCTACGGTGAGGTCCCGGCCACGATTGACCAGCGTCTCGTGGTTGACTTCCGCTGGTTCACCTACGTGAAGCCGGTCAAGGAGAACTATGTCGAGTTCTCCAAGGAATGCAAGGACGAGTTCGGCATGCCGCAGGTGAGTCCGTTTACCAAGCCGTCTAAACAGGTGCTGATATCACGCTCTAGCCCACCTTCCACTTCCGCTTGAGCGAGGAGGACTCAGACCGCAGTCTTAGAATGGTCACCGAGTGAGTAGATCCCCGCTTACACCTTACTATCTTCTAACTTTCCCATAGCATGGTCGATGTTGCGAGAAGACTCGGAGGTTTCCTCCCCGGTGCGGAGCCCAAGTATCTCGCTCCTGGATCTGCCCTGCACATCTGCGGCACTTACAGAGCCGGCAAGTCGAAAAATGACAGTGTCGTCGACCGCTTCGGCAAGGTCTGGGGACAGGATGACCTGGTGCTTGGAGGCTGCGGAGTCATCCCAACTCAGAACGCCAGCAACCCCACTATTACAGCCATGTGCTTTGCCATCGCGGCTGCCCGGCAGATGGTGGATGACCTTGAGAAGCAAAAGTAGGAGGCTAAGGCGATGCCATTCTCTTCAATCCGCCAGTCGGGAACACACAACCACAGGACTATTCGGTGTGAAATTCTCCATGGCATTTTAACTAGTTGACCTTTGTATCGATTAATCTAAACATGGTGACAAGAACCAACCGGAGAGTTTGTAAGCGTGATAATGAGTGAATCAAGACTATGAAGTCGGATCCATGGCCAAGTGACCTTAGAAGACACGCCATGAATGAACCGAACTTGTTTCAAATATGTCCCACGTCCGCTTTTTGATGCTTCCGAAAAGAAACATACCATGCCCCGGTTCCAAGTCCGAAATATGGCATCAGCTTGTTTATCTCCTCGGCAAATTCGGGCGTTTCGGTTGCGTCCTGATGAAGCTGCACAATGTTAATACCATTCCATTGTTAAAATACCCTCAACTTACCTCGATGCTCTCCCAACCGAGATAATAAACAGCTAACCGCTGCTCCGATTCCGCTAGTAGTGTCTCAGATGTTTTGTGGCGAGCTCCACTGGTTTCGTTACTGTTGGTGGCATATGCCCAGTGTCCACCTGTAAACCCTCGCATTTTGTAGGTATCTGTGTAGGTCTTGTGCATCGACTTTTGTAGAGCAGGGTCCGACAACGGGGTGTCATCTGATAGCCTTATACAGGCCTAGAATGAAGTGGTCAGTTTGCCGATTACTTGCAAGGGGGAGAAAATTAACTCACAAACTCGCACACTGGTGCTTCGAGACCTTTGGTCAATTCTTCCAGTTGGGAGTCCGCGAACTTGAACAGCAAGGAGGTTTGATCTCCTGCTGAGATATCATCCAATCTAGACAGAACCGAGCGCCGATCACAAAGATCAGGCCATTCTATATGAATTGGGTTAGATCTCCCCGAAATGAAACTTGGACGACTTACGGATTGCCCAACAGATTTCGTGCCTCTGTTTCGGAAGAGGCGAGGACCTCGTAGGTAGCGTGTAACCGTAGTATTGAGCTGTTGCACCAGCAGCTGCGACAGTGAGACGAAGGTTGAGAAATTCAACAGCCGAGATCGTCAAGGGTGGCGGCAAGGTGAAGCGAATGATTTGCGACAACATGTCGGGCGGCTGCGGTGCTGACAGTAATCTCCTAATTTCATCCAACGCAATTGAGATCTGATGTAATTAAGAAGATTCTTGCATGTGTTGATGGACGGCGATGCTTTCAAATAGACGTGAGGCTCACACTCGTAGTTGTCGATCTCGTAGATGGATTATGAATCTTTCTTACAAATCGTCTTTAGCTCTGTGCCGATGGCGTGAAATTTACTAAGGGATTACATGTTAAAATTCACAACGGTGTGATTCTCTTCGCTGGAATCTAGAGACTAGAAGTGACTTATTTTTATAATTAGAGATAAGTGCTGAAGAAATGTCTCATAATAAGCAACGTATTAATAATGTTTTTTCTTGGGTCTCGATATATATTTAATGATTCGAGGAAATCCAGTCTCACTATGGTCAATCGACCGTCACAATAACCTTTCCGACATGCTGATTGCTCTCAAGATAGCGATGAGCTTCAGCACTACAGAAACGTCTTATCTACGACGGGCTTCAACGCCATTGGCGACACCCTTCAGCACGAACTCGGCCATCTCTCGACGCTTCTCCGCATCCAATAGCGCTCGAAACACGACCGAAAAATTGATGGTCGCAAACTCGGCCGTTCCCTTTAGCGGATCAATCGTGGCCGGAGCCAGGTCCAGCACGCTGTAGATGAGGATCATACCATCCGTTGCAAGCGCGTCGACCAGTTTGCCGATGCCTTTCCCAGGAACCGGGTCGTGGATGACGCGACAGCCAACGCCGCTGGTGATCCTGGCTACTTCCGTCGCGATGTCCTGCTCGTCCGTCACGATGACATGTTCGATGCCGAGCGACTTCAGTGCCGCCACCTTCGACTGGCTCCGGGTCGTGCAGATGGGGTGGCACCTAGCGATTTGGCGATCTGGGCCGCGGCAATTCCAACCAACGACGATGACGGCGAGTGGGTGCTTTTATATATACAGAGGACGAGTGGATATAAGGGATGGTCGGCTCAAGAAGCTAATCATAGTCAGTCCCTTTTTTTCTTCTTCTTCTTCCCGCGCCGCAGCAAGCAGTAGAGGGAGGGAGAGTATGTCTTGGTCTGTTCCAGCGGAGTTGATGGTAGCCTAGAAGATGGAGAGCGGGAGTGTGAGAGGAATGTCAACTAACGCGCAGGCCTTGCTGTTATCATCAGGGTCAGTCAAAAAAGGAACATATCAGAATTAAGAGTGTTTAACTTACGCCATCCATCATACGCTATGCCATGGTTAGTTAAAGATTTGCCGTGAAACGAAAATTGAGAGTTGTGTAGACGGTGTCAAGAGGGCTCGTAGATCGATCAGCTACCAGCCGCCCATCAGCACCCGCCAAAGGAAAGCAAAGGTAGAGGGAGACTTGCCCGGGGTAAACCGCCGGCGTTGTGATGGGCTGTGATCAGGTCAGTAACTGCAGGCCTTGGTGTCAGCCGTAATTACCAACTCTTAATGGTGGTTGAACCGAAGCTCAGCGACTCGATCCCGCAAATGGTCAGACTTCTCCTGGCGTACGAAGCAGTACACTTAGACGTCTGGGTACAGCTGCATCATGGTTAGTTTACGGTCAATCCATACATCCACATAATAATGGTTATGAGTTAGGGGCATACCGTTCCCTGAAGGAACCAAGACACCTTTCCGGCGTTGGCGGTATTCTCTGCTTCTTTTTCGAAAAATTCGATCTATGATCCAGCCAGCACTCCTGAGAGATGAACACTAGCGAAATTTCGATATCGAGAACATACAAAAGTTTCTTTAATAACCTTACGCTTCTTCTCTGGCTCCCTAATGCCCTTAAGGCGACTAAGGAAGGGATCGGCAGCATCAACCACCGTAAGGTTAATCTCAAGGTGCTTTAAAGCATCTTCTTTACCTCCTCGCACTCATTGAGACACATCAATCTTACTATGTATTAGTATCAGATAGACACACATGTGAGGCTCAGGCTATACTATTATTAATAAGGATAGTGTGAAAGCGGCCACCTAGATACGCATTAGTTAATATACATACTTGATGAAGTATCAGAGTTATATCAATTGTTTCCTTTATAAGTTTGGCTGTCATGGTGCTGTTGACGTCGCCGGAAATAGCTCTGATGAATTGAACCTTATCGCCAACAAGCTTTCTGATTTAAGTAATCTCCTGCTTGATAAATTCGCTCATTACCAGTTAGGTTGCGCTCCGCAAATTTCGACGCTGAAGTTATGCAAGAGCTCAGTTCCACGGGGAGTCTGTTGTGTCATGTTAGCTAAGTGGCAAGCTGCGAGAAAGGGCTTTGACTGGTGAGAATCGCCAGCAAACTCAAAGTTGGCTATCTTAGCCACAACCATAAAGACCTCGGGCAGGCGGACGAGCTTGTCGAAGGGACTCATATAAGCTACCCGAGAGCTAGAATCCATAAAAAATGGGGTGTTTGACGTAGCAGGAAACTCACCGTGCATAGTCTCACCCAAATTAGCGAAGAGACGGTCGACATGGCTACCAGCCTTATGAGTCGTAACGTCAGCGTGGCCGTATTCTGCTCAGCCGACTTATTAGAAGACGTGTACTTAGATGTTTCATAACAAAATCCAAAATGTGCTCCCTGAGGTACTAAGATTCCATTACGGTTGGATTGAGAGTGTTTAATCTTAGCTTCTTTTGTCTGAGTAACCAATATTAATCCATATGACATGAGGGCATCAGTGGTTTCAAGTTGTGCCTCTGCAGAGCGAACCAGTTAGTGGACACGACTAAGTATCCAGGGTCATGAGTATCAGTGGAACTATCGGACAGAGACCGAAATGAGCCGGGGAAATTCATAGATCCATCAACCCACTTGAGTGGGTATCCAAGTCAGAGTGATCTGTCCCAACCCTGGTTCAGCGCAGCCACCGTCACGATCCTAGTCTTCCGTGCCGCTGTTTTGTACTCTGCGGTGGTTCTAGGTGGCCGTTTAAACACACCCAGAACTTTCCGGGTCAAATTCATGCATTCATTCATGGCGCTACATGCATATCTTGATTGATTGTGCAGCTGAGCGTCATTCTAGATCCCAAGCTGACCATCACTGTCAAGAAGAAGACAACAATCATTGTAATTGTGACCTTGAAATTAAGTACAGTCGCTTATCGTACATGACTAAAGACGCTGGTGTCCGTTTAGAGAATATTCCGCCTGCAGCTTCTCAGCAGCGACCAGGCCAACCTGGTACGCCGTGGATTGAACGTGGCAACTGGGATATGTTAGCATGTCAATGTTAATAAAGAGCAGTGAGCTCACCTGGCAATAATGGGCATGATACTCATGTCTGCCACGCGCAGTCCGTTGACGCCAAACACCCGGAACCGAGGGTCAACCACAGCGTCCTTCTCGCTGCGTCCCATCCTGCACGTTCCGCTCATGTGCCACGTACTCGTGCATTTCTTGCGCCAAAAGTCCAAGATATCCTCGTCACTGTCACTAGCTGGCGTGTCGAACTGCGCCTGCGTGGGGTGTTCGTCCTTGGTGAAGGACGGACTGCCGGTGACCTTGAGCACCTCCTTGGTCGACTCGATGATGACGCGGCGGTCGTACGGGTGTTTGACAAACTCGGGGTTGAAATCGAGCGGGACGGTAGGATCCGCCGAGGTCAGCCTCACGTTGCCCACGCCCTGCGAGTTGTAGACAAAGATGAGAATGGACAGTAGAGGAGGCGACGTCTCAGGCGCCGTGTAATACTCGGGCGTGATACCGAGCGCAGCCACCTCATACGTGGGAATCGTCGGCTGCGACAACCGCTCCCGCTCCTCGGCTGGCAGCTGGGCGAACTCTTCGCTTTCCAGGACGCCGTCACTCTTGAAGAAGCCCATAGTCATTGACGTGCCCGCCGTGACGTACTCGCCCGTGCGGTACGTCTGCCACTCGCGCATCGCTGCGGCCTGGCGTGCCTTGTCGCGGAAGAACGGGCTGACGACGTCGGTGTGCTCGCCGCGGCCGTACTTGAGGGCGACGTGGTAGTGGTCCTCGTAGTTCTGCCCGACGTTGTGGTTGTCAATGAGCGGCGAGATGCCCACGCTGGAGAGCTGGTCGGTTGGCCCAATGCCCGAGTGCATCAGGATCTTGGGCGTGTCCAGGCTGCCGGCTGAGAGGATGACCTCCTTGGTTGCCTTCAAGACAGTGCCGTCGACGAGGGTCACGCCCACGGCCGTCTTGTCCTTGAAGATCACTCGGTGAACAGGGGACTCGGTCTTGATATGGAGGTTTGGTGGAGCATACGCCAGCAGATCAGCCGAAGTTGCCCTAGTGCCCTTGTGCATGGTCTGAGGAACGACTGAGATGCCCAGAAACTCGCCGCTTCCCATGTCGGGGTTGATCTCATATCCGTTCGCCTCCCAGGCGTCCATTGTCGCCGTGGTGTAGTGATCCCACTTGGGCTCAAAGCCAATGTGCAGTGGTCCCTCGTAGCCGTGGGCGTTGTGTCGCGGATCAAGATATTTCTTCATCCCCTTAGGCACCTCGGGAACCTCGTCGTGATACGTCTCCAGCTGCCTGAACCGCCGGAGCGCGTGCTTCCAGCCCCAAGCCGGATCGCCGGTGAGTTCAGCCATGGTTTTCCAGTCATCTCGAGGTCCAATGGTCCACGCTGTGAAGTTGACGGCAGTCGAACCGCCGAGGCCTTTGCCGCGAGTGAGACCTATTTTGCGTCCGGCAAGATGCTCCTGGGGGTTGCTCTCATAGGGAAACGTCTGGTCGGGATTCAAGAACTGGACGAATTGGTTTCCAATGACGCGCTGGTTGACGTCGTCGTTGTCTCCTCCGCCTTCGAGCAGCAAGACCGAGGGACGGGCATCGCTGAAGGCTAGGCCACGGGCGATGCAGCAACCCGCAGGACCGGCACCAACGACAATAAAGTCATATTGGGTATTTTGACTTGCCATGTTGAATAATTGAGTGAAAGGGGATGTGAGTTGATTTAGAACGGAAGCAATCAAGATGGTACTTCTCGACCGAGTTCTTATAATGTGCTTCGGGACGCCCACTCACTGTAGCACCGAGTCATGCAGCCGCACCTAACGCTGAGGAAATGCATTAGCTGACTCAAACTACCTGAGACAGAATCCAGGAACATGGCCGATGTTACAATATTGCTGAAACAGGCAGTACTATTGCTGTTCACCTGTTGGTTGAGCAGACTAACACGTACCCTTGGCTGCATCTTGGGCCAACACAGGGGCAGGAACATCAGGTCGTATTTTGTCCCGCGTAGCAACCAAGGCACTGCGCAGTACATAAGCTGTGGTACGTATGTACCTAAGACCCTAGAGATATCTAACGCGTTTGATATTGTCTTGGTTGGACTCTTCGGGGAGATATGCCGGGGTCAGGGTTTATGGGCGCGAGTCAGTGATCTACGGTGACCCTTGTTGCCGCTGTGGAGTACGAGGCCTGAAGATAGTGAGCAAACAAAACATTTACTGGTACAGGCGTTGGCCTGTTCCTCTGTTCCTAGTCGCCCAGAATCCTCAGATGCTGAGCCGTTGCAGAATCGTATCATGCCATATTCATTGGTACTTTCTATAAGGAATATGTTCTTGTCAATCTCGCAAAGACAGGGATTATGAATAAAAAGCCATCAATAGCTCCTATTGCGCCTGCATCACAACGTGGGACTCAAGCAGTTTGGAACTCCACAATTAGCCAGTGTTTGCATCAATACAGTACAGTCCGGTTAATTGACTGCCTTAACTTAAAATTCGCGATATGACATGTTCTGCATCCTCTATCGGGTATCTTCCCTCGATATCAAACCCAAATGCTTGCGGGGGAGCCCTGTCAGCGGGTCGAATGCGGATCTCAATTTGAAAAAACCTGGATGAACTCCCTGACAATGCGCAAGTCACCAAATGGCGTGACCGGAGAACCTAGATTGCAACGTTAGCGATGGACGTTGGACTTGGAGCCAACCGCTACGACGTAAGATGTGTTATGAGCCGTCAATGGCGGCGATTTTGCCACATGGGACTTGAATGGCATGATCTTCCTGACTAGCAGGCGAGTCAGTTGAGCCAGTGCATGGATACTGTCGTACGTGTAATAAAGCATCTCAGTTCATTGGCACCGTAGTCATCTCATTCCCAGAGATTTCCGACAAGCTAACCAACGTCCAAGCGCACGAGTAGTCAACTGCAAACCGATGATAGACGTAGATCAACCAAAGTATTTGCCCCTGAATCCAGGGACGATCACTTGGCCCTCCTGCTTTTCGTAACTAACCCCCCTCTTCTGCTGCCACGTCTGTTTCAACTTGGTGAACTCGCCCATCGTCGGAGCTGGATGCCCACCGGCCTCGAACTCGTTCTGTGTGTAGCCCTCGCGCTGGAGAAGCGGAGAGTTGACAGTATTCAGGGCAAGGTCATTTTGGGGGCGGGCAAAGTACAGCAAGCCGAGGCGGTCAACATGGCGCTGGTCCTTTGGGGGTACAGACACCTGTGGCGGTTAGCATGTTTCTAACTGACTAGGGATTATTCATACCCTGTGAATAGTGGACTGGACGTATCCTCCAGTAAGGAAGCTCAAGGCATCACCAGCATTGACCGTCAAGCTTCCGTCAAGAGGCTTGGCCCATTTCCACGTCTGAGATTCTTGGTCTCTGATCTGAAGACCAGCAACTGGCTGTCTAAACAACAAAGTGAGAGAACCCAGGTCGGTGTGTCCGCGAGACCAGAGCCCATCTTCGAGAAGATCAATCTCCTTCTGTGAGAACTTGGAGTACTTCATGTATCGCAAGTGGGACTCGTCATGGGTCTCCCACTTGTGCAGGTTGACAAAGAAGTCTTCCGGCAACTCAAGAGCAATTGCGATGAGATGGTTCAAGGGGTCAAGGACTTTATCATGCAAGTCCTAAAAGGTCAGAACCTAGTCAGAACTAGGAGGGTTGAAGTACCTTTGCGAAACTCTCAATCTCTTCAAGATTTTCCTTCAGAAGAGTCGGGAGAGGCTGAGTGATGTTCCCATCGTTTGCTTGACGAGTGTTAGCATGACCACAGATGTTGGATCGCATTGCACTCACTGGCCATATTCCAGACCTCCGTCTTCTCAAAACACCACCTGCTAGTGGTCGCCTACCGGCGGGTCTGTACCCGTTGTATTCTCCCTCGTCCAAATTAGGGACATATTTCAGCTTCTCCTCCAAGGGCAGGTCATAGAATGCTTGTCCAAGAGCAAATTGTTTGTCGACTGCCCCTTGGGAGATGCCGAAGTTGGTGACGTAGAAGAAGCCCTTGCTTCGAACAGCCTCAATCAAGGATTGTGAAAGTTGGGCATTTCCCTCTGGGGTGCCGTATTTGGACAGGTCAATTGTGGCCACTGGTCTTAGTTAGCAAGGTTACGTCGGTTAAACGTATTACCTACAATCTGCCCAGTCCAGATCCTCCTTTGTCTCGGGGACATGGGTGTACTGGTAAAGCTGGGGAACGGCGGAAGGCATTTTGCGATTTCTTGATGTTTTGATGTTCGTAGAATTTGAAGTCAACAAGATCGTGACAACGCTTTATGCATGACTTGCAACTTCCTTTTAACTGATGACAAAACAGGTCCTCAAGCGGCAGTTCTCCCCTCATTTTACAAGATCCAATGAGATGCACAGGATTGTTTGTCGTTCGATGTCGTGATTAGTTTCCCCGCAAATGCCATCTAAAATCCCACGCTCCTTGGCTCGGGATGGGATTGCCGGTGGGATATCGCCGGATTTCATCTTCCAGTAGAAGATGACGCGATTTCGCCGTGATCCTTCTATTCCGATTGCCAGATTATCTTGTAGTGGGACGCCAATCAATGCTTGTTTGATCTTCGGATGCAGCGTTGGGTTACTTGGATGCATTCTTGATCTGCTGATGGCTTTATGGGTAGCGTTGTTTGTTCGTGGTGTGAATATGCAACCAATCCGCAACCCCACCAGAATTTCGTAGTAGCCGGCTTAGGGTTACGTCAGTTGTCGTGGTGTTATGCTTAGATAGTATGAACTTGACTTTCGGTCGCAGAAACGAAAGTCCGCACGCGGCGATCATCTTAATGCCACTGTAAGCAGATTGTAGAACGAAGGGCGCGCGGGGAACTTCCACCACAAAAGGCGGCATCGAATAGACAAGCCCATCAAAGCCAACCCGACGAAGCAAAGTTTTTGACAAACCCGACATGTCGCCTGCTAAAGACATATCCCAAATTTTTCACAGCTGGCTTGAAGCTGTCAACGCTCGAGACTGGGATTCTGCATTGGATCGCCTTGCCTCGGAAGTCCTTCACAATGAAGAGGCCATCACGGCTCAAGCTTTTCTTCGGAAACTACAGAACAACCTCGCAGCTATGCCAGACAGCAAGACGGAAACAAACTTGCTTGTCGTCGACAAACCCGGCAGGAAGATTGCCGCGAGACTTGCGCATTTCGGTACCCTTGTCAAGCCGCTTCGAGGCGTCGAGGTAACCGGCGAGCAGCTCGAGTGGTCAGAGTATGTCTTCTGCGAATTCGACAATGGGAAGATATGTGCTTGGGTGAGTTTGTGGGATCTTGCGTCTGAGGATCGTCCGAGCGGTATATCAAACAGGCCGTCAGATCGAGCCACAGACTTGAACAAGGACATCGACCTCGAGAGCTTTTACCGACGGTACATACACTCTATCAACACTCTCACAATGGCGGAACACTTTCCCGACTACTGCCAGCCGCAGATAACTCACAACGGCATCGATCTATCCATCGACGAGTACCGCTCATTTATTGAGTCCAGTTTCAAGGAAATCAAGGGCTTGACATTCACGATTGTTAGGTTGGTAGCAGACAAAGAGTCTCAACGTCTGGCGGCAAGGCTAGAATTCACAGGGCGTCCGGTGAAGGAATTCCGCGGTATTCAACCCACAGGGAACGAGGTTAGTTTCTCTGAACATGTTATATATAAGCTGGATGAGGGGAAGATTGCGAGGGTGTGGTCTGTTCTAGACTTAGAGGCATATAGAGCAATCATGGAAAGTTAAGAGTCAATAAATAGTAGTACTATCTAATATAGTTCATGTATTAAAATATAGGATATCATCAACTATTTAAGCTATAAAATAACCCTTGCTTCCAGCCTCTCAACTCTTGTCATCGCATTCCGCTTCGCCATCTTTGTGGTGGAGAGCTCGGCACCCACGGATTCCAGATGCTCCTGGAGGGCGGTGATGCGACCTTCCAGTGACTGCTGGAGCAGCTTTCAGGATGCTTCATCGACATGGGCAGCCATCAGGTCATTAAACCGCTCTTTAAGTGCGGGTTCCAGAGCCTCCTGTCCGCTGGCCCGATCGACACAACTCTGCAATTCTCGAAGCTTCTGCCTGAGATCTTCAATAACCGCATGGTGGGTTATAACGTTAGCGTCGCACTCTTCAAGTAGTGCTCGAAGCTCGCAGGCTGCGGTGTCTGCAGTTTGGAGCTCCTACTCACTGCTCTTCAATTGGTCTTGTACGTTCGCAAGCGCAGTCTGAACCATGTCCTTCACAGACTCGAGAGTCCCAATGCCCAGCTGTGCCTCGGTGGCCTGCAACTGAGATGCCTCGAGATCTTGGGTCACTCGGTTCACGGCTGTCACTGTTTCGCTCGTCTTTGTGACAAGTTCTTGGCAAGTCTGGACCAGCCTACTCTCCATGTCTGCAAGGAGCTGTTCTGCCGTGCGGGCTCGGTCATTGGATCCGTCGAGGTCCTTTCGTAAAGCTTCCTGCTCCATGGAAACTACCCCATTCCTCTCTGTGTAATCAGCGTAGGACAGGCTCAACGCCTCTGTGAGACGTTGGATTTTTCCGCGTTGAATGCCTCCTTGACCGCCCGCTCATCTAGGCGCTGCTGTAACTGCACCTTGTGCTCAATGATGGAAGGAATGGATGCAACGACGGTGCAGTGCATCGTGAAGACGTCCTTGCTATGGGCGCACCACTCATTTACCGCAGTCACGACACCCTTCAACGTCTCAGCGATGTTGTTATTGGTATTATGCAGCTGTTCCCAACCTTCAGCCATGGCTTGAGGTATGCCCGACAGCTCGTTGATAGTTAGGATGGTGGCCCTGCTTCCTTCCTCGAGTTTGTCCAATGCCTTCTGCAAGGCCACTTGGCCCCCAACGAGCAGTTCCAAGGCCTCGGTTCTCCCCGTCAGTGTGGGTACCTGATCTGGACTTTCCTGCACGCCGTTCAGGTGGCGAAGCTTCAGTTGAACGCGAGCTAAGTGAAGCACGCGATTTACAGGATGTAGATCGAGGCATGTCACAGGAGAAAAGGCTCGCATGATATAGCGTAACTGGGGT
Source organism: Neonectria magnoliae (assembly GCA_037954305.1). Taxonomy (NCBI): domain Eukaryota; kingdom Fungi; phylum Ascomycota; class Sordariomycetes; order Hypocreales; family Nectriaceae; genus Neonectria; species Neonectria magnoliae. The sequence continues at coordinate 88,323 of JAZAVK010000089.1, read as the reverse complement.
TTTGGGGCCAGATGGTATCGGATCGTTGGGATATGGCTTCCTCTCGTACTTGTCCACGGTGTCTAATTGAGACGTAGCATAGGCAACGCACATGACGCCGCTGGAGCCATGTTCACTGGAGTATGAACGCCTTGCTGGAGTCCCAGACCAGGACACGTTCCATGCAGCCGTAAGCCCACAAGAGCCTTTGGACTTCGCCATGCTGGAGTCATCTCGTAGCGCCAGGATGGACTTGTTAGTAGAGGTAGGTTACCAGGCTTCTCAACGAGAGATCCACTGGATTGTAGTGGAGATGAGTACAGAGCCTTGACCCAGGCCCTCGACAGTCCCTTGGACAAGGCACCTTCGTGGGTCTCGCATACCGTCTAGGGTGTGTTAAGCCAAGTGCTGAACGAGGAGCCAACCTTTGCAGTTAGATGCGCCGTCGAGCACCTGCTCATACTTCTCAAAGAGCGATGGCGGCTGAGCTTCAACGAGCCACAAAACCGCACTGAGACAGGTGATCTGATCATGATTACGTATCGCAAGAAGCCTCTGTTCTCCGTTGCAGGCGTACACGGGATGGAAGTTGATGGCCGTGTCCTGGTGAGGTCCGCCGACGAGGGCATCTTGGTGCTGGGCTTTGAATCCTACAGTGCCCGATGGGTGGCCCGGAAGATGATCGCTCTAGACTACGAGGAGATTCGCTTCGAGCCGACACGCGGTAGGGGCGGGCCTTTACAGCTGAAGCTCGAAGCACAAGCGGCCTGGTTGAATGTGCCCCATTGATGCGTGGTGCGTCTGAAAGGACTCATCACGGGAGGCAATCTTTGGCACTTCTTGAAGCCTGGACCAGAAAACTTAACAATGAACCTTTATTTCATGACTCTACATATGTGCATCTTTTTGTCCCCTACAGCTCCCATAACCATGTCCATAATTGTCAGTCGGTCAGCGCACTCTCGACGGAATGAAGACACCATCAACAGAGGCTTGAGAGTCAGTGCCTACCGTGTACGTGGGCATTGGGGACTTTTTGGCAAGAGCGAGTCTGGCGTCTGCGTCTTGGCCCTGAGCAGAAACCGTTGCTTCAACTTCATGACAGAGAAGGAATCCTCGGACTAGGATCTTGTGCGAGGCGGGCCCTCAAAATCGTCATCAGTACCTTTGACCTTCCCTTCTAGTATTTCCATGACTATTCCCAAGGCTATAAGGATTGGACTAAGAGCCTACATCTTATTCTTTAGGATGCTAATATTCCCCTAAAATGCTACCATCTTCTCCGTATTAAGGAGTCCTAAGGCCTTGAATCTTTGTGTTATTGTAATACCTAATATAGGCTTTTCTGTATATTGTTTAAGCACTTAAGGTTAGTAGTTAGTTCAGGTCTATTAGTGCGTAACTGCTTGAACTTGTCCCAACAGATGGTGTCTAGACACTACCACCCAATTCGTGAACATGCTGTCTGCCCAGGACACGCCGACCGAGAGATCGAAAGATCGAAAGACCGAACGACGGGATGGCCCAGGACAATCGAAAGCTGGGGTGTTGGAAAGGGACAAACGAACTTGGAGGATGGACCTGGCAAGCTTGCCACCTGGGTGACTCTCATGAACGCGGGCTCGTTGGTGATGGCTTCCTGCTCCTGCTCTCGGCCAACCGCTTCAAGCTAACCATCTCGTCAACGAACTCTTGCAACTTCAGGTCCGTAGAAAAAAGGGAGTCCAACTCGACGACGCCATGCTGAGAGGTGCGAAGCGATCGAGGAGCGAAGTGCCAGTCGGACTGGGAATCTGGGCGTCCCACCATCCCCCGCACCGCCATCCAGTCTGGTGACGACCACAACGCCTGGTCCATGCGTGGAGCTTGTCTTTGATGATGAAGTTCTCGTCGGGCCCGGCGCAACGGGACCAAATGTCTGTGGGATCCATTTGCGCTGATGGTAGGCGAAGAGGCGGAGAACCGGAGGAGGAATGGCCGCAGTGCTGATGTGGGTGAAAGTACGCAGTGGGAAGAGTAGCTGAATGCTTGCTGACATCCGGGTCACCACTAAGGCGGTCACTACAGTGGTCACAGAACATCGGTCATTACAGCGGTCAGTACAGCAATTAGTACACCCCAGCGTTGTTCCATGTTTGCACGCCTACTGATCCAATCAAGGTTTGGCGCCTCGAACCAACGTCGAGTGTTCATCACTACGCCTTGACTTCTCTCAAGATGGGCCGGGACTACTCCAGAGATCCTCCCATCCCAGACCCTCGCCGACTGGAGTTCTTCTACTGTAAGGGCCTCACGGTTTCCATTCGACGTCATGTCCCACCGCCTCCCTTCAGCGTCTGCTATCCCAAGGGAGCGGAACGTCAGGAATCCAAGCGTTGTGTTGAATGTGGACTGGGCTTCAACCGGACCGAATGGTGTCTGAAGCACCCACCTGCTGAATACCACGCAGAAGAAGACGCAGACGACAACTGCACAGAGGCCGCTCCTCACGCTGATGCTGATGATTCTCTGCACCATCTCTACGTCATGGGTGAAATTGCCTGCGAGGATGGACAGGGAGCTTAGGTCGCCCGTTGCTATCTAGACCAAGATAAGGGTTAGGTATCTGTCATAAAGATATACAACCCCCTATATTACGACTATAACAAGGACATCACGTGCCGGGCTGATTACGACTATTCCCACGAAGCAACCGCATACGAGGACCTTAAGAAAAAAGGGGTTAACGGTGTTCTTGTCCCAAAGTACTCCGGTTTCTGGACTTTTAAAACACCTCTTCTCGGTTCCCCTCCAACGACGCGACCGGTACGTTTAATCCTTATCGAATGGATTCAGGGCGTTAGTAAGGCCTCGCCTATAGTCAATGGACACCTGAACAGAAGGTACAAACCATCCCTCCTCAGCAACGTCTTAATATCTTGGCAAAAGCCTTAGAGATCCATCTAACGCTTTGATTTAATAGCATTAGATATTGTAACTTCGGGCTAGAAAGCGTTATGTTAGCCGGGCCAGACATGCACATCAAAACCCCCCGAATCATCGTCATCGACTTCAACCATGCTATTTACCTATATCGACTTAGCAAGATAAAGCATTGGTCTAGAACAGAACTACCAGTCAGCCCTCGGTATCGCAATTAGAACAGCCAGGGCGATTTTGGAGACTGGTTGCCAGAGCCCCGCAACTCAGACGAGGCAGTTTTCAATGGATGGCTGGGCGCTACATGGGGGCTTTCGAAGAATTTTGGGCCCTTTAGCAACCCGGATTGGTGGGACTTCGACACCCCTTACGAGATACGTTCGCTGCCCACCTCCAAGAAGGTCGAAGAGACTACGCCAACTGTCTGACCGAATCAATGATGGATTGAAGAAGCGAAGGGTATGCTAGAGAGGTGGCGGTTGCCTTCATGCGATGTTTAGCAGTGCGCAAGGGGGACTGTAACAAGTACACACTAACTACTCCGTAAGGTGTTAGAAGTGCCAGACTTCGCGAAGTACGGGAAGGACAAGGATGTAGGCTATGTGAAAAATGGCCACTGGTTAAACTACCCCGACTGTAAATTTCAGCGACCAATGTGACTCGGGCGATCGCAGGATCAGAACCAGGAACCGTCTTGTCACAGGGATGGGAACATGGCATCAGAGATTTGCGCATCGGGTATTTTCTTTGTCAAAGCCTGAAATGCTCGAGATTCAATATGGTAACGTGCTAATTACTACAAACAAATAAACAAACGCCTCATTGTCAATCCACTTAGGCAATGGGCTCGCAAGTGAAGACGCCGCGCACGGTGCCCTCGCGGAACTGCTTGGCCTGTGACGGAGTCAGTACCTGAGAGGATGAGGAAATTGCGGGAGACTTACAATATCATCGATACTGGCGTAGGTGCCACCAACAAGAACGATCATGCCGATGATGAAGATGACGCCGTTGGCAATGGCCAGAGGAAGGTTCTCCTTGGAGTACCAGGGACCCTTTCGAATGAGCATGAACCACATGATGGCAGGGAAATAGAAGGTGAATCCGGAGATGAAGAGCGAGGAAGAGATGGAGAGGAGATCGCTGAAGAAGGGGATGGCCTCGGCGATTATCCAGGCAACGATGGTGATTGCCAGGATGAGAACCAGCCAGGTGATCCAGCCCATCTTGGTGTTGATGTAGCGGATGATGGAGTCCTTGAACATGCGCGCGTGAAGGTAGCGGCCCACGACGGTGGTGTTGATGGATCCGGAGATGAAGATGACCGGGAGGGCGATACCGAAGGCAATTTTGGAGATGAGGTCGCCGGCGGAGAGAAGAGCAGGAGACTTGACGTCGGGGCCGACAAAGGCGTAGATGAGGGCGCCGGTCAGGGTGTAGATGGCAATCTCGATGAGGCCGAGAGCCCAGATGGACTTGACGAAGTCCTGGGGAGTGTGCATCTCGTCCATGAAGGAGAACTGGCAGACGGCGAAGGAGTAGGCGAAGACGATGTTGGTGATGGCAATGAAGGCCTCGGTGAAGGTGAGCTCGTCCTTGGGCCAAGCAGACCAGTCGACGGCCGAGAGACCGCCAGGAGCGTCGCCAGCCTTGATACCGGTGGCGATGATGGTGATGCCGACAGCGAGAGCGATGGAGACGAAGTCGATGTAGCCGAGGATGGCGACTTCAGCGAAGGAGGGAGGGATGGCGACGATGAGGAGGATGATGGCAGAGACGACGCCAAAGACGAGAGAGCAGGCGCCGTTGTCGGTGATGTTGAGGAAGGCGATGGTGCCGGTCAAGCAGTGAGATCCGACGAGGAAGATGAGCTGCAGCGAGAACATGACACCGACCAGCTCGTAGCCGAACTTGCCCATCATGAGCTGTCCGGCGTCGGCGTAGTGGGAGACGTGGGGATACGCCAGCTTGACCTGGCCGACGACGTAGCTGGTGTAGATGGCGACGAGACCGAGGCCGATGCAGAGGATAGTTCCGGCGACCATTCCCAGGGTAGCGAAGGCGGAGGGGAGACTGAGGCAGCCGAGGGCGATGGCCTCGACGATCAGGACGACGGTCAGACGCTTCCAGCCGAGACGGTGGAAGTGGGCGTTGCCCTCGGCGGCCTTTTGCTTCTCGAGGTCGGCGCGGGTGCGCTCATCCAGCTCGGCGACTTCGCCGGCGGTGTTGTCGTACATGATGTCTTGTTGCGGCGGTTGGTGGCGGTGGGCCTTTTCCGCGCTCTTGCGGTCGGAGGACGGGTCTGCGGAGGTGGTCCTGATGTGGTCCATGGTGGAGTTCTGTAGGAGGATGAGGAGGCAAACGATTGAGTCAATGGAGGAGGAGGGGGGAGTGGGAGGAGGCCCGAGATGATATGGGCTCTGGCTGTTCAAGTCAAGAGAGTGGAGGAGGATGATGGATGGAGCAAAAGGTGCGGGAGAGTTGGAGGCTTTATGTAGGAGAAGAGCTTACGGAGGAGGTAGAGGAATGGGGTCCAGAGATAAAGAGACAGAACACAACTGGTAAGATGGTTTCCTCCCGAGAGTGAGACCGAACTCTGACTTGACGGGGCAGAGGCAACCTTGGTGGGTCGAGGATATCGGGGCCCACCGCTTACCTCTTGGAGCATGTCAGGCTGAGGAGTTGGCTGCCGTACAGTATCTGAGATGCTGGGAGAGACGGAACGGAGAACCCTGTGGACGGCGGGTAGTTGCTCCATTCTCTTCTCCAGTCTCCAGTTGTCTAGCCTCCAGACTCCAGTCTCCAGCCCTCCAGACTCCAGTCTCCAGTCTCCAGTCTCCAGTCTCCAGTCTCCAGTCTCCAGCCCTCTAGACTCCAGAACCCCAGACCGGGAGGATCCCAGTCCCCGCTTGGAAAGAGGAGAAGGAAGACGACGGAGATGAGGCATGAGAGGCGTCGAGACTGGGCTGGGATGCCGAAAAGCCGGGCGCTTCCCGACAAGAAAGCTGCCAAGTTGGACGCGGTCATGGACGTCGAGTCCGGTGGATCGCCATTTGCAGCAATTCCGTTTACCTAATGCGGGCCCGGCAGTGCTACGCCGGAGCCTCCACAGAGCCGCAACGCCGACTTCTGCTTGGCTGGTCGGCGAGTTACTATGTGTCAGCGAAACACCGCCGACGGAGCCGCGCAAGGCTGGGAACCAGGAGGGAGAGGGGATTAAAATAAAAAAAAGAGGAGACCAACATGGGAGAAAGAGGCAAAAAAAAAGAAGAAGTGGTGAATTGGCCCCATGATGCTCCCCCATACTATTGCACGCACGTAAACGGCTTCTCCGCAGAGTCGGGTTTGAGATTGGGTTGGGGAGCGTGGTAGTTTTTACGTCAACGTGCTGGGAAGGGAAGACGGAACTCTGGGGGAAAGAGGGGGGACGGCAATCTCGCCCGTTAGCCATTACACAATGGAATCTGTGTTGTTTTTGATCTGCGATGCGTTGAGAGAGAAAAGACGTCTCGCAGACCGCGTGCTTGCGATCCCGTGTTCAACCTCCGGAGCCTTGTTCAGGACTCGGCCGCTGCCAAGACGGAGGCCGAACGGCGCATGGCCGGACGTGGCTCGGGGAAATTTTCACCGGGCGGGCTTCGCTTCGCCGAGGACGACAGACAGACAAGACAGACAGACAAGACAGACAGACAGGCAGAGCGAGGGAGGGAGGGATCATCTCGTCAGCCCTGGGTTTGGAAGTCTTCTCGAAGCCCGCTAGTCAGGGGTCCGAGCAGAAGAGTGATGATGCTGCCGCGGAGAGAACAAGGCAGGGATGGGAAGGGAATGGCGTTTTTGTGGTGGGGTGAAGAAGAGAGCCCACTGTGTGAAGACGTCGGGTGTGTTCAGAGCCATGCCCGCTTTCTTACGTGCTCCTCTTTGTCTTCCCTCTCGACGCTTGATGTCTTTCGCAGTATCCGAACAGCACGAGGTTCTGTGAATTCTCCACTGTCCTTCCTCCTGCGGTGGTACGACGCATGCCCATGACCCATGGCCAGATCCGCCGCCTCCCGCCGCCGTCCACCCTTCCGGACCCTGGTTGGCATCGTGTCTTTTGGGTCGTGACTACGCTGTGTGACTTGACCGACTGGCTTCTCAACTGTGTGATGGACCCTGTGACCGAGCCCGTCTGTCTGTCCCTCCCATCCCCCGACTCTCCCCGTAGCGGCCCCGTCACGTCTCGCCATCTGTCCGTTCCGTCATCGGGGATTCCATGCGCTGTTTCTAGAACAAGGCACTACCACTCCGCAGTGCTGCCCTGCTTGCTCGCTCGTCGCGGCAGCATGCACCTAAATCGCCTTTAATTCTTCATCCAGCCTAGTCGCGTGCCAAGCCAACATTGTGCATCTTCGCCGTCTTCTTCTCCCTCTTCCATGCAGTCCTAGCCTTTCCCTTAGTCTACGTAGTACACGGCATGAACGCCCTTTTGCCGTCTCGGCCACTAACTTCCGACCGCCAAAAATTCTCCAGCCGGCTCCTCCGGACGGCAGCTAGACGGAATCGGCAACCACACAAAAATAGCGGGCTTCAGAGATAAAAGTCGTACATACACGCCTACTCTGCAATCCTTTCTGATTCACATAATGTGGTAACCAGAATTCATCGCGTCCAGTCAATCACACCGCGCCCCATTGGTCGCCCCCGCCGCCCGGCTATGGATAGACCGGAGACAAATGCGTAGCAGCAGATCCTCTTGTTCGTCCACAGTAAAGATATCGATCTCTGATAAGATCTCATTTCTAATAGAATTATGAGTCAAAAATGGCCCTGCGAGCGAATCCTCGTCCGAGCCCCGCGGGTGCATCGCTTCAGTCGGCCCGCAACGCTGACCAGACTCTCCAGAGACCATCCCAGTCGCCTCCGACCGCCTATCCACTATTTAGTCATATAAACTGCCCCTGCCCTCCGAGCTTCGCGTCTGAGCTTCGCAGCTCGTGGAGAGAAATTGACAGGGTCTTGCAGTTTCTATGACATGCTAGCGGCTGTGGGCAACGCCTCTCCGCAGTTTATTAATTGGGCTTCCGGACGATACTAACATGGTGAAACCTTTGGTTGGTCATGAGCTTCAGCGCGTCGTTCGGTTCCTCCCCTGCGCATACAGTTGCGAGTCATATGCATGGCTGAGTCGAGACTGGATTCGCCATCACCACGGCGCATTCACTTCTGTGAAATGCCCAACTACACTAACCAGGATTCTTTGCCGCTCGTTACACATAGATTCTCTAGTCGTTCTCTCAAGCCGCGCCAGTCGCCGGAAGTTCAACCATGGCATTACAGTGTCATGGGGACAACAAACAATTGCTCTACCAGGTGCTCAATGAGAGCATTTAGTCACGAGAACATTGGCCAAGACGAATCGCATGCTGATCAATGGCGCAAATACGATTCGAATTTCATGTCGACCAAAACCAAACCAAGTTCCGCCGAACCTTTTGCTGCGCACGTGGTGCATAATTGCGTTTAGGTTAGCCACAGTCACACCAGAATCATCTTTGCCACGGAGGTAGCCCAGATGGACAAAGTACTTCGAACGGGCGACTTATCAATTATTTGATGTTGGATAAAAATAGAAATACTTGAGAAAATCAATCTTGAAATCTGATAGGCTTCGAAAAGGACTTCGTGATTTCCAACATCAATTCTCGCTAGTGTCACTAAAGCACAACTCTACATCTTCGTCGAAATAGCGATAAGTTTAGGTTGTCATTTATGAGGGATCAGTCAATGAATGATCCAAAAAAAAAAAAAAACTGACATGAGCCTACCCTTCCTACTTAAATGGCTAGAAAGAAGATTTCTCATGAGGTGTTGCTTGACGACCAAATCGCCAACTTATAAATGTTTTGCTTAATAATTTAGGGTAGGTCTCGTGAACCTTTCGCATCCTGGGGTGCCTTGGAGATAAACTTCATTCAAAGTTATAGATGAAGCAAGGCTTCTAAGGTTGCCATACTTGTGCTATCTTTGGGTTTCAAGTTTTACTCTTGGACGGACGGGCGTGGAGGTTGTGATGGTAAAAGGGAGTCGTACTGGGAGCAGCGCTCAAAGTGAAAGGATTGCTAGAATGCAGAGCTTACAGGAATACTTGCAATCTATTTAATATAATTCCGCTTCTGTGAATAGCGATAAATTAAGAGCCAAAGCTCTGAAAAGTCATCTTTTAATATATCGTAGCCTTAACAGTATTCATTCGAATTGTCAAAACACATAATACATACGCAGAATGGATACACACAAACCAGGGAAAGTCCCATGGTCCATCACTTCATTTTCTCAGTTGCAACTGCTGCTCGAAATGTCCCTGCAAGGGAACCCCTCGTGGTTCTTGTTGCAGTACTTCAAGTTGGACTCAAGCGTGACGAAGTCGCAGATCTGCATGCTGCTGAAGCCAGGGGTGCGAGTTCCCGCTTCAAAGATCAGGTTGCCGTTGTTTCCGTTTCCATCAATGGCCTCCGAGTTTTCGGGAATCCGTTAGCCGTTCTTGTTTCCGTTGAGCTTGTACTCATCCCAGGGGCTGACGACAATATCGTCGAGCGTCACGCCGCCCCAGGCCCCGCCCTTGAAGTTGTCGTAGGTACCGCCGGGAAGGCTGTTGAGCTTCTAGTCAACAAGGATGCCAAGGTTGTTGGTCCACTCGGGTGTGGCGACATAGAAGATCTTGTTAACGTAACAAACATGAGTTTGGGCCGCCGTAGATTCGTCGATGTGGCCAGCAAGGTCGCCCTCGGCAGTGCCAGAACAAGCGTTGTCCGAGGCGAGGATAGACGGAGCGAACTCGCCGGGTGCCACTTCCACGCCGCCGGAATCATCTTGGTGTAGACAATCTTCTGAGTTTCGTCCTTGAGCGTGGCGAGATCAGTGCCGGTGGGAACGGCGCCCTGAATGCCATCGCGAAGGAGGCCATGAAGATCGGAGAGAGTACCAACGGCGCCGGAGAAGATCTTGTTGGCATAGTCGGCCTCGGCGGCCATCCACCTGCCGACAAACGCATCCATAGCCTCAGTCAAGTCGTTTTGCAGATCCGCGGCTGTGGGAGATGGTCACGAGCGGTAGAAATAGCAAAGGTAACAGCACTGTTCAAGGCGTCCTTGGCGACACCTCGCCAGTCATCATTGTCGAAGATTTTGGCCGTCTTGATGACAGTGTTCCAACTGTAAGCAGAAACCGAGGCCAATGGCGAGGGCAAAGGAGGAGAGAATCTCTCGCATGATCAGCGATGGATCCGTGATCTGGGGAGCAAAAGTCTCGGCGAATTTGCCCATCGAGTTCTGCATCTGGTTCATGGCGGAGTCGAGACCGTTGTAGCGGTTCTGGTGGACCTGATGGATGGCGACGAAGGAGTTGAGGATCAAATAGCCAGCCGGGAAAAATGTATCGTCACACTGGACCATGGTGTTGCGGGTTCCGTCTCCCACGTCCTGGCAGTTCATGTGCTCGGGACCACGGAAGAAGTTGCTCACTTTCATGGTGAAGGGGAGGAAGAGTTGGCCTTCACCAGGAGCCTCAGAGTTCCACGAGTTGGCCACAGCTGACAAGGCACTCTCGGTGTTGACGGTTGACCAGTGGAGATCAGCTCGGTAGGATGCATCTGTGATCTCTTCACGGAGCATGTTGCAGAGGACCAAAACCAACTGGCGATCTCGGACGGGCAAGAAGCCAGGTACGGGAGAGGCGAGGACGGAAGAGAGGGGGGAAAGAGAAGCCAAGTACTTGAGGGGAGCCATTTTGAGTTCTGTGCTGGGTAGTTGTTGAGCTTGTTGCTGTTGCTGTTGCTGTTGCTGTTCCTTGGGGCGGTTCGGATTGAAGAAACCTATCTTGCATTGCGACATGGGGAGGCGGAGTGATCTCAACCATCGTAGATGATACTGAGTGTGCCTGTGGTAGCGGATGAGCGCGGTGAGAGAGTGTAAACAAGAATTGAGAGAGGCCTTGCATCAGCTTTTAGCTCGCTGACTAAAGTAAACGAAACCCAAATTCCTTTGGTCAACTTGAAACATGAAACCATCTAGTTAAGCTAATTTTGTGCCTGTTCAATGCCTTGCGCTTTTGTTTGTAGAGAGAAGAAAAGCATAGACGTTCTCCAGAACTCCAATGGAGACTTACGTTGAATCCCGAGGTGGCATGACCCGCTGTCATTGGCCACCCCAGACAAAGACCCTGAGTTCAAAAACGCAGAGAAATAGAGTCTTGTGTCAACCAGTACAGTTCTTCTAGAGATCATGTATTAGATGTAAGTTTAAGAAAGGATATGATAATTTGAAGGCGAATAGCTGAACAGCTATTGAATAAATCACTTCTAACGTCACGTGTTTCGTCGGGATCTAGGGTTTAATCTACGAGATAAAGTCCTTTCCGTTTGAACACTCTTAACAAGCATAGGATCCTGATCTACCTCGCTGCAATCAAAATAGAGCCTGGTTTTAATTGGAATGATCTTTGAACTTCAGGATTCCACTGAAAAACAAGCAAACACTTTCAAATGATCGAACTTCTAATTAACATGGCTGAATAAAGCATATCCAAGTAACGCGCCATCTAGGGATTTTTCAGCCTGCATTAGGAGGTGGACGAGGGGCTTATTAGAAGCCAAATGGAAGGCGTTGGTGAGGATGCTAAACAAACACTCTCTTTAACATAGTGTAAATACAGCAGGACGGGGAGGCCGTCTGCAAATGATCCTCCACCTTACCATATTGATATTACCTTCAATGTACTCTCAGGCTGGTGGTTAAAGATAAATTAATGCATGTTGACAAGACCGTTTCAACCACGAGCTGCTTGAATATTGCCAAATCACGGAGCGGTATTTTGAATCAACAGTGGAATTTGGTCGCACAACGTTAAGAGTTAATTATGTGAGCGTTGAGTCTTATGTAATTGCTATCTAACAGCGCATCTTTCTCTATAGATTTACCTAGTGACTGAAGCCGAAGCTGTGATGTTATCATGCCAAGTATTACTGCTGATACATAGAGATTTCAAAGATGTCACTCTTGGCCAAATATGTGCCAGGCTCCAATGCTCACCCAGCAGCAGATGACGTCCCAGCCAACACTACTGACTGCTGGGTGTTCATAGAAGGTTTTCATAGCCAGACCAACATCTCCTCCCTCGGAGGCGACATTTAAAGTGCCTGTTACCAGCAGTGCAGCCATTGTCCCGATCTTGAAAGTCACTGAGGGTTGGCAAAGTAGGTCCAGGGGGACGCGGGCGGGCAGTACGCTATTCAGGAGCAGGAGAGCAAAGGCTAGGATGTGAGGCAGCATGAGATACCGCAGGAAGATTGGGATGCCAAAGACACCCGGGATAGAGAGAGAGAAGCCTACGTTGGCTCCGAGAATGATGGACCACCAAAATGCTGATGTCGACGGTGTTGCCATAGCTGACTTCGAGGATGATGGCTCAGTTGTCTGAACAATCCCGTCATCTTTGAGGCATGTGGAGGAGCGACTACGTCATAGACAATAAATACGAGAAAGGACAAGTTCGCTGCAAAGGAGACGGCGACAACTTGGCCCAGGAGCATGAATGCCCATAGGTACGGGATGCTCCTCTTCTTGGCTTTGAGTGGCGAGTGTTGTTAGTAGGGGACAGTGCAAGCATGACATTCTAACTAGTGCAGAACCCGAAGATCTGCAACAACCACCAAGCCCTGGGCGAAGTTTTTAATGTCGAGGCTCAAGCCTGTTTGAAGGGTGAAGTACCACGGAGCCACTGTCCGAGATGGAGTGTCGCGGGGTCTTCTAGTATATGCGACAATGCCCATTGGAGATAGGACCACTGTAAGAAACAGAACATGTGGTACCAGGTGGTGGTGAGGCTCAGGGCAGCCAGGGTGCTGGAGACGGCGATGGTGGTACGGCGCGACTGGGACGTAACGACGTGTTGTTTGCGGATGACGGGGATGCACCAGACTGTGAGTGCGACGGCTGTGGTCAAGTATCCGGCCAGGAAGGCAATTGGGCGAATATTTGAGACTGTGGTCATGGTTGAGGATGTGGTATAGGCGAAGATGTGGCGATACGAAGAAAGTGCCAGGGTTGTTGGATGAGTTCTGAGCTTGATGGCTTGTGCGGCCCGCAGGCGGAAGGAATTAGGCCCTGACAGCCTAGTCACTAGAAGGAGCCCCAAAATCTCACTCATGCACACAATTGCCTAAATGGGTAACCAGAATAAGCTGATAACTAACTAGATAACTTATAGCTACCTCAAGGAGATGACCTCTGATAGAACCACAAGATTGTAACTATACACAATTTGTATCACAAGCCCGACGCAAATGTGAAGTAATACTAAGTACATCGCACGGTCTTCTCGGCTTAGCACATGCCAAAATGTGGACTGGACTAGACTAGGGCTGGGACTTGAGCTGAACTGGACTGTTCGGCCGAGCACGAAGTAGTCTACAAAATTTTGCTTTCAGGGAGACATGGCGCCAACTCAATCATCATCGGGCCAGACCGAGAGACACGGACGATTCCATGGACCCTTCTTCAGCGACAAGTCCAACGGCTGACTGGCGGGAGGGCGCCCATCAGGAGGCCCTTCAACCTCAGACTCCTCCCCATCGTCCGCTGAAGGCCCCTGGACAACCTCCTTCTCGCGTCGCCATCATCGGTACCGGTCTATCCGGCCTCACTTCTGCCTACCTGCTGCACCACGACTGTCAGGAGAGGTACGCGGTAACCCTCTTCGAACAGGTGCTCGCCACTCTGAAGCCTCAACGCCTCAACGCCTCAGTGCACTAGAACTGACCCAATCACTCCCCTAGGCTGCTAGCCTCTCCTTCGACTCGGCCTCGGTTGCCGTCAAGAACACTAAGACCGGCATCACCGAACGAATCGACCTGCCCATGCGTGCCAGTGCCGGCGGATACTACGACAACCTCCTTCGCATGTACCACCACCTGCGTATCCCGCTGCATCCCATACAATTCCTCTTCGTCTTTGCCAAGGCTCTTGCGACGACCGACAGCCCATCCAAGCTCCGAATTGACTCGACCGACCGTCAACATGCCACAGCCGCGTCGGGCACATACTTCGTCCATGCCTCGAACCTGCATCAGATGCCGCCCCCATGGCCTGGCAGTCGTGGCTTCGTGGCCCACGTTATCGAGATCCTCTATCTGATTCTGTGCCATTTCTGGTTCTCCGTCGCATGCTTCGTCGTTCAGCCGCTGGAAGGCTCAGAACCCTTTGCAGACTACCTACGGAGGTTACGACTGCCGCGTCGCTACATCTCGCACTACCTGCTTCCCCTTATTAGCAGCGTCTCGACCTGCTCCCATGATGAGCTCCTCGCATTCCCGGCCAGCGACATCGTGAATTACAAGAAAATGTCCTACGGGCAGCAGCACTATACTGTCTGCGGAGGCGTCAGCCAGGTGCAGTCGAGGTTGGCACAGGGAATAGAGGACGTCCGACTCAACACTCGCGTGGTCGAGGTGGTACCGGGGACAAACCAGTCAGGCGTGACGATCTGCTGGCAGTTGACAACGGGCTCAACTCAGGTTGAGGAAGAGGTCTTCGACCGCGTCGTCCTCGCCGTGTCGCCAGACGTTGTAGGTAGCATCTTCCGCCCATTGAGGTCCGCGATGAACAAGATGCCCACGCTTTGCGTCGAAAGCTCTGTCTTAAGTCCCGAAAGGGTACAACTAGAGCCAGGGACGTTCGCAATCGACGACAACGCCGTTCAGGAACCCCTGGTATGCTCGCACCATCTCGGGAGTACTTCCCCGTCCCAGGTGATAACGCTGCGCACACAATTCTCCGACACAGCTGGTTCTAGAACGGAAGCTTTGCACACCATGCCAGGCGGCGTCGTCGTCAGCACTTGCCCACTCGACGGAACACCCGAGTTGAAAAGAACCCTGCAGACAGCCAAGTTCACGAGAACGTTGCGAACTACCGATAGTAGAGCTACGGTTGAGCAGATCATGGGAAGGTCAAGACTCAGAAAAGAGGCCGAGGATGAACATCCAGCTGCATGGGTGAATGGGGAGGACAGTGTGTGGTTGACGGGTGCTTGGTGCTGGGACGGTATGGTTTTGCTCGAGGGTTGTGTTGTGTCTGCTATGCGGGTGGCGGATGATTTTGGCGTCAGCGTTCCTTGGTGAAGAGGCTACAAGACATGATTAGACTACGTTTGAGACGATATACTTGTTAGATGACAAACAAGAGAAGGAATGCAACATAATCCTAAGAATAATAACTCCGTTCGGGTACCCTTGATTGCGAACTCCGCTTTATGTATATTCGTCTACAAGGATTCATCCAAGACCCAATATCCACATATTGAAGTGGGCCACCCCAGAAGCGAGTCTATTCACCTCTGTCTTCTTCGTGCTTCATGCTTCAGTAACACGATTGAGCGAAACCTCAATATCACCTTCCATCATGGAGTCATTACGAGGCCCCGACTTTGCACTCGGGATCCTTGTGGGCATTGTTCTCACTTTGGCTCTCGCGGGGATAGCTTCAGTCACCCTCCTGCGCATGACTGATGTCTACGGTCTTGGTCACTGGAAGCTGAATCTCAACACGCCGCTAAAGTCCATGTGGATGAACATAGGTTACTGGTAAGCCTATCGCTTTTTCTGCTGTCAATGCATGCTAATACTCTGTAGGAAAACATCAGAAGGCAAACCCATCCAGGACTTCAAGCAGGCATGTGCGGCCCTTCTCAAGGAAATTCTCAGCACGTCGGGAATCCTAGATCGAGATCCCGCACAAAATTCTTCGAATAGTGCTCTCGCCATCTTAGATCTGGGCTTTGGATGCGGCGATCAGACCTGGGAACTTGCCCGCCTCGCCACATCCGCAGGTTGGGCCGACTTCCAATACGTGGGCCTCACTCTCAATGAGGCTCAAGTGCAGGCCGCCCGCAGGAAAATCTGCCGCGAAGTTGCTGGTGCCGACGCAGTCGGGCTGAAAGCCGAGTCATTCAAGCTCTTCTGCGCCAACGCTGCCAAACCGGAGACTTGGAATGCGCAAGTGGCGGGAGCTGTGAATTCGCTGGCAGACGAGCGGTTCACGGAGACGTGGCTTCTTGCATTAGATTGTCTCTACCACTTTTCTCCGTCGAGGAAACCCGTTTTCAAGTACGCAGCCAGCAGACTCAATGCCCAACTCATGATTTCCGATCTTCTCCTCAATGAATCGGCTTCTGTGCGAGACACATGGGTTTTGAGGGCTATTGGCGTGATTATGGGATGTCCTGTGCGAACATTTTTGACGGAGAATGAGTATAGAGAGCAGCTGGTAGAGTGCGGCTACGACAGAGGATCCATTACGATTCGAGATGTCACCGAGAATGTCTTCACTGGTCTTGTCAAATTCCTGGACTACCAAGACCGAGCCCTGGCCGAGTATGGGATCTCAATGGGTGGATTTAAGTTGGCGCAGAGGCTGTTCGATTGGTTTGGCAGGTCTGGGGTTGTCAAGGTTGTCATTGTGGTAGCTCGCACCAAGGGGAAGTCAAGTTAACTTTTCTTGGGACTATTGAATATAATCAGCTTCTCAACAAACCGCATGTAAACTATGCTAGTTCGACCTACTCGTTTGTAACAGGACGCAGATGAATAGCGTGAAGGTAACCAGCTACCGGCAAAGCAGATGGCAAGACTGATATTTAGACAAACTGACTGGCATATTGGTGATTTTCCAAACCCTAATATGAGTGGAGTTCCAAGGTAACCTGAGTATCTGTCGCTCTCATCACTTAGTCTCAACCTTTCCCAGGCCCTCCAGCTCTTCCAAAGCCTTGCACGCCTCATCCCAAGACTTGTCTCCTTCATACAGCTGGCTCTTGAGATACGCCCAAGTCATCCTCTGCACCGTAGCCAGACGCTCCGGGCTCTCGTCCAACGTCTCTCCTGCATCCCATCCACTGACACCACCGAACCCGTGCTTCCCACCCGCGAGTGCAAACGAGGCTTTCGGCCCCGGGGCAAAATTATACGGATCTGCATGCCAGTCTGCACCGCGGTTGGTGAGGTGAGGGCTGACGTCCTCGTCGCCCCAGATGACCATGGTGGGCGTTCGCATCTCGCTAAAGTCGGCGCCGTAGAAGGGAACCATCACCCGGCCGTTGTCGGAGAGGTCCTCATCGCCCTTTCCAGTACCGCCGATAATGACGCCGGCTTTGATGCGCTTCTCGAAAAGCTGCGACTTCACCCCATCTCGAGGATCGGTGTTGACAGCGCCGAGAAGTACACTGGCTGTCAAGCCGCCCAGCGAGTGACCCGCGACAGCAACCTTAGTCTTGTCAAGCCGTCCCTTGAGAAAAGGTACAGCTGCCTCGACAAGATCGAGCTGGTCAAGGATCTGGGTCATGTCCTGAGCTCGCGAGTCCAGGAACAGCTGCCGGATGTTCTCGGCGTTCAAGTCGATGTTGAGAGACTTGGAGCTCAGGTGCGTCGGCTGGATGACGGCAAACCCGTGCCCGGCCAAGAAGTCGACCAGCGGACCGTAGCCTTCAAGCGAAGAGAGGTAGTTGCTTCGGCCATGGCCGTGGGAGAGGAGGAGGATGGGGAGGGCGTCGCCTGTCGAAGGGGCTGACACTCGCAGTTGCAGATCAACTCTGCGTTTCGGGCTTGGGAGCACAACCGGGCTGAAGGACACGACGGGAGTTGCGGTGCTGGTAGGGATTTTGGCAGCGCCACCAATGAGAGCGTGGTTAGGGAACATCATTTTGTTGGTGTTGAGTTGGTGTTTGACTTTGAAGTTGACGACGGTGATATGATGAAAAAGGTGAGAGTGGTGGAGAAAGAAGAGAAGATGGAGAGATTTCTGCTGCATTTATACCACGCTGACATACTCTACGATGCAAATCCCGTAACGTGAGACCGTTCCTTCAGATCACTTTAGCTTCTACACCCCACGATTATTCGTCGTCGAGAGGACGGAGTACACGCTGACGAACGAGAGACTGTTTACCGAAAAGGGTATAGCTTGTGGGAGTTTGGAGTTACGGAGATAAGGAGCGCTGTTAAGTTCCACGGTGGGCTTATTGCCGACCATGTCGAGTGCGTCATCACTTATTTTCCTAGGTTTATTCGCACAGCTTACGAATACTCGGACGGATCGGAAATCTGAAATGTCGGACTAACTATGGCTGGTCATTCAAGAAGTCATAAGTCTTGTGTTGTAGTTAGTCAAAGGGTGAGTGAGTTGTGAGTCTCTTCTGATCGTTTGAGCTACGTCAGTCTTGACTCCGACAAACATATTCGACAAAAGAAAAGAATCCCCATAAAGTTATCAGTGCAGTCATAACCCTTCGTGTAAGAAACAAGATCAATTACTATTCAAACTGCAGTATAACCTATCGCATGCCTGGGTTGTGTTGTTAAGGTACGTACATCAGGAGCTCAGCACAGGGCGTTCCAGTTCTGCATTCAATAGCAGGCGTCTCTCCAGGCTAAATTTGCAGTGCAGTTCGATATTTGCCTTATTTTCAAGCAGATTCAAAGGCGACCCAGTTCAAATTCTTGTCCAAGTCTAGCGCATCGACTCCCTTGTGATGCTCTCTTAAGCCGTTAAACCGTGTATTGGCGCCTGGGAACTTACACGCGTTCAGCCACATGAAATAAAACCCATCTCGCAGCCTGATATCAACGTCATCCTAGCCATCTCACAGTTTCCGCATCCCACGGCTCCATGCCAAGAAAGCAAAGGTATACAGCTTGTTGCGCGGCATTGGCTTGGAGATCACCACAATCACCAAAGGACCCGAGGAATCTAAGCGGCTTTTCGAGGTTACTTGGCAAGTGACTCTAGCTCGATGCGGCGTGCATGTTCTCCCAGCTTCGGTATCGATCATCCTTATCACTGTTAATCTGCTTGGATACTTCATCGGCAATGAGCTGCAGGGCCCTTGTGGTGCGGACGGTATCAAATTGGGCATTCTGCAGATATGCCCCAAAGCACAAGAGCTTCTGATCGTGGCAAGTCTCTCGACTGTAACTTTCCACATTCTCAGGTCGGAAATGGTCTTTGGAGCCAGGTTGCCATTGGGTTTGATGAGGGCAGGCTTCAACTTCACGTCTCTAAGGTATCAGGTAATCTGCAACAACTGTAGAAAGGCGGCTGTAGACTGATACGAAACTATTTAGCTTCTTCTGGTCATCGGAATTCTGAGGCTCAATCACGTACAAGCACCCATCGCCTTTTCGCAAGGCGTGCATCTTTGCGGTTCTTATCATCTCAGGAATCATCGCCGTCCTCGCAGGTCCAACAAGCGCTGTGTTGATGATTCCAAGAGATCTGGACTGGGCAACCGGGGGAGGAATACTCTGGCTAAATGGTGGGCTCCTCGGGTTCGCTTCGATCTTCACTAACGAGACACCTAGTCACAAAGGAGCAGATGTGGCCAAGCAAACTAAACCCTTCGTCGCAAAACTGCAGCGGAAGCCTCTGGATGACCGACCCCAGCTGTCTCTCAAACGGTGTGGCTACGGTGAAACCCGAGTTGCCAGCGGTCAGAGTGGTTTGCAACGACGAAGTCTTCCCAGTTGCACGTACAGATCCTTTCATAAGCGCCAACTTTCCAGCACTTCCTTAGTATCACATGCGGTGGTTTTCTGATCCGACAATCCCCGACACGGATTGGCAGTATTTCCAGGTAGTTGACGTCACGGAAGCCGCTCGCAACAAGATGAATGAAGGTTCAAGCGTTACAGTTCTCGTGGCTCCTACGCATCTCGGGCCCTCCTCCAACCAGTCCAGCTCATTCGGAGTCTTTCTCCTGAGCCCTGGCAATGCGAACAATACTTGGGGCCTGCAAGCTTGCACCGTCGATTCAAGGTGGGCAAGCGGGAAGACCATCATTGACGAGGACGTCCGGAGCGCACAATACGACTTTACTGCAGACCAAGGGCGCTCACTGATTATAGCGAGCTTAAGACAATCGAATTTGGATGGGGAGGTTTTGCGCCACCGAACGACGAGACTTGGCGGCGCATTGGAATCTCGAACGAGTGGTTTGATAGCCTTGGGTCAAGGACACCACTGGATGTGCAGTCTCAGGAAAACACCAACACATCGGCAGAAACCACTGTCGAGAGCATATTGAACGTCGTTGCGCCGAACGGGCTAGGCAACCAGAGCGCCACGCTATTGCTGGAGTTTGCCCTCGCAGTTGTCGTCGTTGACGGCATTTCTCGCTCATCAAGTTATCAAACTAGCAACTACAGCGCTGAGTCTCAACTCAGAACGTCCGGGACAAACGGGCGAGGATGGCTTTGACAACACGTCGGCTGGGGTGAGGACTTGGGTGCCTATTAGGCAACTTGGCTGGGTTGAAGCGTCGGGCCAGAAAGCTGTTGCAACCACGACAGGTGTTGGTTATAGACCTGAACAGTTGCAACTAAGGTTTGGATGAGGGAGGCGTGTAACGGATGCTAACAAGGATGCCAACTTCCAGGTACAAGCAGACGCTGAATACGGAAAGTCGTAGCATAATGGAGGTTTGAGGTGGGATTCTTTGACTTCATGTCGAAAACGTACAGAATGTTCTTTGACTATTATTCAATATCTTTTTTCTACTGAGTGCTGAATGTCCTGGCGTTCATCTATCAGCTCTTAGTGTCTAGTGGCTTCATCTCCCAGGCAGCCCCTCACAGAGGCAGTAGTCTCACCGTAGGGCTGCTCCTTTGAGCTCGCCACCACTTCAATTTCGTCTCAAACAAGCATAGATAAAATGATTAAGGACGAAGGCTTGCTTTGTCCAGCATTAAGTCAGCCGAGATCTGGACGCCCACTCGACGCCACAAGTGTCAACCACCAATCATCGAGCCGCAAAAGAAAGCTGGTGGTATTAGTGCTAGACTACTGTCAATAGTTTATATCGTTAGATTACAAACTAGGCCAAGTTCTGCAAAGAAGCCTCGTATCAGTCGCCTAGAACTTGCGATCTGCGGCTGTTCAGGGGGATAAAAACAATCGAGTCCCGCACTCGTCGTCGAGGTTCTTTGCTCCTTGCGCGACCTTTCGACCTCAGCCAAGACACTCGCTCCGCCAACATGGCTCGCCGTCTCATTCACTCGCTTTTATTAACGGCCCTCGTCGGCTCGCTCGGTGTTATCGCTGGCCCCTGCTTGCCGCCAATCGACAACGAGAGACCCATCAAAGGAGGCGATTTCGAGGATGGCACCAACCCGTTCACTTACTCCGGCGATGACGAGGTCGGCGGTTCCATCGTCGACGGTGGCTACCAGTCTGACAAGAAGTTCAAATCATTCACCATGATCGACAACAACCTGCTCGAGATGTACCAAGACATCAGAACGATCCCTTTTACGAGATATTACTGCACATACTACTGGTACTTTGACTACTACTACCGGGTCTTGTACGACAACGGCTATCACTACGTGCCGTATCTCCGCATCTACAAGAACGACGAGACCTACGCCATTGGCAACCGCTATCCGACGGGGCCGGGACAGACTGGGGATTGGCTGGTTGGTAACTTTGAGTTCACGTCATCGGCGACTGGTCTTGATCGCATCTGGTTTGATGCCGCCAGCCCGCAACCCATCGACGGGCCAACTGGCGGAGAAAATAACCTATCCCTAGACCAGATCAGCTGTGAAATCATTTAGTCTTGATAGCTGTAATGTCTTTTGGAATCGGCTTGGTCATTTTGCTTGAGGAAATGTATGTGCACGAGCTACTTGTATATACGCCAGTTCATTCAAGTATATAATTCCTGATGCTCCAGATATATTCCACTACTTCAATTTCGTCTATATTTCCCGCACTAGTTATTACCATGAATGACAATATGGCCCAAAGTTTGTGCGCGTGCCAAGGCCTCTCGGCTAATGTGCAACATAATGCAACCATCTTACCATCGCAGACTCACACTTCTTGGCAAGCTCAACAGAACAGAAGCTTTCTCGCACGATAGGCGAATACCACATCTGATCATGGACATGATGGGACTCTGGGGAAGTGAGACAGTAGGGAAAGATGGGGCTTGCTACAGGGAGAGACCCAAGACACATTGAGACTTGAGCAAATCCCAAGGCAACGGGCGGGGGGAAAGCGCATAGTGATGGAGCCTGGGCGGGGAAGCTTGGGGATTCTTGGCGGTCTGGGGTCATGGGGAAAGAGAGATTTTCCTGGGGTGAGATCTCCGTCTTGGTAATGATCTGACGGCTACTTCGTGTTGGAGGCCTGGGCCAAGTCGCATCTGGAGGAGTTGGGACGGACACAACCTCGGACCTCGGATATAGTCCCGTTGACGCCTCGAGCGCTTCGAGCGGGTAGGTTGAAACAAGCGTAGACAGACTACCTGGTGGTTCGAGTTCTAGCGTGTGTTTGAAGATGAGCCTCCAGACTGAGTTGCAAGTTGGGGTAGGCTGGTGTTTCGACGAGGGATCCCAGATGAGATTGCTTCAGCTGGCCGCGGGTTGCGTGATGAATGCATCTCGATGCAAGGACAAGGACCAGCATTCGGCCTCTACACGTGGAGTTCCCGCCATCTCTATTCTACACGTGGAATTTACGGTTACCACAGTCTTACCATGCAAGCCTCTACACGTGGAACTATCAGAGCTTCAGACCAACCAGCGTCGTGATCTCGCCCTCTCACGCGAGGCAGTGCAGCGACGAACGCAGCGATGGCATCATACACGGCGGCGAATGTGACGACAAAGAAACAGGCCGCTTCCCTTCGGCCGACAACCAACAACTCTGCGAAATGCAATGCGCTCAAGACACGTGTCTTACCGCCGAAGCCAAGACCTCGCTGCAACTCCCAGGTCGCATTGTGTCGTAGAGTTACGGTACCACCGCGCGGCGCATATAGACATGGGGGAATGCTTGGCGCGCGCTTGGCAGGCGAGGGCTTGAGCTTGAGCCTGCCAACCGTTGGAGTGTGATTCGGTGACGTCGCCCCGTTGCGTGAAATGCCGCATGATGGTCCCGAGATATGGAAATGATACGCTCTTGGCTTCTTCTTGGGAATCTGATCTTGCGAATTTGTCATCTCGCTGAGGTGTGGTTCTCGCTGAGGTGTGGTTCTCGCTGAGGTGTGGTTCTCGCTGAGGTTGTGGTCTTGACCGCAACTTGATGCACACCCGAGATAACGACGCGGGTGTACCATGGTTCGCTCCAAACAAAACATGCACAAGTATTGCCCGGTCTATACACACTTACACAGCATACGCAGGATACTATCCTCGACTGATGGTGGGACGATACCAAGCAGCGTCGTGTCAACCCAACACCAAGCCAGTAAACGAGTCAGCAAACATGGCCCAGTGTCGCTCCCATCCATCCCCATGGGGAAAAACCAACGACAGATCCAACAAAAAACCCATTATCACACCTTGGCATGCGGGGAAAGGAGATGGGGGGGGGAATAGCTAAGAGATATCATAGATCACATCAAAGATGTTCGTAAGCAAGGCAGAGGTCGGAGATGACACGAGTGGCAGCCTTGGCACATCTTGGCATGCGGGGGGGGGAGAAGTTTGCGACCGCGAGGAGACATGGAGCAACGATGATGTCGTAGATGGACGGATGGAAGGAATTCTGGGCGAGGGGACGGTTGCAGACGGAGAGAAATGAGAAAGCCGAGAGCCCATGAGGGTGATGATCTTCGTTTGCACCGCTTCTTGGCAAGTTTAATCTATGAATAAAACCCAGAGCCCACGTCCTCTTTTCCATCACTTTTTTGTCTCATTTTGCCAGGCATTACTTCACCCTCTCAACTCCTTGGAGCTTCCCAGCTCCCCCCTCCAGCCAGCCCCTGAGCATCCAACACCCCATCACCACACCACGCTTTTCACTCAGCAACCATGACAAAAGAATCAACATCCCCAATCCAAGACGAAAATGTCGTCGCCCAGGAGCAGCCCCGGCCCAAAGACTGGGACTCTTCGTCCTGCAAGGTCGAGGGCGTCGAGGAGGCGCGTGGCAGCGCCGACGAGTTCGTCGACACGGCGACGGAGCGGGCCGTGTTGAGGAAGCTGGACTTTCGTATCATTCCCATGGTTATGTGGGTGTATCTGATGAACATGATGGATCGAGGTAAGTTCTGCGGTTTGCATCTTTGAGGACACTTGGCTTGAAACAGATATCTGACACTCCTTCAGTCAACATTGGTAATGCGCGTCTATTCGGCATGGAGGAAGATCTGGGCATGCATGGATCGGATTTCCAGCTCGCCGTCTCAGTTCTCTTCGTCACCTACTGTGTAAGCCATCCTTCCCTGTCAGCCAAGGATGGCTCATACTAATCACAACCCCAGCTCTTCGAAGCCCCCTCCAACCTGATCATCAAGCGCCTCCGGCCCTCTCGCTATCTCGCAGGTCTCACCCTCGCCTGGGGATTCACCGCCACGTTCAGCGCCTGGGTCAACAACACCGGCGCCCTGATCGCCTGCCGTCTGCTCCTGGGTCTCTGCGAGGCCGGCTTCTTCCCCGGCGTGGTGCTGTACCTGTCCATGTTCTACGGCCGCAAGAGCCTGGCTCTGCGCATCGCCTATTTCTTCTCGACGGCGGCCGTGTCCGGTATCCTCGGTGGCCTCGTCGCCTACGGAATCAGCTTCATGGACGGCCACTTGGGCTGGCGCGCGTGGAGATGGATCATCCTCATCAACGGCATCCCTACCCTCATCACTGGAGTCGTCATCCCCTTTGTCCTCCCCAACAGTCCCGAAAGCGCCAAGTTCCTCACCGCCGAGGACAAGGCCAACCTCGTCAAGATCCACAACGCTCAGATCGGCAGGGCTCCTAACCTTCGCCAGCTGATGTGGGACGACGTCAAGGACGGCATCAAGGACTGGACGACTTGGGCCTACTGCTTCGCCCTGTTCCCGCTGCTGACCATGCTCTACTCCTTCGTCGTCTTCCTCCCGACCATCATCAACGGCATGGGCGAATGGAGCCCTGCTGAGGTCCAGGCTATGACGATACCGGTCTACACCGTTGGTGCTGTCGTGTACATCATCTGTGCCCGTCTCAGCGACGTCACCCAGCGTCGAGGCTACTTCATCATGGGCTCTATCGTCTCGTCCATGGTCGGCTACGGCATGCTCCTCTCGAACAAGGGCAACGCTGTGAGCTACGCTGGCTGCTGCTTCGTGTCCATCGGCATCTTCGCTGGCGCCGGTGTCTCGTTTGCCTGGGTCCCGACCAACAACCCTCGCTACGGAAAGCGTGCTTTCTCAACAGGCATGCATCTTACCATTGGCAACTCGTCCGGTGTCGCCTCTCCCTTCCTGTTTGCCAGCAAGGACTCTCCTCGATTCGTCCCTGGCTACTCCGGTAGCATTGGCATGCTGAGTTTTTCCCTCCTTCTCAACATCATCCTTCACTTACACTTCAAGAGACAGAACAAGCTCCGCGACGAAGGCAAGCAGGATTACCTCCTGGAGGGCAAGACTGAGGAGGAGATTGAGGCCTTGGGTGAGCGGAGTCCTCGATTCCGCTTCGCTACCTAAAGCAAGAAATAATTTGTCAACTTGCTGTACAAGCACTCCGGGATGGACGTCATTTATCAGCAATGGAGCTATTTGTGGGATAAATCTGTTCAAGGAGCTGTCAAGAGACGTGATGCTACTTGACGCCTCCTGGCTCTTCACGTGGTTGGCACAGTGGTGCTGGATTTGTGCGCTTTGTGTTCTATGAAGATTTAGATTGATATAAACGTTCTTTTCTACTTAAATTAATTAATTCTTTCTATCTTGATCGTGTATTTCTCTTACCAGGGTACCTCACTGATCGACGTGATTCGCTCCGAAGTCGTCTCAGCCAGGCCCTAATCTTACGGTAGTATCGGTGACATCATCTCAAATCCTAGAGCAACCGTCTCAGCAAATAGGAGAAACGAGCTTATCGGCAGTTAATTCTAAGTCATCGAAGCCTTCTCATAGGCCTACTCTGCACGTAATTGGGGAATGATATTCGTATCGCACTTGGACACCTGCTAGAGCCTACGTCACAGCGAACAAGAGTGACTTGACTCATGAACTTCTCCGTACATGAAATGTCGATACTACCAAGAGAATGACTCCTCTACATACTTGATGCTGGCTTTGGTTCCATGCCGAGCCAGGGCAGCACAAGTATATCGAGCTTCATCGCACATGGCCAGAGGCCCACAGACAACCACAACTGTGCCTCCAGTAGCGTGCTCCAGCTCATCAGTCAGGACGCGTCTAATATCCATACGCTCTCCAATTGAGGTGTGAGCTTCAATGTGACCCCAGTTTGTGTCTGCGTTGTCTCCGCTCTTTTCCCCCTTGGCATCCTCGCCAACAATCATAGCTTTGACGGCGTCCACGAGGCCTCGGCTCTTGATGCCCCAGTACAGCTTCGTGGTTCCAAGAGGGCGTGAAAACATCGAGACCGAGCTGTTGAGAGCAGGAAGCGCTCCAGTGATTCCGACACCACCAGCGATGACGAGAAGATTCGGGTATTCAGGGGTGGGAGCGAAACGGCTCCTATCGTCGTGGCCGTAAGAACACTCAATAAGAATTGGAACACCCGCTTCATTGCCGATCTTGTTCGCAAAAAGTTTGGTCAAACCGGATTGAGGTCGGATAAAAAGAGTGATGCCGGTCCGGGTTTTCTTGCGTGTCGCTACGTGAGCATTCGAAGCGACATTGCCAGTCTCCTTGGAAGCCGAATCAGCAGCCGCAGACGCCAAGAACGGGCCCTCGTTGTCAGATTGAGATTGAGAGCTTGACTGCGAGTCGCCAGTATTGTTTCCGAGGAGTTGGCCAGCGCTGCAGTTGACAACAGAGAATGGGTGGTTCTCCCACACGCGCCAGGTGAGGGTAGGGAAGTAGACGAAGCAGTGGCCATGGGCGGTAACCCCGGGGATGTCGATCCGGAGATATTTGCCGTCGCCGACGCGCGTAATGTAAGCTCTCTTGATGCCATGTCTGGAAACGCGGAGCATACGTAGAAATCTCTCGTAACCCCAAACCACAATGGCGATCAGCAGCCAAACCTCGAAGCCACTTGAATCCTCGTAAAGGTACCAAATGTGGTACCAAGAGCTCACTAGAACCAGAACAGCTAGGCAGATGTGTGCAATCAGGAAGACTTCGTAGAGGACCCGTCGGACAGGAAGGAATGAGAACGGGAGGAAGAGAGAGAAGGCAACCGTGCCGACAATTCCCCAGTACCAGTACGGGTACGTGACAGCAATGGCATGAGAATCGGTTTCGACCATAAACTGAAGCCAGATAAGTGAGTGCAGAATCACCTGGAAGATAGAGATCGTGGCAATCCATCGATGGAGGAGAAGGAATGTCGAGCGGGACCAGTTGGTCAGTCGCAGCAGCAAGCTATTCCTTCCAGCATAGAGGATGATCAGGGGGACGTTCGCAAAGGCGATGACGCCGGCACGGTCGCTAATCAACCGCTTCACCTCATATGGGCGATCTGGATAAAGACCGTTGGGTGCAAACTCCGGGTATCCTTCGAACGTAGCCACTGCGTTGATGGCGACGATGTACAGGATAAACAGGGCCTGACCGCGCGTTGGAACGATGCCGAGACTCAGAATAGCGACGCTGTGTCGTTTCCCAAAAGCAGGAGGATCGATGAGGTAGGCGTAGAATTTGCTTCGGAGGCGTTCTGGAAATGGTACGAAACGAAGAAAGGAGAAGGCGATCGGGATTATGACGCCAGAGAGAAAGACGAGAAGCCTGTAGAACGAGATGTTAGGCAAGGACAGAGTTTGGAAAGGGTTTGCACCTACGAATATTTGGACTCGTTCTTGCCACTGGCCTGGTATGCCTTGACGCTGTTCAAGAAGCTGATGTATACTGGGTCCGAAATTGCAACAGTCCTGTTGAGAACAAGTTCTGTCGGGTCGAGGGGGGCGGGTAGGGATTTGCGGTCAACCTGCGCCAAAGCCTCGTCGTAAGAGTATCGAAGCGCGGCACCGGAGTCATCCAGGCCAGGGATCATGACCTTGTTCCAAAACTCGGCAATCTTGAAAGGCTCGCCCTCGTCACAGCGAGTCTTGATACACCAGGCCATCGAAGTCAAGTAGGCAGTATCGTTAGCCATACAAGCTGGTGAAGGTGACATCAGAGCTAATTCCTCTGGAGCCAAGCCCGCGAACTCGGGGCATTCCAGCACGGTTGGGACACAGTATACGCATGCGTGGCCACATGGTAGCTTGAAGGGGTTTCGTCCGTAACCTTCGAGGAGTTCGATGGCCGTTGTACTCGGTGGGAAGAAGACAAGCAGTGAAACTACTGCTACTGCAGGGAGTGAACGAAAGGACCACATGGCTCTCTCTATAAGACTTTGTGGGCCCTAGTAGCAGATCAAGAAGGAAGCCTCGTGGGGCCCTGGTTGCTCAGGATCAAAGAAAGATACCAAGAAGAGGAAGGGCAGGGTCAAGCAATAGGGCATTCAGGGCTGAGGAGCCCAGGCTACTTTATACTGGATTAGCCCTGCCTAACCACTTAATACTGAAACGTCGAGCAGACAGAAACACCCACTCAATTTTCGTATATTAGTTAGCTTGAATAAGCCCGTCCGTCCCTGGTGGCCCATCGGCAATTGGTCATCGGCCCGCTCTGATCAACGTGAACGGTTAGACGGGTAGGCAGACTAGCTTACATAAACCCCCATCTTCCCACTGCAGCTGTCCAGGACGAGAAGTCGACCGAGTGGTCACAGACAACTCGGCGTTGGTGGGATTGCTCCACGTGCTAGTATCAAGGTGAAGCATTTGTGGACAAGCGGTAGGGAAGACTTTCACTTCTTGTATCACTTGCATGAACAGTTACTAGTATTCTCCTTGCGTCTGTTTTTCCGCTCTTCTCTCGCAAAATAGCTTGCTCGGGTAGAATATCACGCATGCTATGCATCAAGAAGCCTTAGAACCCTGCATGGCGGGAAAGCTTTTCTTCAACTTTAACATTACTTGATCAGTTAGATCCGTGCCGCTAGCCCGGTCCGGGCAGATACCCGTCGGTTCACGGCTGTCTCAGGCCAATCTCAAGACGGCTTAGTGACGGAACAACCATGTATAGCTGTTCAGCTGTTGGCAATGCGCGTGGGATGACCTAGGATCTAGTCTGTAGCGTATACTGGAAGGAGGCTGTGTATCTTGGCATTACGGATACCTACAGTGGCTCTCCACTTCGGCTCGTTGGTAAAGATACGAACGCGTATCGCTGTAGAGCATCAGGCGATGAGCATCCCCGGTATTGTAGCCCTTTGCTTCGGGCGCTCTTAGCGGTCGTGATTGCCGCTAATGTCTTTGCCGACTTATCAATCTGGCATCTTGGCAGTGCTGTAAGGGTTTCCCGTTACGATCATTACAAATCGTACTCTTGCCTTTCCGAGAGCTGTCTCCAGAGACTCCACCAACAAACCCACTCCAAGCGCGTAATATACAGCGGAAACATGACCAATAGTCCCGTTGCTCCGGCTCCAGTTGTATCCTTGGGCTTGATGTTTGTCAGCGTCATGACTATCGATCATGAAACAATGGCAGCTCCATTTGGCACTGATTCTTGTGTTTCGCTCTGTTGTTCTGAAAGATTAGACAGATGGCTTACATGAGCATTCAAGCATTGACTGAAATCACGGGAAAGGTTTTCAAAGACTGGGCTATATGCGTACGTATTCCGAATTGTGAATAATCTCTCTACAGAACCCGTTTTATGCTAAATTCATGCTTGCACATGCGGGCTTGCGTGCAAATTTGTGACCTTAGATTCGCCGCAACGTTGTGCTATTTGAGATTGATAAGATTCTGCGTGTTCTGATCGATAAGATATGACTGGATTAATTGGAACAACATGCTAATTCACTTCGTACGAGGTAGGGATCATCACCTTAGCTTGCCTAAGCTATTGTCCCAGTCCTAACAAGGCTTAGTAGTGTCACATCGTTTGAAGGAAGAATTTTCTCCGTTTGTTCGGGACTGAAAATTTCTGCTTTCCCACAATTGTCACTAGCTGCCGAAGTTCTCAGTTTCTTCATAGAGTGTGACCAGCACCCAAAGGAAGAAAAAGACCGCAGTAGTAACAATACCTGCTCGAGCGGAATAAGCTTATGCGTAGAGTATCCTGGTTGCCTAAGTATACTTAGCTCGGTAGTTCACACCCTTATAAATGCCGTTTTGAATGCCGACAAATTCCCTGGCATTCAGCCGTGACGAGAACCGGAATAGGGTTAGTCCGGCCTAACGACCAGATCCACTTCCTCGCACGCGACGATGGGTTCTCGAATATAAATAAACAATACTACCTTAACAACTGAGGATGACTCTGCAGATACTTCGCAAGCCAATCAGCGAGCCGCACGCTCTGGGCGGGAGCTCCATTGGATCGACCCGGCGCGAAGTCCATATCTTGCACCCAGGCTATACTGTACCCGAAGAAGCAGAAGAAGAAACCAGCGATGTCCTAATCTCCATTCCGGCCTTTGACGATGGCGGCATCCATTACGATACTGCACACTCGGCTTGCGCCATCCTCGCCGGGAACCGATGGGACGGCTATTTCTCAAGTGATCGGGGCGGCGTTGCTCGAGTTGACCAGCCGAGCGACGGCATTTTACGTGAGAATAACTACTTCTTCCATCTCCCATCGATATCCACCTCTACTAGTACCGAACCATACCCCGTAATCCCTCGCTTTACCGATTGGCGGTTTCCCCATAGGAATCTGCCACCTGTCTGGAAACTACTTCAACAGCACTTGGAAGTTCTTCGTGCTGAGGTGCAGCCTAACCCGAGCGGGCACTGTTGTCTCAGCGATTACGCCGACGCCGTTGAGATGGCTCATCTGGTTCCCTCGTCGCTGTCTGCTTGGTGGGCAAGCAACAACATGGCTTCGTACGGCCGGACGAGCCTGTTTTCGACCGATCCGATCAACATACCGGCCAACTTTATCCCTCTTCGCAGCGACATTCACAGGATGTTTGATGAACGGCACTTTTGCATGGTGCCAAAGATGGCCGAGACACCCAACTCAACCCCGGTACCTCATCTGGTCGGACACGTCTTCAACTCCACCCCGAGCGAGCAGCTGCCGAAACTGTGGCACAACAGAGAGCTGCATACCCTGCCGGCAGTTGTCTCGGTCGAATGTCTGTTTGCCCGGTTCGCCTGGACCATTTTTTCCCCAGCTGTTTTTCGAGAATTTCTCTACTCAACTCTGACAACGCGACGGCTCTTGAGTTGGAACTCTGACTTGCGAAAACACGTCATCGAGAATGCCGACCCGGAGAGGTGCCGTCGTATATTTGCCGCCGCTAGGTCAAGGAGTGAGAGCCCGAAGAAAAGGTCGAGGGGGGGATCTGGAGGTAGAGAAGCCCATAACGAGGACGAGAAGGAAGCTGTGAGCGAGGAACATGATTCTCGTGATTATGGATTCCTGTCGGACATGGATAGTGGCTATCACGGTGATCCGTGGTCCTTGGTTGAGCGTCGTTCGGGCATGACGAATGTTGATGCTGAAGAAGAACCAGAACGCGGCAGGACAAGGAAACGCGAACATAATGATACCAACGACGGCGAGGTCGGGCTGGATGCCACTGATGCGGACTTTCGTCCACCCAAACGGGCCAATATCGACGCGAGTTGAACTCTTCTAGCTAACATTTTTGTCATGGTCTGGTATATCACAAAGGTCTTCTTCCAGCGGGTGCCAGGTGAAATTCATAGATTATCCTAACTTTAGTTTTTGCGCCAAGTTTTAAGGTGGGCGACCATTTATTCTCTAAAAAGAGGAGTCTATTATCGTGAAGAACGGGTCATAAACGCTCATCAAAGCCTCATACAGCGATTAAGTTTTGAAAGTCCTTCCCTCAGGCAGCTTTCCCTGCTGCACACGTATTATTGTAGTTATTATTCTTACTCTTTCACATTACATTGTTACCGTGACGCCAGGCCTGAGTTCACGAAGATTCAGGACTAATTACAAGGGGCTACACATAGCCATGTCAGCTCTGCTGTGGTGCTTTCCCCTCCGTGAGCCAGTGATCTCTATTATCTCTAGGAGACCTGCTGCCATTCAGTTCAGAGTTTCGATGGAACTCCTAAGAACCCAGGTCAGTAGCTGGTCTCCTCAAGTAGTCGGGTGTTAATGAGACAAAGGCCGTATAGTTGGTCTATGGTCTCTCACATTAGTAAAGAGCAGTAGCTTCTAGCTTTATCTCTTTTAATGAGGCATATTAGGTTTATACTCTTGAAATGCCATTTGGCCATTGGCTTAAATGTTTACACTACGCTTAACTATTAGCTGAGCTTAAATGTATTCACTCTCTATACAACATACTGCGAGGTATGCACCTCCCTTTGAATAGCCGCCAACCCTAGGCTGTGCCCAGCTGAGCGTAACGAGAACGGCTCGATGCAACCGCCTCTAGAATTCCCTTGGAGGGCTAGATCGTAGCGCTGTAGGTAAAGGCGCTTTGAGGCCGCCGGAGGCAGAAAAGACTGCATTTCCCTCGATTAAAGACCTAGAGAAGCAGCCCTTAGTGAAGCCCACCTATAAAGGATTTTAGGGAATACTAATAAGCATGAGTTTACGGGTAGGGCTTGGTTTAGAGTTAGGTAGTATTTATTTATTGGGTTGCTTAGGGATATTAAGCGTAACGAGGAGATTGGGCTCAATGTAGTCGCCTCTAGAGAACCCCGGAAGGCAGAGGCTGCAGTATGTGGGTAAAGGGAGGGAGAGAGAAGGAGAAGATTATTGATATCCCGGCAGAAGCAGTTAACAGTTTTACCTATTGCTAAGACGCTGGGTTGCGGACGACATCGGGTCTCGTACTGAGCAGTGCCTCCCTGCTGAAGAACACAGAAACCGCGGTCTACAGTTGATGAACAAGCTGTGCAGAAATACTTTCGTTACATGAGTCTGTCCCTGACGACCTTGTTCATCTCAAGCTGCTGGCCTCCTGCAAGCCAAGCAGAGACACCGGCCGGGCACCTGGTGAGCACCGCCACAAACCTTCGCACTTTTAACTTTGCCTCGTCCATCTTCTCTCTCTCTCTCTCTCTCTCTTTGATGACGGTGCCCCTCGCATCTTTAGACTATTCTGCTTGGTGCAGCTTGGGGTATGCTGCTGACCCGCTCGGTTCGCTGGTTAACCATTGTGAGCACACCCCCTTCCTTGGCTCGGTCTGAAAAGTATATGACTG
The DNA here is from genome assembly GCA_037954305.1 of Neonectria magnoliae. Classification (NCBI taxonomy): domain Eukaryota; kingdom Fungi; phylum Ascomycota; class Sordariomycetes; order Hypocreales; family Nectriaceae; genus Neonectria; species Neonectria magnoliae. Next base: position 55,249 of record JAZAVK010000089.1, on the reverse strand, counting down.
ATAAGTAGCAGTCTTCGCAACAGAGGAATCTGGAGGCACATATCGTTCCACGCCATCCAGAAAGAGGCCCCTTGAGGACGACACCAGCGAGCCTGCCACGCCGGATACTGAGGAAGAGCCCAGTACTCCAGCTCCTCCTGTTCCTTCATGCGAACCTACCAATACCGAGGTTGTCCGTAACAAGGCCCAAGTCCAACAATGTCTCAAGCACGACCACGCACGTTGCATTGCAACGGGAGCTCCAATTTCGCTGGATGCCTCGAGCTTTGGAGCAGAATGCAGCCCGGAAGATCCGCCTGGATGGACAAACGGAGGAAGCAAAGGGGCTCTTAGACCAGCTGCATCACTGTTACGGCGACAGGGCTGACCCTGGATGCGAGGACGAAGCATGCCGAGTATGCGGGAATCAGGGGCGTTTCTGCTTGTCACGCAGACACATTCCGGCCTATCCGATCTGGCTGCCTTGTTACAGTCGGGCGGCCCGCGGAATCAGCAGATCAATTTCGCACCATGATCGATATAAAGTGGGCGATCATCCAGGCTGCGGCAATGTCTGGCGCGGTCCAAGCGATTGAGTTTCGTCGTGAGACATCCGAGGAGGAGAGCGTTGGTGGTTACGGCAGGATCGTGCAACGGAGGGACGGGCTGGCATGAGAATGACCGACATCTATTCTAGAGCTGAGGCCTAAGTAGAGAAGGCTCTCTTACTCAAGGTTAGGATCAGCTAAGGTGAGGGTTAATTCATATAAGGATTAATTGAGGTTAGGATTAGCCAAGGTTAGGGTTAATTGAGGTGAGGATTGGCTGAGGTCAGGACCATCGATGAACTATGTTATCACGCTTTGTCCTCGGCCCCCACTCAGCGGTCGATCAATACGGGCTTTATGCAGCCTTCAATGCTTCTGCTTCACCTGGTTCTTGTCCTGGCTTCAGGCCGTGCAACCTCAGTCCCTGGGCGACCGGGCCACTGCAGCGACAGTCATGGTTCAAGATGCCATAGCCCAGGATGAGTCGCGCAATCTGGTGGCGTAATAATTGCGCCATGTCGGGTTCGGCACGAGTTATGCTTCCAAGGTAAGGTTATAACCTGGTGGCGCACTGATCGCAGCGGTAATAAACACAAAACAGACGGTCATGGTTCCTGCGGAACAAAAACACTTGGCAGCCGTCGTATCTGCACAAACGTCCCTCGCTTCCCAGATAAACCAAGGCGCCATCCTCACTCGCGTTGCTACCCCGCCGCTGCTACCTGCCCTTCTCAACCTAGGGTCGTGTGAGCGCTTGCAAAGTTCCCTGTGACTTCCCTGTGACGTGGGACTTTGTGCACCGTCGCCTCGGCCGCCTTTACTGGAACAGGCAGTTCCCCAGGAAGCCGAGGACGGCAACGCGAGAGGCGATCGCTGAGCGTCCAAAACAACTGCCGCTTCGGGATGCTGGCCGCAGCGCGCGTTGGGCTGGTGATTGGCCGAGTTTGGCTTGCGGAGGAATAAACGGGCATTGATTGCAACGGCACGATGCGTGTGTGAGGAGACCTGTTGTGGGCCGGCCGCTGGGCAAATATATTTATCGTCATGTCGGCCCTGTGTACTGGAGAGAAACGGCAAGCTTCTCGCCATTGTCTCTCGTGCCATTGCCTCCCGGAGCCCAATCGTCCCCGTCGAGCCTCGCCACCACCATGAGGACCTCCGCCATCGCCCTCCTCGCCCTGGCCGCCGCGCCCGCCCTGGCCGGGAGCTCCAAGCCGAAGCCGAAGCCGAAGACGTACGTCACGTCGGACAAGCTCCAGAAGCTGATCAAGCTGGACGACCTCCTCGCCGGCTCGCAGAAGCTCCAGGACATCGCCGACGCGCACGGCGGCCACCGCGCCTTTGGCAGCGGCGGCCACAACGCCACCGTCGACTACCTGTACGACACGCTGACGGCGCTCGACTACTACGACGTGGTCAAGCAGCCCTTCACCGAGCTCTTCGCCTCGGGCAGCGCCGTCGTCACCGTCAACGGCGATGGCATCGACGCCGGCATCATGACTTACACGCCCGGCGGCTCGGCCAGCGGCGCCCTGGTCGCCGTGCCGAACCTCGGGTGCGACGTCGCCGACTTCCCGGCGACGGTCGAGGGCAACGTTGCTCTGGTGTCGCGAGGCACCTGCACCTTTGCGCAGAAGTCCATCAACGCCAAGTCGGCTGGTGCCACGGGCGTCATCGTCTACAACAACGTGCCCGGCGCGTTGAGCGGTACTCTGGGCGAGCCGTTTGGCGAATACGTTCCCATTGTGGGCATTAGCCAGCAGGACGGCACGGCTATTCTCGAGCTGATCAAGGCTGGCGAGGTCACCGTCAAGCTCGAGGTCGATGCTATTGTCGAGGAGCGCGTCACCTTCAATGTCATTGCCGAGACCAAGGGTGGCAACCACGACAACGTCCTCGTCTTGGGAGGACACTCCGACTCTGTGGCTGCTGGCCCCGGTATCAAGTAAGTGAGCCCTGAGTGTAATCCGGTATTCTGGTGTGCTGACTGCAACTCAGCGACGACGGTTCCGGAATCATTGGCGTCTTGAACGTTGCCGTGGCCCTCGCCAACTTCAAGGTCAAGAACGCCGTCCGCTTCGCCTTCTGGAGCGCCGAGGAGTTCGGCCTCCTGGGCAGCTACGCGTACATCAAGTCGGTCAACGGCTCCGCCACCGAGCTGTCCAAGATCCGAGCCTACCTGAACTTCGACATGGTGCGTCTTCCACGCCTTGCCTTCCATAGCCTGCCAGATCGTAACTAACACCACCCGCAGATCGCCAGCCCCAACTACGTCTACGGCATCTACGACGGCGACGGCGACGCCTTCAACCTCACCGGCCCCGCCGGCTCCGACGTGCTCGAAGAGGACTTTGAGAAGTTCTTCGACAAGAACAAGACCCCGCACGTGCCCTCCGAGTTCAGCGGCCGCTCCGACTACGCCGCCTTCATCGAGAACGGCATCCCCTCCGGCGGCCTGTTCACCGGCGCCGAGGTGCTCAAGACGAAAGAGGAGGCGGCGCTGTTCGGCGGCGAGGCCGGCGTCGCGTACGACATCAACTACCACAAGGCCGGCGACGACATCAACAACCTCGCCCACGACGCCTACCTGCTCAACACCAAGAGCATCGCCAACTCGGTCGCCAAGTACGCCAAGAGCTTCCGGTCGCTGAAGCCCGTCAACAAGGAGCACAGGCGGTGGGCCGCCGAGCGCGCCGACTTCTTCAAGCGGTCGAGGCTCAGCTCGCACACGCACGAGGAGGCCGGACCCTGCGGAGGTGGTCCCAGCATTTAAGAGGCGGGAGTGAAGCTATATATTTATGACGAGGAGATGAGATATGAAGAAATATTTAGAAATACGCGTTGATGCTAGTAATTGGTGTAAGCCAAGATCATGTAGACCAAACGACACTATGTGTTCGGCATTCATGTGATTCAAAAAGTTTACCAACGATATCCTTTTTACTTCCAAGCCACATGGTCTAGATGAACTACGGAAATGAAGCTCACCCGTGCGTGTGACTTGTTATAACCTAGCTATCATGACAATAATTGGGGCTTGCCAATAGTTATCGTTGCTTTGGACACGGAGGCCTCAGACAGAACTAAATCTACCGGCGAAGAGTTTTTAGTCCACCTCAGTATTTTATTTTAGATAGCTTGAGGACTCGTATTAAAGCGCTTTATAGATGTCAAGTCGAACATTGCGACATGAGTGAAGGTCCAGGGTAGCTGCAGTTGGCCTGGAGGGGGTAGATGAATTTTGTGATTGCTGGGTCAGAGTCCAATTGCGAGCCAAGTGCATTAGCAGTCCATTACAGTAAAGGCCCATCGCATTGGGAACCTCTAGCATTTAGCAAGATACAATTGCAAAATGCAATTGGCTTTGAAGGTTACCACCAGGTAATCCCAATCGTCTTTTGGTCCCTTCACTCGTTCGCTTTATCCACCACTTTAGGGATAGATAACCAAAGACTTGCTTATCTTATCAGAATCTTATCTTATCGCACAAAAAAGTCTGCCCCGCGATCAACACCACCAGAATTTCCATCACAGCCCAAACCCCACACCAGCATCCGAAGCCGAAAGAAAGACCGAGTCACACAAACCGGATCAACATCGTGGATTTACGATTGTTCGCAATTATCAAGACACCTCACAACTGCAAAGACCAGACAGTTGAGAACGCATCGCATCGCCAACAACACCTCACAACTGCAAAGACCAGACAGTTGAGAACGCATCGCATCGCCAACAACACCTCGTCCATTTCCAGGACCATCACCCTTCAACCGCCATCATGGCAACCGCCACCACCGCCGCGGCGACTCCAGAGCCCACCCTCAAACCCATCCACAGCCTCGTCCTCGACACCGGCCCGCTGATCAAGAACGACCCGCCCGCCAACACGCTGCGCGCCAAGGCCGAGCACCTCTACACGCTGCCCTGCATCATCTCCGAGATCCGCGACGCCGCCACCCGCTCCCGCGTCGAGACCACCCTGCTGCCCTTCGTCACCCTGCGCTCCCCCCGCCCCGAGAGCGTCAAGTTCATCACCGCCTTCGCCCGCCGGACCGGCGACCTGGCCGTGCTGAGCAGGCCCGATATCGAGGTCCTGGCCTTGGGGTACGAGCTCGAGTGCGAGCGCAACGGCGGCGATTGGCGGCTGCGCAACACACCGGGGCAGAAGCGGTTGAATGGGAGCCCGAACCAGGACAAGAAGGAGGAGGGGGATGCTACGACGACATCCGCAGAGGAAACCAGCACATCAGCGCCCGAGGCACCCGTAGAAGGGGAGCCCGCGCAAGCAGAGGAAGCGCAGTCACTCGAGGACGGCGTACAACAGTTGACGATCGAGTCGGAGACACCGGTAGTTGACGAGGCAGCGGACGACACACAACCCGCACCCGTCCCGGCCGCGACAGAAGCCACAGAAACCAAGGCCGACGTCGTCGAAGAAGCCGAAGAAGCCTCGGACTCGGGCGAAGCCTCGGACGACGAGGGCGGCTGGATCACGCCCTCCAACCTCAAGAAGCACCAGACCGCAAGCCCCGGCTCCGCCACGCCCTCGCAGCCCCTCCAGAAGACGCTGCAGGCCGCGGTGCTCACGTCCGACTACGCCATGCAGAACGTCGCGCTGCGCATCAACCTCAACCTCGTGGCGCCGTCGCTCGCCCGCATCACCCACCTCAAGAACTGGGTGCTGCGGTGCCACGGCTGCTTCACCATCAGCAAGGACATGAACCGCCAGTTCTGCCCGTCGTGCGGCCAGCCCACGCTCAACCGCACCAGCTGCTCCACCGACAGCCACGGCGTCTTCCGCGTCCACCTCAAGAAGAACTTCCAGTGGAACAACCGCGGCAACGTCTACAGCGTGCCCAAGCCCGTCCACGGCAGCGCCAACGGCCGCCTGCCCAAGAACGCCGCCGGCAAGGGCAACTGGGGCAACGGCCTGATCCTCGCCGAGGACCAGAAGGAGTTCACCCGCGCCGGCGAGGAGCAGCGCCGCGCCCGCAAGAAGGACATTATGGATCAGGACTACCTGCCGGATCTCCTGAGCGGCCACCGGTCCGGAGGCAACGGCAAGATTCGCGTGGGAGCGGGACGGACGGTCAATTCTAAGCGCAAGCACTGAGCAGAGCACCTCAGTCAAATAGAAATCGATAGATGGAATGCCAGTGGTCTTTTTTGTTCACATTTATCTGATCCCTGTGCCATAAAAAACGCCTTCTGTGTGATGTGACCAAAAAAAAAACGCCAATCCACCTCTGGTCTCGTCTCGTCCTCCCCTACTTCCGTCGTCGAACAGAGCTTACTCCTCCTCTATCACATGAATTAGTACCCGTTCCAACCACATCCAGACATCAGAGACTCACTCTGCTGGGTCAGCAGCAGGCCGAAGCGGCGCTTGAGGGTGACACGCTGGCGCGACCACTTGTCGTCGGGCGAGAAGCGCGCGGGGTGCGCAGACTTGGTGACCTGGCCCTGCGCCACCTTCTTGAGGGTGTAGAGGCGGTTGCCATTGGCGTCGAGGGTGTACATCAGATGCATCGTGGGCGGGTTCGGTTGCTTCGAAGTGCGCGAGGTTCGTGAGGTTCGTGATGTTGACTTTTCTCGTGCTAATGTGCCAAGGTGCCAAAGCTAGCAGAAAAAATTTGGTCGATGCGAGATAGCGATCACGTGTTGATGTGCTTATCGTTATCGGACCAGAACCGGGCGTTTGGGCCATCTCAATTCACTCTGTCTCGTCTAGTCGGGTGGTCGCTACGAATATTGAGCAGGTTTACTGAGAAATCGCATTCAAAGGGTGAAGATTTATTTCATCAGAGTACAAAATAGCATAAACACATTACATCACTGGGACCTCGTCAGGAAAATCAGGCAAACGGTGTTTAGGCATTCAAAGAGCGGATGTAAATTGATAATGCCAGCTAATCCCTCCCCAAACATCGCGTCGGCGAGAACCGAGAAACCCATCATTCGCACCATAATCAGGTCGTCCATCAAGCGAGCGTCTCAACACTAGTTACCCATCAAAGGAATGTCCAATACGTAGAAACGACAAACAAATCAATAGAAAACTCCAAAACAAACATTCCTAATCACAATGGTTTAGAAACCCATGTTAACAAAGGCCGCAGCACTGGCCTCGGCTTACATGGGATCGCCAACCCTGGCAGACTTGCCACCAGCCCACCCCTCTCTCTCGTAGAAGCGGAAGACGAGATCGTAGTCCTCAAAGTCGTGGACAATTCGATCAATTCGTCGATAGCCCCGGACTGGGTCAACGAGCCTGTGGGCAGCCCATGCCTTGGTCTCGTCGTTGCCCATGCCATACGGGTTGGCCGACTGGCCCTTGTCTTGGAAGAGGGTGACGCTGAAGCGACCGGGGCGGAAGATGCTGACGACGTGCTCGATGATATCGGCGGTGGTGCGTCCGCTCTGACCGCCAGGGACATTGGTCTCAAACGAAGCATAGGAGCATTCGGGCTCGGGCGTCACATGAACAGTAAAGTAATGCTCAGACTTGGCCTGAACGCCCTCCGGCTGAGTGGAGGGGGCAGGCGGGATGACGCCGTTAGCGGAAAACCCACAGGGGCTGAAGAGATAGGCATCCACGCGAGCATCGGGATACTCGGAGGTGGGGTAGACGTCCGACAGACCGCAGCTCTCGGAAACGACGGTTCCCAGGGCGTGGCCCTCGGTGGTCAACTCCTCGATGGAGTCGAGAGTGTGGGTGTCGAATTCCTGGTCGGCCCCGTTGCTGAAGACGTCCACTTCGTCCAATGTGTCAGCAAGCCCGCCTAGGCTGTCAATAGCCTTCTTTCGGGCATCCTGAGCCTCAGCAGAAAGCCTGTCGCTGGCGACCGCACTCGCGTGCGACAGGTAGAACTGCTTCGCGTTCTCAGGATCGAGGTCTGTCATGAGGATTTCGAGCGTCTCGTCGGGATGACCGTTAGGACCAGTACCAAAGGAGCTGGTTCCGACAGGAATCCGAGTCAGCGGTCCGGTCTCAGCCTCGGATTCAGGGGTCCGGGGAGGAGTAAGGGCCTGCTGGTTCGGGGACGTGAGGTACAGATACCAGTGATCCCCGTTCATCTTGCCGACCATGTACGCGCTGCCCCCCTCAAACATGTCGTCAAGATACTTGACCTCCTGCTTCCAGCTGCGGTGTGGTCCCTGCTGCTTGTGGGGGAAGAGGAAGTTCTTGCGACTGTAGAAGACCCGGTAAGGAGTTGCCGCGGCGTGGATGTCGTTGACTGAGTTGGCGTTGTGAAAGGGGAAGCCAGCATCGACAGCCGCGATATGAAGCATGCGCTGAAGTCCGAGAAGAAGAGTCGTAGTTCCGCACGTCTTCAGGATGATCTTGTGAGGGAAGACGAACATGCTGGACTCGGACAGGAGGTATGCATCCATATTGTCCGACTCGAGGACGGACAGGATCTTGCAGTTGACCATGTCGAGCATTCCGACCCAGGTGTCGGCAGGGACAGCCTTCAAGCCATTGGACGGAGTAGTGGGAGGCAGAGTCGTGGGACTTGGGGCGAACCAAACCTCGAGCAGCTTCTCAGGTCCTGTGCCATGTTAGCGGACGAACAGAGGCGAAAAGAGTCAAAGTTACCTTCAAATGCATTGCTGGAGTCCAAGTCGGCGGCCACATCATGGTTGATTATCAGATGGGGAGTGGCCGAGGACGGCGAGAAGGTGTAGTTGCTGGGGACATGGGGGGCGAACATCCTCGGAATTGGATGCCTTGGCGAGCGGCCGGCGAATGTCTCAGTGGAACAGCAAGGACGGCTTTCGGATTTCTTTGCCCAGATGGCAGAGTCCGCGGAGCACTAGCTGCCGCTCAAACAGACTATGCGGCGTCTGTTTGAGAGAGTAGGCCCACAGGAATGGGGTCTTGTCAAATGCTGGCGGAGCCAGCAGCAATACGTCGTGTGTGGAAGCGGCTAACGTCTCTCGAGGGGACGTTAAGGGGGTCGGAGGCAGGACACGTGAATGAACCGCTCTTGTGACGGAATGATGGACGGTGGTGAGAGAACCGAGTCTGCGAGGAGCGGATTCGGATCGGGGGTGTTGAGGAGGTGATGGTGTCGATATCGACGGTTTGATATATGCCTTACTCCAAAGGGGTGCTATCGGGGCCTGTTGGATATGGATGTCAGTAAACGAAGAAAAGAACGATAGACAGACACACAGGAGCTGACATACTTGGATGGTCGGGAGAAGAGGAAGCGCAGGAGATCTGTGGGTCGCATGGAACCCGGGAAGAGGACGGGAGAAGAGCTGGGCGACGGTCGAGAACAACGGCCGTCGAGGTGTCTTTTGGGACAATGGTGAAAGCTAGACTCGTTTATTCGACATCGAATTGCACGAGTCTGGGGGAGCTATGGCGGCAATGGTTTCGAGAACGGAGGCGAGAAAGCAAGCAAGCAAGCAAGCAAGCAAGCGATGACGCTGGCGGCGGGTTTTGGCGGGGTGGTTTCGAGGAAACAGATTTCCGCGGTGGACGAGGGCGAGGCGAGAGCGACGGGGAGCAGCAGCAGAGGTCTTTGTGCAGGAACGAGCAAGCACGGATTGTTTGGGAGAGTCGGTGAGAGATTTTTGGAGGGTTTGAGGGGTTGTTTTGTGGTGGTTGCGGTTGGCGGTGGTGGTGGAGGAGACAACAGGACCGAGAAGTAAATTTCCAGGTGGGAAGAAAAAAAATGGTGGATGGACGTGCACTGTACTCATGCAGCGGCTGGGCAGGAGCTAAGGGCCGGCACGGGCTGCTCCTTCCCTGCCTTACCTTACATACCCCCGCCTCTTGGAGGGCGTCGTGCCTGCCTAACATGGGGTCGTGCATTTTTTTTTCTCCTTGCCCACGTCGGTGTCTGTTTTCGCATCTTTTTTTTTTTCTTCTTCTTCTGCAGCCCACCGGGGAAAAGGGCACCTTGTGGCCATTGAGCTAACCGCTACTGTACAACAAAGGTCTGCCTAGTGCAACTTCGAACTGGGAACCGGGCCACAAAGGAGAAGCTTCAGGGAACGGAAACAAGAGAAAAAGACGAGTGGGGCACTGAGTTTGTGCTGCGGCTTTGGTTCCATGCACTCCTGGGAGTCTAGTCGTTGGCCACTGGCACACTGGCCCTATTTTTATTTCGTCATCCGAGACGCTGCTGCAGCTGCTATTGGATCTCGGAAGCGTTCCTAGGGCACACCCGCTGGAGCTATGATGCCTGGAGCTGTGCAGTTGTGCCTGGAGCACAGTGAGTGAACTGTACGTAACACGCGGCTGCAGGCTGCACACAACCCATCGTGTCCCTTCTGCGCTGGCGTCTTTGTCTATCTCCGTCTGTCTGTCCGTCCGGGGTAACCTCGCACCTCCAACCACCACAAATGCATGTTGCGTGCGTGTTGCAGGCGGGCGTCCTACCACAAACGCGACTCAGAAAGCCAGAATTGCCGTCATCGCAAACCTATAATCCGCACGCGCGCAAGCATCTGCAATCGCCAACTCTTGCCTCCAGAACCAAAATGGACGCGTAGTCTGCTGTATCACGCAAACCGCGGTTGCTTACCCGCCCCGGCGAATCAATTTTCGGCTCCTTGCTCGTGCAGCTGGCCTGACATTTTGCCGATTAGCATCCTCCAGACCTCCACACATGTCGTGTTGAGTGTGTCCGGTTGTGTTGGCGCATTGGTGGCGCTCGAGCTAGATGTACAAGTATCATGAATAAAAACCGGGCGACGGCCCGACACGGAAGTCTTCGTGTGGGGGGGCCTCAAAACATGCCGATTGCTGATGCAGAACGGACCAGGGTTGAACTCTCGCAGCCCTTTCAAGTCTGCCCAATGCTGGCCACATTCGCCCTCACCTTGCTGGTAATGTCCCCGAAGACGTGGTACAGCGAGCAATCCCGGTACTTGTTGACCAAGCTCCCTTCCCTGTCCCCGTCCTCGTCCCTGCCAACACTCCCAGTCCCGTTCACCGCGGTTTCTGTCCCCTGCGCTTGCGCCTCCACCCGGGGAGTGGAAATGTCCTGGCCGTTGATCTTGGTGCCTGTCGGATAGCTTGGCCTCGTTCCCTCCTCGATCAACGTGATAAACTGCGAGTCCATGGGCACGGATCCCAGAAACGGCACATGGAACTCGTCCGCCATTGACCGTCCGCCGCCCGATCCAAAGATGTCGGTGCACTCGGAGCAGTGTGGGCAGACGTAGCCGCTCATGTTCTCGACCACGCCGAGCACCCGGATGCTCGTCTTGGTGCAAAAGTTGAGCTCCTTGCGAACGTCGGCCGTCGCAACCGCCTGCGGCGTGGTGACGACGACGGCGCCTGCGACCTGGCCTGGCCTGGCGTCTCGCTGCAGCGTTTCGGCGAGGGAGATGTGTTCGTCGCTGGTGCCCGGGGGCGTGTCAATCAGCAAGAAGTCCGTTTCTTGCCAGAGCACGTCCTTGAGGAATTGTCGGATCATGGCCGTCTTCTTAGGGCCCCTCCAGACGACGGCGTCGCCCCGCTTGGGCAGCAGGAACCCCAGGCTCATGGCATGGAGACTCCCCAGGCCCTGGCTCTCGTCTGCGTCGTGCACTAGGACCGGCGCCCAGCCTCCTGGAACCTGCGTCACCTTGGACTCCTCGATCGAGAGCATGCGCGGAATCGACGGGCCCGTCAGATCGACATCGAGAATGCCAACGGAGTAGCCGGCGAGGCAGAGAGAGAGCGCGAGCTGTGTGGTGACGGACGACTTGCCGACTCCACCTTTGCCTGACAGCACCTAGGCCCATGTCAGCCGGGAAGGTCAAGGACAGGAAGGGCTGAACTAACGAGGACCACGTGTTTGACCTTTTCCAAACCCATGGTTATTGCGATAGGATGTGGTTGTCCAAGACTTGAAGAAATAGCAAAGGCGGCGAGTGATGCGAAAGGGTTCAGCGAGGACGGGGCGATGTCTTCTTCTTTGCGCAGGAAACGAGGCGAAGGAATGGTTGGATCGAGGAGTGAACCTGTCAAATGAGTGGTTCAGGTGCGCGATGTCGGAGGAGAAAGGTCTGACTCGAGAAGTCGACAAGAATCCAATGATTATGGAGTTTGTTGGTGTTGCTTAGAAAGCACTGTGTTTTACTAATCTCGTCGACGGATTGGTCGCCGTTGACGGAGATGTGCCCCTCCTCTGCTCTAACTCGATCCAGTTGGAGAAGATTCGACGTGAGGGGAAAGCAGACGAAAGAACGGAGGAGTTGATGGAGGAGGGAGTGGAGGAAGTGGGGGAGAAGATTATAGAGGGGTTGGGCGAGGAGGGGGAGGGGCTTCAGTGACTCTCTCCTCTGTAAGGTGCTATGTCATAGTGGATGGCCCGCTAACACAAGGTCGGTAGCTCCGCGAATAGGGCTTCATGCTGTCATCCATCGGCTCAACATGCCCCATCACTCGCTGTATCACAGTTGAAGGCTTCACCCGACGTATCAAGGAGCACAGGAAAAGTTCTGGAAGCACAGAAGACGGGGGATTCTTAGACAAATTTCTCGAACGAGTCAACTGAGAGTGGCTAATACTCAATATGCGTCTTACCACTGTGAACTTGCCGCATGTTTCATTGTCCCTTAGAAGCGACTCAAGACAACCCACCTCAATTGGCATTGCGTATCATCCACCGCCTGTGCGTTTGCTGCGACTACTCAGCCAAGGTTGACGTGACGAATCAACCGTGTACCACTCTTCACATTACACCGTGACGTCACAAAGGAAAGGCGTGCGCGAGTCTGTGTGATGTATGGTATAATTCTCAAATATTAACTACTCAACACCTAGGATGTAAGGCTTGAAAGAAAACGAATAGTAAAACAGATAAAAAGAAGACGAAGAAGCATCCAGTCCAGCTAGTGTTTGGCTCAGCTTCACTCACAGAAGCTGACCTACTATTCCCACACAACCCAATAACAATAGTAATAAAACAAAACAAGAAACAGACAAATAGACAAACAAAAAAGATGCAGTAAAAAGGCAGTAATAAAAGATGCAGCAATAGCTACTGATTAAGCAAAGTAGAGCTTCAGCGAATGAGGTCATGGTGGCGCAGGAGGACGGGTTCCGTTGCCGTGATGCCCACGCCTGGACTGGCTCGTCGGATGTAAACACATCCGTCGTGTGGAACCAAATGGAGATGGTTCATACCACAGTCTATCGCTAGGTGTGTTGGCATCGGAGACGAGCATGGTGGACGATCTTCTAGACGTCTTGGCTGCGCCCGGAAGCGAGTGACTGGTGTGCAGCGACATGCAATGGAATGTCCATGGCAAACACCTCCATTTACCGGACTCATCATTGTATGTCGAGACACCTGTTGATAAGGCAATCCTCTAACTGGAGGGTCGAGCATAAACACCAATAGATAGGTGAGAGCTTGGGTTGAAATCTTGCGCCATGTCTCGTGGCAAGACTCCAACCAAGGTGACATGTCTCAAGGACCAGCTTGGGATTGTACATCAAGCAAAGTCTGAGACTGTCAGCGTCATCCTTCAAAGGACAACGTATGTCTAGATCGTATGCGGGACATTGTCGGTATGAGACCACCCTTGGTGGTCTTAATGCGGCATCACGGTTAATGTGATCCGCCATCCTACTGGACTCGGCAGAGTGCGCGACTGAATCGACGCTGGTATCGATCGGGATGCTGCTTCTAACAGCGACTGCAACCGGAACGGCACGCCCGTTCAAGACGTTTGCTTCTGGGGCTGCTTCTCGCAGCTCGGGATCGTGGACCGAACCACCGGCCGAGGCGACGGAATCATCAGCTGGATCGCGTCCCGGCGGCAAATGACAATCGGCCGGCTGTCTTCACAGTACCCGAGGACCTGGGCGTGGTTGGGGAGGGGGTCAGGCACGGAGTTTGTGAAGCGGATAATTGGGCCGCCGTCGATTGTGAACCCGACGACTTCGGCTGGGAACTCCTCGTCGGGCTCGTCATCGGGGTTGACTTGGATGGTGTTTCTAGATGATGTTAGTCGTGCGTCTCATGGGTAAGACTCGTTGGAGTCTGGGCTGGGTACGTACGCTTGGCTCATGGGAGGACCGCCGCATGCATCATTGTCCAGATCGATCCTCTTCTGCATCTGTTTCTTGATTCTCTGTCTCGTGCAGGAGTGGATGAGATGGAGCAGGCCTGCGATGACGAGAACGGGTGTCCCCAAAGCGAGCGCCCACGGACTGTGTCTAGGTTAGTTGCTGTTCGAGATGGTTGTGTCGGGGTACTCACGGGTGACGTCGGTTGTTCAACGAGTTAAGAAGAGCAAGGATGATGCCGACCATGGCGATGAGAGATCCGACCTGGATCATGGTCCAGGTGGACCAGTACAGCGAGATGAGATCCTCGCCGTCACAGAATTGGAGGGCCATAATGGCGTATGCCTCCATGATGACAATGGCGGTCGACACGGCGACACATCCTAGACAGAGGAAGATGGACTGCCGGAGACGCTTGTAGCGCTTGGAAGAGGAGGTGCTGAATCGTTCGAGGGTATCCTGTCCTCTGCAGATGATACGTGTTAGAGCCGGTCAACTTCAATAGCCTTTGGATAGGGGACGCACCGAGTATAGGTCCAGGAGGCGAGGAACAGCACAAATAGGTTGGAGAAGAACAAGGACCAGTAGATAATCTTGAACTGCCACCTCACCATGTGCGAAGCGAACTGGGCATATTTCAGGCACAGTTCCGGACTGACGTCCTGGCGGACAAAGATGGAAGCCATGGTAGAAAGGTCTAGTCAGCTGGGGAGTTGTCGAGTTGCTTGGGGCATCGGTCTTGCACAAGCGGCATGCCTTGTGCCTTATAACACATCGAGACAGGGGCTGTGCAGAGCGAGCCAGAGGTTGATGCTCGACCCTGTCTCGGAAACCTACACAGGCTGCTCCGCTCCAGGGAGCACAAACGACCCGCAGAGCCAAGCTCGTGCGTGCTGATAAGGACGAGCCATCGTCACGACGACACGCAATAGCGGGAGCTGTGCACGCCGCCAAGACCCCCGGAGGCGACGATCACCCTTGTTAGTTGAGTCTCTGGAGCGCGAAGAAGTGGGACTGGGGAAGCTTCTTGCACTCCGGAGTCCGACTGCAGTCATGGCCCCCCCGGTGCGACTCGAGAGGAGGACAGGCTACACTGATGCGTACGCGATGGTTTCGACTCTCCGTTCTCTTCTCCCCCCGGCTAGTAGTCACCGCACCCGGAGAGGCCGTCGTGTCTGAGAGATGAGGCTCTGTGCTTTTCCCGGCAGCTCGACAGGGGTCAGAGCCGCAGAGGCATGTCAGGTTGGGCGGAAGACGGCATTGGGCTTCGAGGGCTTCGGCCACGAGGAGCGAGCATCTCGATGATTGGGTTTCTGGCAGGCGAGCCCTTGTCTCGAGCGTCTAGGGGACTGAGCACTAAGGAACGCGGCAACCGGGAGACCCAGCATCCATGAACCCTGACCCCTCCGCCATAGTCCTCCAGACAGAGATCTAAGATTTGACTAAGATTTGGTGTCGTGGTGTTGCACCAGGCGAGATCGGGCACCGGTCAATCAATCTCGCAGCTCTCCGGCCGCACCCCCCTCTTCGTCTGCCGGCTTCGTTTGCTTCGCTCCCCTGGCGGCGCTTGGCAAGGATGGCGACCGTCTTAGTGCGGGCGTCAAGCGTCGAGGGGACGACCTGCCCAAGACGACATTTCGCATTGTCGCAGGCCCTGGCGCGCTGGGCCGGGATCCCTAATTAGCCTCCCTGAGGCTTGGGAAATTGTCCAGATGAGGACGCCCTCGACACAAACGGGCTTGCGGGTTCGCGGGAGCCGGGATGGGGATGCCCTCGTCCAGGGCCTCCCTGGCCCGGGTTATTTCAACAACCAGCTATAGGGTCACGAATCGCGACCCAACCGTTCGGTTGCGCCCAGTTAATTACCACGCCCTTGGTTTTCTCCCGGGGTTGCGTTTGGAATCTCTGGACGGACCTGCAAGGGCAGAGACTGCTCCCAGCCGGTTCCCTGCTTCTGGCTCTTCCCTTCCTTTTCTTCTTCCTTTTATTTTTTTTCTGATGCATCTGATTTCTGCGCGGACTGTGCACCCAACCCAAGAGACGTGATCGAATCACAGTGGTCGACGTCGGGGCACGGCTCAACGTTGGGCACAATTGTACGACGGCTTGTCTTAGTCTCACTGGCTGCTGCATGGAGGCATGTGGCAAGCCAGGGATAGCAGTGGTCTACCCTTCTGGCTTCTGCACGCCTTCTGCCGCCCGTCCCTCCCTGCGTTCGAAAGAGGCCGCCGGTATGTGACGATAAGGACTGGCTCCTGGCCGAATCTAGACGGCGGAGTACGAGCGCGGAAGACTGAAACAAAGGGCAGAGAGGCCAAGAGGGAAGAGGTATCACAGAAAGCAGCCATCCATCGCTGTCGCCATCACATGTCAGCCTGACGAGAGGGATGGATTCGCGAACGCTAGGACGGCCCCCCCACGGAACATGCCTACTTTTCTGTCCGCTATGAAAAGCGCATGCTTGGTGTTATGCCATACAGTGCAGAGGCTTAACGCCGACGCTGCCGACTCGCCAAGGAAGACCATCAACCTCATCCCGCTCGTCGCCAAGAGGTGGACCCCGGCACTTGAGGGGGGGCCTCTTGGCCCGTCAGGGGAAACATTAAACAAATAAACATTGGCGGCTCTAGCGACGGCTCTCACCGTGATCTGCAGCCTTACCGGCAGCCCTTGGGCCTATGATATCGCACAAAGATGTTTCCGCCCGCGCAGGTGAAAGTGGAAACGGCCTCTAAGCCACACAGCGTGACGTCGTTGAATGGGCCGCCGCCGGGTGTTTCACGTCCGCTGAGCTGCATCGGAGGGACATCAGCTCTTCCGCTGGGGTCGGCATCCCGGAGGAGCATCTGGGGACATCTGGGGCATCTGGAACCTCCGCAGCCTCAACCTCTGCAAACCACCGTGTCTCGATCCCGCCGATGAACCATCCTCGTTTGTCTATCCTTCCGTCTGTCCGTCCGTCGCACCGCCAGGAATGGTGGAACCCCCGCCGCGTCACCAGCTCCCCCATGACGAAATCCCCAGAGAGCCAAGACGCAGCTCTCCGCCGTGGCAAACGCCTTGAGAATTCAAACAAGGAAGTATCAGGCTAGCTGCAGCGTCCATTCTCCATTCCCGATCAAAATGGTAGGAAGATCTCGCGATCCAAGACAAGCACTGGCTAGTGGTGGGCGGTTTGAAGACGGAACCTCTCGGGCAGTGAAGCATCCGGGCGGTTGTGCTACGCGGCCAAGCAACCAGAGATGCAGATGGCGGATGAGGCGTAGACACAAGGAATTAAGTCTATCGATAACCTTAAAGAGCCGCTAGGTGCGGAACAGAAGGCTGACAGTCCACTGCATGCAACGACGCGCCATGTATCATGTATCGGTCCGTTTCGAACAATGGCGCAAGACCGAGTGTTGTTCGCTTGTCTCAACCCAAACCATCCTTGGGTTCGATGGCATTCCACGAAGAGCCCGAAAATGAAGGACGTGCGTACCTCTCTAGTTCCCTGATGTCATCTTGCCCCGGATAAACGCTATTCATTGTTCGTCTTATCGCGATCGTCACCGTGGCTTAGATCCGTTGAGCGTGCGAATTACACTACTGAAATTGGCGAGTCAGGCGTCGACGCCGATCTCCCTATCCCTGATAAGCGAAACCTCCGCAACACGAGAAAGTCTACGCAACCGGGGATTTTCGGTTGAGAACCTTTCTGGGCTGGGACTCTGCTGAGAAATTGTTTTAGACAGGTTGAGATCCCTGGTGAGTCAAGACAGAGAGCTTAACTGGACAGAGTTGCCCACCGCCACGGCCCACCCACACACCCCGTTTTCTACGTGTTACAAAAGCAATGCGTCTCGCAGGATTCTCAACGCCATCAGTTCACCGCCGGCGAAGGCTTGTGCTAACTGAGTGATTCGTCATTACGCGTCAGGGACTCTGGCCACCTGTCGTTGGTCTCACAACCGAATCCTTTGGCTACCACGAGCCCTTGGCGTCTGACTCCAAGGCCCGCGGTTGTCTCGCTTTGATAAAGTCAATCTACGTAGGTGATTACGTGCGTAATAAGCTGCAACCTGCCGACGCAGCAGCCAGTCGCGGAGTTGGGTGGCTTCATCGATCTTGGGTCTCACGATCTCACACCTTTTGTCATCGGCGAAGGTGAGCTGAAAAGTCTAGGAGCCCGAGATTGTCGGGATGTTATCAACTCGGAGATGCCGTGTATGCTCTACTAACGTAAGCACGCGAATGCCATGTAGTACCACGAAGTTGGGTTTCCTTGGACCTTGGAGAGTCTGATTTGACAGTATCATCTGTTGGCCGGCACAACAAGGGTTGCTGCAGGCCTTGGCGGTGACAACAGCTCTCTCGTACATTTACTATCTCTTGGCCGCCCACCTTTAGGCCGCAAGTGATTTGGAATTATCACTATCACTGACCCGATTCTCGTGCATGGCGAATATCTCACCTTGCATGGTGTTTTTCCCGTGTGTTTCAGTTCGGGAAACGCTCTCTGATCTCAGAAAGCAACAGTAGAGCCAAAAATAGAAGCAAATACGCCGCAAGAGTACCAGTGTAGTGCCAACTTGCCTGTGAAGGGTGCAAACTTACTCTTTGGGCGAACCAGCGGTTTCTGGAGTTGCCAAATTCATTGTCCCAGCAAGGGGCTTCGGTGTCGTTCAGCACTTCCATCCCCACAGAGGCCACTCGAACTCCTAGTTTGTGGGGACTGCACTTTCCCGAGCCTCAGTGAAAACTTCAGGTCTCGGCTGATGAAACAGATATTTAGACATTGACGAAGCGTGATCTTGCCTCAGTTTCTCCAGTGCTGAGATAATATCATTCGCAAGTCTAAAGGCCCGATTAATACTGCCTCGCTTAATGGTAAGACAACATCACGAGCTGCGTAAGAATGAAGGTTTTTAAATCGCTTAAGAAAATAAGTAAAACTACTTGAGGTCGCTTGTGTTAATGATGGTACCTCCGAACCACTTAGAATCTATCTAGTGATCTTCCCGAGCATGATTCGTCATATTTGGGTCTATCACAAACTCTGATCTCATTAAACCTTAACGGGAAGCGACAACACTAAAGTAAACATCAGAAACGAAACGACTCTGTTAACTGCTGAAAACGATTTCTTCGACTGTTAGATTCAAACAACGTTTAATCTAGATTAGGATACCGAGTCAACTGAATTAACGTTAACTCCAGATCTTACCAATTATTCCCAGCGTGATCAATGGCTTGGATTGGGAATATGTGAGTTGTTATAGGGTAATCGGGCATCTTGGCCTCGCTAAATAGACCTGACTTTAGGGTCACTTCTAGGGCTTCCAGGGTCCTTCCAGGGCACACCTCCCCTGTAGCATGTATGTATGGCGGAGATCCCGCGCTGTCGGTTCGGACCCGGGGAAACGTAATCGCCGTTGGCCACTGCCTCCTCAACGTGAGCATCTCGTGGCCAGACTCGAGCACAGCCAACACCATCGCGATACCCTTTTCTTGCTGCGCGGCCGCTCTCGAGTCGCCAAACCCGCCGCCATGGTTCTCCAAGATCTCGGCCGCCGAATCAACTCGGCGGTCTCCAACCTCACGCGCGAGCAGAATCTCGACGAAAAGGCACCCAGCCCTCACCTTGTCCTTTCCCCAGACTCCACCATCGCTAACCGTTGTTCTGTGCGCAGGCCTTCGATGCCATGCTCAAGGAGATCTGCGCCGCTCTGCTCGAGGCCGACGTCAACGTCAAGCTCGTCGGGCAGCTCCGGAAATCCATCCGCAGCACCGTCAACTTCAAGGAGCTCCCCCCCGCCGTTAACAAGAAGCGCCTGATCCAGAAGGCCGTCTTCGACGAGCTGGTCAAGCTGGTCGACCCCCACGCCGAATCGTACCGACCGAAGAAGGGCAAGAGCAGCGTCATAATGTTTGTCGGTCTGCAGGGTGCCGGAAAGACGACGACATGTACCAAGCTGGCCCGACACTACCAGTCCAGGGGATTCCGCGCCTGCTTGGTGTGCGCCGACACCTTCCGAGCCGGTGCCTTCGATCAGCTGAAGCAGAATGCCACCAAGGCCAAGATCCCCTACTATGGTTCCCTGACGGAGACGGATCCCGCGGTTGTCGCTCGCGCCGGTGTGGAGCAGTTCAAGAAGGACCGCTTCGACGTCATTATTGTCGATACCTCGGGTCGCCATCGCCAGGAATCTGCCCTGTTCCAGGAAATGATTGATATCCAGGAGGCCATTCAGCCCGACGAAACAATCATGGTCCTCGACGCGTCAATTGGTCAGCAGGCCGAGTCTCAGGCGAAGGCCTTCAAGGAAGCGTCTGATTTCGGAGCCATCATCATCACCAAGACGGACGGTCACGCCCACGGAGGTGGTGCCATTTCGGCCGTCGCGGCGACGCACACCCCCATCGTCTTCATCGGTACTGGCGAGCACATGATGGACCTGGAGCGCTTTGCGCCACAGCAGTTCGTCCAGAAACTGCTGGGTATGGGCGACATGGCGGGTCTGATGGAGCACGTGCAGAGCCTCAACCTCAACCAGAAGGACACCATCAAGCACATTCAGGAGGGCATCTTTACTGTACGCGACCTTCGAGACCAGCTCTCAAATATAATGAAGATGGGACCGTTGTCGAAGATGGCGGGTATGATTCCCGGCATGAGCAACATGATGCAGGGCATGGACGACGAGGAGGGAGGCGCAAAGCTCAAGCGCATGATCTACATCTGCGATTCCATGACGGAGAAGGAGCTGGACTCGGATGGAAAGATTCTCATCGACCAGCCGACGAGGATGACGAGGATTGCGCGCGGCTCAGGGACCTCGGTGCGAGAAGTGGAGGATCTGCTGACACAGCAGCGCATGATGGCGGGAATGGCCAAGAAGATGGGCGGAAACATGAAGAACATGCAGAGAGCTCAACAAGCCATGGGTGGTGGCAACAAGGCACAACAGCTTGCGGCGATGCAGAAGCGACTCCAGAGCATGGGTGGCGGCGCTGGCGGCGGAGGAGGCATGCCTGACATGGGTAGTCTCATGAAGATGCTGGGCGGAGGTGGAGGAGGCGGCGGAATGCCTGGTATGCCTGCGGGCATGGACATGCAGGCCATGATGCAGCAGATGGGCATGGGAGGAGGCGGGATGCCAGGGATGCCAGGACAGGGGAGAGGCGGAGGAAGCGGTCGCGGTAGGAGGTAGGGAGAAGAACAATCGGACTGCTTGGGAGGAGGGCGTTGATATTGCTGCTGCTGTTGCTCTCTGCATGGGATTCGGCGTTTAGGCTACGAGATGAGATAAGATGCGATGACACGAGGACAAGTCGACTGGGATGAATGAGAGGGACAATGAAGCAGATAACATAGTCGTTGATGATGGATGGGGAATTGGTTCCCGAAGAGGTCACATAGACCAAAAGGCTCATCTCAATGGACGGGACAATAGTGGCTGTACTCCACCAGGCTCATTTCGCTCGCTGACCCACGATGCCACCCACGATACCCTCGTTCGGTCAAGACCAGCTCAGCCCTTTCGTTTGGCGACGGGCCGAACCTCATTCGTCGAAGGCCGATCTTTAAATTCCACCCCACCACATCTGGACCGTTTCACTGGTCCACTTACGAACCCGATGCAACGGTCGCAGGGAAACAACGCTCTCCCGGCCGTTTGGGCCACGCAACCATTGGCGAGCGGGCCAATCACGACGCAGCCTCGGGATCCGTCGTTCCCAGAATAGGCAACACGCCTGGATGAAGGACTTCCTTTCGCCTTGCACAGCCGCCAAGACTTGTGCTTTCAGCTTTCAGCCCTGTGGGATCGTGGTCGTTGATGCAGGATGGATGGGAGTATAAAGTAGCCGCGTTGCCGACTGAGATGGCATCAATTGCCTTGTCCACAGCGCTTCGTTTATTTCCTCTCTGCCTGCACGGTCGAATCTATTTATTTTCCTTGTTTCTTTCGTCCTCTAAACCGCTATTATGAAGATTGTCCCCGCGCTCGCCTTGGCCGGCCTCGCAGCCTCAGCCGCCGATCCCGTCAGGATCGAGTTGGAAGGCCGCCGAAACACCGTCGCTTCTCGAGCAAGCAAGGCGTCCTCCGTCAAATTGACCAATTGGTTCGATGTTACCGACTATCAGGTTTGCTTCGCCAAGCTCGTTCATCAACCGTCGCTGACTCTTCCCAGTGGTACGGTAAAGTCTCCGTTGGCACGCCCGCGCAAGAATTGTAAGCCATTCTCTCTCTGACACTTTGTATCGAAACTCACACTCGTAAGTAACGTCCTCTTCGACACCGGCTCAACAGACCTCGTCCTCCCCAGAAAGGGTTGCACGACTTGCAGCAACTACACCCTCTTCGACCCCTCCAAATCAAGGACCTACTCCAAGAAGCCCGGCTACTCGTACGACCTCACGTTCGGCACCGGTGGCAACGCCCAGCCGCTCAAGAACGGCGCGACGCTGAGCGGGAGCATCGTGTCGGACACGGTGAGCATCAGCGGCCTCTCCGTCGAGAACCAGACGTTCCTCCTCTGCGACAGCTACGACGAGAACCTGGGCGAGGATCCCATCGGCCCTAATATCCATGGCATCTTCGGCCTTGCGCCCCCAGGTTCTTCCGTCTTTAGCCACGAGTTCAACAAGACCTTCTCAACTACCTTTTGGAACCTCGTCGCCGACGGCCAGGTCCCCGAGCCTCTCTTTTCGCTCTACCTCAACTCGGGTTCCGACAGCCCCTCTGGCGAACTGACCCTCGGCGGCATCGACTCGTCCAAGTACGACGGCGACATCACCTGGGTGGACTTCAACGAGACCATCACCGGCCTCGTCGGCGAGTGGTTCATCGACAACCCGACCTTCTACATCAACGACAAGCCCGTGCGGAACTCTAAGACAGCCGTCCCCTTCCCCGGCGCCGTCACGCTCCTCGACACGGGCACAGCCTACATCATGACGCCCGACTACCAGACCGCCAAGGACATCTACGCCGCCATCAGCCCGGAGATCAAGCAGCTCGACGCGCTGGGCGTCTGGGGCGCGCCCTGCTCCGTCATGGAGAAGCTCGCCCCGGAGCTGACCTTCACCGTGGGCGCCGGCGACAAGCTGGTCAACCTGACGATGCCGCGGAACGCCTTTAACCTGGGCGAGCACGACGCGCACCCGGGACAGTGCCAGGGCGTCATCCTGCACTCGCCCGTGCTCATCAGCGACCTGGCGTCGGTCTGGGTCCTGGGGAGTCCCGTGCTCAAGGGCTATTACACCGTCTGGCAGGGCGAGAACCTGCAGCTTGGTGTTGCGGAGCTCAAGGCGGCTGCTACGGATGTCGGTGATGCTTCGGCTTCGAGTACGCCTACGGCTGTGCCTACTGGAGGAGCGGGGGGTTTGGTGCAGCCTGCTTGGGGAGTCTTGGCCATTGCTGTTGGTGTTTTGGGTATGTTTTAGATTCATGTCAGCTACTAGGTCATTGGCCTGTTTAATATTGTACATTCAACGTCACGCGTAGATTGAACATATTGGCATTAAATGCTTCACGGGAACATAGCCTTGTATTAACCGAGTACCGGTCTTGGCCGCCTCAGATCCTCTTCTGGTCATACCTCACAACAGCCTGGCACAACACCTCGGCTCCAATAGCACACTCCTCCGGGCTCGACCACTCCTCAGGATTGTGGCTAACACCGCCCTTGCAGGGAATGAAGATCATCGTCGTGGGGCAATGCATGCTCGCATACACGCTGTCATGGCCCGCGCCGCTGGAGATGTCTACCATGCCGTCCTTGTCGCCTAGCACAGACACGGCCGAGTCTCGCACAGCCTGGATGCAATCAGGATGAAACTTGGTCGCTAGCGAGACGGTATCCGTCCGCCAGGTCAGCGACAACGGCAGGCTTGGTGTCGAACCCGCGAGCAGGCCGTCGACGTCTTCTCCACGGGCTAGGAGATCAAAGTCGTGCTTCAGCTGCTTTTCCACGTCCTCGACGGTTTGGTCGATTGGTGATCGGATGTCCAGCGTGAAGCTGACGTTTCCGGGGATTGTATTTGTGCTTCCCGGCGTGAGCCTGAGGATCCCCGTGGAGGCGAGGGCCTGGTGCTTGGTTGCTACGCGGTGGGAATGCGTGACGAGGCGGGCGGCGAGGAGGAGAGCGTCGGCTCGGTCAGCGAACGGCGTGGATCCGGTGTGTGCGTCTGTCGATGGATGTCAGAATGGAAGCTATTCACGCGCTGTGGTGAATAACCAACCTCGTCCTTTGACCTCGACGGTGAACCACTTGTACGCCTGGACACCCTGAACGACGCCAATCTTCTTCGACGCCCTCTCCAGAATAGGGCCCTGCTCAATGTGCAGCTCAAAGTGGGCGCCCATCGGCGTGGATTTGTAGCTTGCAGGAACGTCACCCAGGTATCCGATCCTCTCCAGCTCAGCCTTGACAGTCGCCGGCCCGTCGACCTCCCTGAGAGAATGAGCGCGCTCGACGTCGATTTTGCCAGCCCATACGCCTGAAGCCATCATGCTGATGGGGAAGCGCGCGCCTTCTTCGCTGTTGTGCGGTTAGTACCACATGGATTTGTGAACTGGTAGCGGCTTACTTGGTCCAGTTGACGACACCAACGGGGAACTCTGTCTCTACGTTGTTTTCCTGGAGTACCTTTAACATCTCGATGCCAGCTTGGATGCCTAGAATGCCGTCGTATCGCCCGCCGCTTGGCTGCGTGTCTAGGTGGGAGCCGACGAAAGTCGGAGGACCGTCGCGACGACGACCGGGGCGCACGGCGAAGATGTTGCCCATGGAATCGATCGTCACCTGGCATCCAAGAGACTTGGTTGTCTCGACAAACCAGTCCCGGACCTTCTTATCATCGTCAGAGAGCGTCAGACGGGCCATGCCGGTGTCTGTCGGGTTGCTTTGGCGATGGAGTTAGCGACGGCGCTCACTGGAGAGACCTCGGTAATGTTACCTTCCCCATCTGATTCCCGATCCAAAGGAACAGGTGTGGTGAAGCGTGTCCATCATCCGGCTCTGGTCGACTTTGAGCTTCTGGAAATCCTTGTTCGTCATGTCGCGCGTGGAAATGTTCATCCGCTGGCCGTGTGTTGCCATGAACGAATGGGCGATCGCTGGGATGGCATTCTTTCGTAGTATCGCGGGCGAAGAAACATGTCCGCCGAGTCGGAGGGGAAGGCGGTTCTGAGCGCACTGGGCCATGATTGCGTTTGTATAGGAAGGCTTTTCCTTTCTGAGATAAAGACGGTTAATGTGGGATGAGAAGATTGTTGGTGGGAATAAAAGGACCTGCGGGCTATTTGAATGTCGCGGTGAAGTATGTATTATGTACGGACGCCCTCTTATCGCACATTGCCGCTGAAACGCCCTTTGGTCTTCGCTAATTCGGGACCTGACCCCGCTGTTGTTACGATGATGCACCCAGGAATTGATCATTATTGCTGAGGTAATAATCTTTTACGTTTCACTGCCATAATTGACACCCGCGCAATATCGTCTCGATGACGGCAGTGGAGTACGATCTTGAGAAACAGTTTCTAGGTACGTTGAGGTTGACTGATATGGGGTGCCTTTTCTGTTAGTTGTGGCGTTCAGTCCAAATTTTGCACCAGGTCTCTTGTCATGAGAAGCACAGATTGTGAACGATCAGAGATCGTAGCTCATCCTCTTCAATGATTGAGTAACCTAGTTAATTACCTGCCTTATTAGTCTAACTTATCTGGTCTATCGAGTGAGCACACTCTCAGCCTCTGTCGAATACCCTTGGCGCGCATCGGAACATAACGGCTGGGACTAGGGAAAATTCGACGTGTTATTCATAAAAGGTAACTATGTTTCCGATCCCCTGCAGGCGTACTGGACCTGATTTATAGCGATCGCTACTGATGCCGTTTCACTTCGTAGACATTGAAGCGGCAGATGAGATGGATGACTTCCCAGTCACCGACGAGACGCGGACTACTCAGCCGGTCGCCTTCTCCCCAGCACTACCGCTCTCCCGCCTGGCAGCAGCACTTGAACAGATCATCAATCTATCTGCCTGCGGGGCGTGTGCATCACAGAGTGTACACTCGACTCCTACGGGGGATAAGTCTATGACACCGAAAGATAAACCACCTATCCTACCAGACCGTATCATCGAGATTATAGACTCATCGAAGCCAGCATTTATTCGTCTCCGTCTCCTGGAAACCAAAGGCGCCCGGTTCGGTGATTATATCACACTCAGTCATCGATGGGGCGGCGACTTCACCTTGAAGACCACCAGAAACACGTTTCCCGAAAGACTCAAAGGCTTTTACCTGACAGACATGCCTCGGACATTTCAGGATGCTGTACTTATTGCAGAGGCTCTTCAGATCAAACACCTATGGATCGATTCCCTTTGCATCATCCAAGGCGACCGAAATGACTGGCTGGAGCAGTTGGCGAAGATGGGGTCCATATATATGAACTCGGCCTTTACTATCGCCACCCACTCTACTGGACAGTGTAACGAGGGCTTCGTATGGAGAAGTCAGGTCCATTCGTCCCTTCGAATTGCGCCCAAACAAGGCGGTCCTTCTTTCGTCATGTCGATACCGGAACCAGATGATGAAACACTCTGCCAACGGATTCTTTCCAGCGAGATCAGCAACCGAGCATGGATCCTTCAGGAACTGACTCCGTCTCCCAGAATCCTCTACTTCATAGAAGATCGTGTCTTCTTGGAGTGCGAACATCGAAAACCGGAAGTCGGTAGTTCAGTTGTAGAAACAACTGCGGGAATCTTTCGGCACGTCGGCGACTCACCTGATATGCACACCATGTGGCTAAGGTTGGTTTCCCGATACACCGAATACGAGATGACCAAAACTGGGGACAAGCTCGCCGCTCTTACTGGCGTTTTGGAAGTGTGGCGGAAGATGATGGCGAAGCCCGAGGATAGCTTCTACCACTGTGGAGTGTTCCAGGCAGACATTGAGAGATCGTTGTTGTGGTACAGGGCGAAACCATCATCAGTGGTGGCATTGGACGAGCTCGAAACGCACCTTGAGCGAGCTCCCTCTTGGTCCTGGGCTAGTGTAGACGGAAGACTTCGCTTTGTTTCACTTGAGCTCCGCGAGCCCGCAAAAATGCTGATGCACGTCAAGGGCCTCGAACACGATGATTATCTCAGTTTAACGAGTAGCCAGCCTCACTGCCGCCTCTAGTCTAGGCGCCCGTCATGCGCATAACAGGCGGCATGATGCATGAAAAAGCTAGGTGGCTGCGAAACGCGCCCAAGGGAGCTCCAAGACGGATGAATGTCGTGTTGAAAGACTGGGAACAGCGCATCATCTATGCTTGGTGTATTTATCATGGCATGGCACCCGCGGACATCCCTCCGTACGCTCCAGCTCCAAGCGAGCGTCCGGAGATCTGTTTTCTTGCTGTTTGAGGTCACGAGATTGAAGGTGAACTTGTAGGGGCATGGTGTATAATTTCGAGCGCGGAGAGTGAGGGTCTTGGAAATATATAGAAGGATTGGACTGGGGTACGTGAGGGACGTGGAGTCAATAGTCTCAGCTATGGCAGCTCCAGAAGTTGTTACTTTAGTTGAGTTGTCATCATTAAAGTTCTATACTCATAGAAGGTTCTCACCGATGATTATTGTAGAGTTTGATTTGCGGTTATAAGTTTGCTTATAAGTTTTGGTGTTGAGGTAGTAGCACTGCGATGCGGCTCCTAAACAGAAAATTCACTCGTAAGATGAGAGACCTGTTTTCTATAACATTCAA
Source organism: Neonectria magnoliae (assembly GCA_037954305.1). Classification (NCBI taxonomy): domain Eukaryota; kingdom Fungi; phylum Ascomycota; class Sordariomycetes; order Hypocreales; family Nectriaceae; genus Neonectria; species Neonectria magnoliae. The sequence goes on along the minus strand of JAZAVK010000089.1, from coordinate 27,947 downwards.
GGTAAAGTGCTAGATACTATACTTGAAGTAAAAAATGAAATAGCAATCACAAATAAATGTACGACATTATAGAATATACCGAAACTGAGGGTTCTAGGTGATGTTAGTGACAATCATGAGGGAAAGTGTTATTCGTACCTTTTTGTCTGTCAAATCATCCTCATATGCGTGATCGAAACCCTCTGCACCTGCCTTGTCACGCTGACGGTTCGTCCATACGCATAGAAAGCGATACACGAGTGCCAATAACCCGGCGGCGATTGCTGTGACAACAACCACGATGAATCCTGATTCATATCGTGGTGCCTCCTCTTTCTTAAAGACCAGCGGTCCCACAAAATTTCCTAAGGCAGCTGAGTTAGTTTACGAAGTCAATTGGAATGTCTTAAATGCTCTCACCAAGACAATACCCGATATACATTCCCGAAGAAGCAATTGACCTCTTCGTGTATCCAGCTGTGTTGGCAATTTGCATTCCCATAAGCACCGCGTAGCCCGCTCCTACTGACGGCAGGATGTAACACGCGAACAGCAACACACCAGTCGATGAGAGTGGAAGAAGCCATAAGAGAAGAGCAGCTACTACCGTACCCATCTGCGCAGCAAAGACCAGATAGGATCGGAGTCCTGGGAACTTGTAGGCCAGGAAGGGAAATATCAGCTGCATCGTTCCCGCGTATGCACCCATTGGTATGACGAGAAGCAGGGAATTGAGCGTACTGAATCCCATGCCATTGATGATGATCGGGACAAACGTTGAGATGGGGCCATTGGAAATCATGGATAGAAAAGCAATGGAGAAGACAACCCAAAACTTCATGTCAAACAGCAGCTCCCAGATTTGTTCCACCTTGAGATGGGTGTTGCGAACGCCAGAATTGTTGGTTCTGAGCCGCGCAACTAGGAGATATCGTTCTCGCTCGTTGAATCCTTTGACGCGCACTGGGTCAGGCGGGAGAACAAAGAAAAGTGTAATTCCCCACACCATGGTGAGAGCGCCGGAGAAGTAGTACATGTATCTCCATGAAGAGGTGCCGCCGTTGATGATGCCGAAGCCGTAGTTGATCAAGGGGGAGAAGACGGACACGTATCCCGTGCAGCTGTACCAGATTCTGAGGATACAGTAAGCATGTTGTTTGATCCGTGAGAAGTGAAGCTCGAGGCTTACCCCATTCGCATCGCCTGTTCATTCTTCTTGTAGAAGCTTCCCTGATCTCTCAGTTAGGCGACTGTCATGACCTTGCATTTGAACGCCTACTTACCACAATCAACATGAACATGGGACTGATACCACTTTCTAGAAAGCCGAGGAAGAATCTCTGGACGTAAATGCCTTGATAGCTTTTGCAGACGGTAGTCAGAACCAGGCAAAGACCCCAGGTGACAACGATGCCGGCAGCGACACGTTCGACCGGGTAGCGCTGGGCGAGGACCATGGCCGGATAAGCTCCGACAACGAAGCCAAGATAGAAGATGGAGGCTGCCCATGAGTATCGGTTGCCAACAAGGAGGTCCAAGTCATCCCGGAGCCCAAAGATCGCCTGTATGATTTCTCGTTAGTATGAAAGAAATTCGGTGGTGAGGGTCTGTAACGTACGGCTTGAGAAAGCATGGCCTTGTCGTAGTACTGAAGTCCGTAGGTCGCACATAGCACCGGCATGAGTCTCCAATCAATCTTGCGACGTAGCTTCTTCTCTTCGTCGTCTGCCCAAGTCTCCTCCCCGGCGTAGTTCTCCAAGACTCTCAACGCCTCGTCATTGTGAACCACGTCGATAGGCCGAGGAACCGTGACCTGGTTAGTAGTTATGGCATTCTCGACTTGGTGTATCGGCGTGCCTTTCTCTGGATCTGACATGTTCAATGATGTTCATGGAGATGATTGCGAGTTGCTTCTGTCGGTCTGGTCTGGGGCTGTATCCATCCATATAGACTAACGTCGGACCCCATGGGAAACGGGGTTGGCGAGGTTTCCGCGAAGTACACGTTCAGCAACCCGGCCGATGAAGTCACAAGGGCAATGTCTAGACTAGGCATGTTAGCGTTTTTTGCGAAACCTGGGAGCAAGGCTTGGCGGAGTGTTCGGGACTCTCGAAGCGGATTACCGGTGGAAGCCGAGCAATGGCTGGGGACATGGGTCGCTTCAGCCATGAAACAACTAACTTCGGTTGTGATGAATCCTGGTGCCTGTTAATTCATCTTGGCTCGGACCCCGTGGAGAACTGGAGATACGGGTCTGGACTCGGTCATTGTTGATGGACCGGGGCTGTCGGCACTTAGATGGCCGACATCCCGTTCCACACCTGATTTGTAAGGCCGCAAGGACGCGCGCCCATCCCCGAAGGGACACAAATCGGACGCAGCCCCTAGTAGTTGGATACAAAGAATCTCTCATCTCTCTCTGTGCGCATCTCTCCTCTCTTCTCTCTTGCTTGTCGATGATGATTCGAAGTCTCCCCCATCCCCTTCTAACCATCCACTTCATCCCCATTAAATCCCTGCTAGCAACCTGCTAGCCTACCTGTCCTGGGGTCCCGCCACACTATTAAGAGTTATGAGCCCGGTGCAACTCAATTTGAGCTAACTGGAACGGCGATTTTGCGGTCACTTAAAACCTTATAGCTAAGGATAATATAGTTCCTAATTCTTAACCTAAAGTTGAAAGATAAAAACTCCTTTATATATAATTTCTCTTAAAAGGAAGCCTTAATAAGCTACTATAAATAAGGATGATAGAGTTCATATATATTCGAGTTTACAAACTATAACCTAGCTAGAAAAGTATAAGAAAATTCCTATATTAATATTCCTTCATAGTATTACTAATACTGTGCAAAAACTGTGTGGAGACTTTCTTACAATCCTATTGGCTATTATCATTCGCTATTAACAGCCTATTTCCCTGGTTTTAAACATTATACAATGAACTCTAAAACTTCCGATTCTTGCAATTGCAAAGCAACGTTACATCCGATTGATCCGAATCTTCATTATGTTATTCGTCATGGATTACGCGTTAGAATGATCTATCTGTCAGCCGGATCGGATGAGTGGATGGCTGGGAAATTAGGCACAAAAGAAGGGCGATTTCTGTGATGGACTGGCCCTACGGCTACTGCGAGTAGGCGTTGATCATAGTATGCATAAAGTTAGAGAGAGAAAGAATAGACTACTGGGCTGACAGGGAATCTTCGACCCCGTTCGTAACTCGGCTAACTCTTCGACACGTCAACTAATAATTCGTCGTTGACTCAACAGAGTCCCCGGAGTCTGTCACATTTAGAACTCCGAAAGAAAACATCTCAATCAATCCGCAATGTCCCAGGAGGCGCATGCCGTACAGATCCCCGCAGGCAGGGAGACTATTATCGTCAAATTGATCAATCCCGTCAACTTTGGGCCAGCTATTCTCAAGCGGTTCATGGCACCCCCGGTCCCAGGTTTAGAGACGTTCCAGACCTCGCCATCATTTTCCTTCTTATTGGAACATCCATCGGGTCGTAAGCTGGTGTTTGACCTCGGTATTCGAAAGGACTACAACAACTACTCGCCGAGCATAGCGGAGTACCTACCAAGGACGAACTATGATATCCAGGTCCAAAAGAATGTTGTGGAAATTTTAGAGGAAGATGGTGTCGCAGCTCAAGATGTCGAGGCAGTCATTTGGAGGTAAGTAACATAGGGCAACGCTCTTCACATCACGCAGCACGCAGCCAATTGAAGCGACGAGCAGTCACTGGCATTGGGATCATATCGGAGACCCATCCACGTTTCCTAAAACTACTGATCTAGTGGTTGGACCTGGATTCAAGATGCCATGCTTCCGGGAGCCCCTGCAAACCCGGCATCTCCGATTTTAGAGAGCGATTACACGTATGGCAACCCATTTCTCCAGTCCATGGTTGGCTACTTGTTGACTTGCCACTAGTGGTCGTCATCTACGCGAGATCAGGTTTGACAGCCCAGACACACTTCATATAGGCAAATTCCCTGCCTTTGACTACTTTGGCGACGGCTCGTTTTACCTCCTGGATAGCCCTGGGCACGCGGTTGGCCATCTTTGCGGTTTAGCTCGGACGACCAAAAGCCCGAATACTTTTGTTCTGCTGGGCGGTGATGTTTGCCACTACGCAGGTCTTTTACGGCCGTCAAGATACATGGATGTGCCAGAAACAATCACGCCTCACCCATGTCATCCTGGTGGGAGCTTATCTCTATGCCCCGGAGGTGCGTTTGAAGAGCTGCAAAAGTCGCGTGGGAGGAGATCAAATGACGCTCTCTACGACATGACGTTTGGTTTCGATATCCCGCTGGCAAAACAGACGGTTGCTGACTTGCGGCAACTGAACTGCGATGAAAACATCTTCATCATCATTGCACACGACTCGACCGTCAGAGATGGCGTGGCCCATTTCCCAGATAGTTTGAATGATTGGAAGAAGAAGGGATGGGGTAAAAGTTTGAAATGGGCATTTCTACGTGATTTGAAGACGTACTGGGAGTCAAAAGGCCTTGCTTGATGGATGAATGTTGTGTAGATGCTGGTAAGTGCACAATCTCTCGGAATCTTCTCAACTATCTACATTACGAGTTCGTAGATATCATGCATATCGGTTGCCAGCTTCCCCTTTTCTTCCAATACTCTATAGCTAGACATACATATTCTCAGTGAAGCATTCCTTAACGACAATTATTCTACAGAGCCCATATCGGGTGAGCTGCAATTCCGGAGTTGCATAGCAAGTCGGTTATTGTTCTCCACCACACCCCAACCCCTGCCGGCAATCCCAATCCGTGATAGTCCGACACTGACAAGTAAGAATGAGGCTTCGGCAATGTGTTCTGTCCCATTCTTAGTCTCGCCGGTAAACATGGGTTGTCTGTGTTTGGTAAGGTCGGACCCCACATTGTGCCTGGTGATCGATTCAACCCCGGTTCTACTCATGATGAGAAACAATACTACGGCCTGTGCCTCACAGTCGTTATGGATAGCTCTACATAGGGCGTCAGTCGGCTTGATTTGATGGGCCTACGTCAACCATTTCAACATCGTCATTCAATTGCCCGATCGTATCAAACAAGCCTTTACCTGACGACGTGGGAGAACTCGCATACATCTTGATTCTAGACGCCGACATGGGTTCTATTGACGGGCTGCAAAGCCAACTTGGAGCTGAAAGTAGTCATGCTACCGCAAACGACAACCCGTTCAGGGCTGCGAATGCAGGTCTTGATTATGATGTTCTTATTGTCGGTGCTGGTCTTAGTGGCATCTTCTCGCTATATCGAATGCGGCAACTCAACCTGAGAGTGAGGGCTCTGGAGGCGGGCTCAGCAGAGGGTGGCACATGGTTCTGGTAACTTAGACCTCAGCAAATGCTGTATCTGATATGGACCTAACTTGAGACTAGGAACCGGTACCCTGGTGCGAGATTTGACTCAGAGAGCTACTCATATATCTTCTCATTCTCTCAAGAAGTTCTCGATGAATGGACCTGGACAGAACATTTTGCGCCCCAGACCGAGACGCTGAAGTATGCCCAGTATCTCACGACTAAGTTCGACCTTAGAAAGGACATGCAGTTCAACACCCACGTACGGTCAGCGCATTGGCAGCAAAGGAGCACTCATGGCTCCTGACCGATGAAGAAGGAAAAACCTACACTTGTCGCTATCTTATCACTGCCATGGGCATTCTTAACGAGCCTACATTGCCAAACATCCCTGGTGTCCGCGACTTCAAAGGCACAGCGTGGCACACTGCGAGATGGCCCGCCGACGAACCAAGCCTTGAAAGTAAACGTGTTGGAATTATTGGCACCGGAGCAACAGCTATCCAAACTATCCAAGCCATCGCGGGCCAAGTAGGCCGCCTGACCGTATTCCAACGAACCGCAAACTGGACTGCTCCGTTGAGGAACAAGAAGATCACCTCCGAGGAGATGACGAAGATCCGCAAAGACTACCCCGAAATATTCCGCCAATGCTTGGAGTCGTACTCGTGCTTCATCCACGTTAGCGACAACAACAGCGTGTTTTCAATGTCAGAGGAGGAGCGCCTTGCTCACTGGGAGGACTTGTACGCGCGACCGGGTTTTGCCAAAGTCCTTTCTATAGAGTCGGATATCTACACCGACAAGAAAGCAAACGCGCTCTACAGTGCGTTCTACGCGGACAAGATCCGGGCCCGAGTCAAGGATCCCGTAGTCGCCGAGAGACTTGTCCCCAAAACCCACGGCTTTGGCACACGACGGGTGCCCCTCGAAAGCGGCTATTACGAAGTTTTCAGCCAGTCTAACGTTGAGTTGGTGGATGTTTCCGACAACGCCATCGAGAAGATCACTGAAGGCGGTGTGCAAACTCGTAATGGGACATACGACCTCGATATTCTCATCTATGCGACTGGCTTTGATGCTGTTACGGGATCGTTTAACGCCATTGAATTCAAGGGCGTCAACGACACAGACCTCAAAGATGTGTGGAATGATGGGATACGGACTTTCCTGGGCTTAACCGTTAATAAGTTCCCCAACATGTTTATGATCATGGGGCCTCACCAGATGTTCGGCAACATCCCTCGAAGCATCGAGTACGCAGTCGAATGGGTGGCCGACTTTATCGGGCATGCCCAGAAACACAACGTCTTGTATGTGGAAGCAACAGATGAGGGTATGGACCGGTGGACGGAGCATGTACATGAATGCGGAAAGGGCTTGTTGGCTAACGAGGTTGATTCATGGATGACCGGGGTCAACAAGAATCTGGCTCATAAGCAGAAGAGGTCGATGACAAGGTACAATGGTCCGGCACCGGGTTACCGGAAGAGATGCGATGAGGTGAAGCAGAGAAGGTATTCGGATTTTGTCATAAGGCAAGGGTAGTTAATTCATATTTCTCATCATAAAATTCGTTTAACATGATTCTCCATGGCTGTGTTGGTGGAGGTAATCATGCGAGCCATTTCCTCGGACCTTGCCATTGAGCAAGCTCGACCTTCTTTACATAAACATGTCATATCACAGTTGCGCTATGATTACTTTACGCAAGAGCAAGTAATTCTAGCACAATGACAGTTTCACGTCTTTACCACAAAGCTTTCCGAAGGCAAAGGGTTTCCTAACGCCCACATGATTCCTTGATCCATCACCTCGTCCCATCTCGCCGAGGCAGACAACTTGTCTCCGAATCGCCGAAACCCATGCGGCACACCTTGAAAGAGGTGCACGTCCGTCGGGACCCTGTAGGTGAAGTAAGTTCCTATCCGGAGAGCGATGACTCGCGACATTACTTACCCAGACTCGGTTAGAAGTTTTGCGTAGAGCAAACCTTCGTCTCTCAAAGGATCCAGGCCTGCAATACCAAATACCGTTGGAGGAAGGCCCTTTACCTGTGAAGACGTCACATTGCCTGGGTTGAGTCTTACATCGTCAACTGCCAGGTTCTCAATACTCAAGAGTTCCGTAAAGAACAGTGCTGTCTTCACAGGCAAGATTGGGGCATGTTCGTTCTCCTTGTAACTTGACAAAGAAGCGTCTTTCAACTGCTTGAGTTGTGGCTCGTAGCAAGCCGGATGCACGAGGCACGGGATCATCAAAACTTGTCCAGCAATTGCTGGGCATTTTTCGACCGCCGCTCCTATTGTCTTCAGGTGCTGCCCAAGCGTGAGTGATGCAGCAAGCTGTGCGCCAGCGGAGATGCCTCCAACTACCACCTTTTGGCCATCTCCACCGAGGTCTTTCATATGTGCGTGCGCCCATTCAAAAGCATCCTCGACGTCATTCCAGGCAGTAGGATACACGTGCTCCGGCGTGTGGCGATAGTTGATGTTGAGAACAATGACTTCGGCGCCACAAGCAATCCTAGAGCAGATCCCGTCTTCAGAGGAGAGTGTGCCATATAAGTAACCACCGCCATGCAAATGAATGTAAACAGGAAGCACTTGAGGTTCGCCCATAGTGACAGGGCGGTAGCTTCGAGCTTCAATAAAACTACCGTCACGTGTCGGGACTTTGAAGTCCTTCGTGCGGACCTTTGAAGCTAGTACTTTCATCTCCTTTGCTGCAACAGCCTCACGACCTTGGTTGACAACTTTTTTTGCTCCCAAGAGCTGTTGATTTGTTGGTGGTGCGAGTAAGCCAACCTGTACAGCAAGCCACTCATCACTTGGGCCTCCATATTTCGAGAAGTCTGACATTGTAGCGGAATAGGCGTGTGGAAGATAGAAGGGACGAATTTCTTTCAGAAAACTGTCACGAGAACAACCCAATAGAGTACCAGGACGCAAAGAAAGCCATCGTGTGAAGCTACCCCTCAGTCAGCATGTGAATAAGCTCTTTCCGACGCTCCACCTCCCTCGGCAACTTCATGTCGCTGCCCGCATTGGGACGGTAGCTCGTTCGGCATTCGGCTTCCAACCCCGGTTTTCCAAGATAGGAAATGCCTAGCTTACCAAGGGCAGGCCTCGCCCGGTCTCCGTTAAGAAAGATCGGATGGATAATATAATGGTAGTCTTTCGTGGGACATATCTGAATAATTACCAGAAAGAAAACAATCAAGATGTCATCTGATGTCCCTTCAATGCCTCCCTCTCGCTCATTCGCAGGCAAGTTGGCCATCATCACAGGTGCCGGATGCGTAGGAGACGGTATTGGGAACGGCCGTGCAATTTCCATTATGCTGGCTGATGAGGGGTGCCATGTGATTTGCTTGGACAAGGACCTCTCCTGGGCAGAGAAGACAGCTGAAATGGCCAACTCCAAGACAGGTCGTGGAACAGCAATCGCTGTCCAAGGAGACGTAACATCGGCAACCGATTGTGAAGGAGTCGTGGAACTTGCTCTCTCTAAGTTTGGTCGCCTGGACATTCTTGTGAATAATGTTGGGATAGCTGGGGCACCTGGAACAGCAGTGGGCGTGGACATGGAGCAGTGGGCGAAGAGTTTGGAAGTTAACGTCTCGAGTATGGTGCTAATGGCAAAGTACGCAATTCCTGCCATGACTCGGAACGAAGGAGAAATGAAGGGAGCGATTGTGAACATGGGTAGTGTGGCTGGGCTCAAGGGGGGCACTCCGCATCTGCTCTACCCAACTTCGAAAGGAGCCGTGGTCAACATGACTAGGGCGATGGCTGCACATCATGCCAAGGACGGTATCCGAGTCAACTGTGTCTGCCCAGGGGTGCGTAATTCTCATAGTCTTCAACGTTTTACACCTCGACTAACTATTCGCAGATGCTCTACACCCCTGTGATGTACGCCGCCGGGATGATGGAGGAAGCAAGGGCGGCAAGGAAGGCGAGGAGTCTACTAGGAACCGAAGGTACGGGGTGGGACTGTGCGTGTGCTGTTACTTTCCTAGCAAGTAATCACGCTAGATGGATCACAGGAGCAATCTTACCTGTCGATGCCGGGGCGACAGCGGCTGTTGGGATCGGAATGGCAGCTAGCGCAAGCGTGAATGGATGAATAATATTAAGGGTGCATAGAAATCATGGCGTATTATGGGCTTCTAAGTAGGTATATATTAAAATAGCATAACATATAGCTCAGAACGGATCGAATCTTGAGGTGCTCCGATAACTTAGATGCTGTCTTCATAGCAGCTGTCATACACTGAGGTATAACTAATCGTGCATTAAAGCCATCCTGCCCTTGACCTTTCCCTCAACCAAAGCTTTAAGAATTTTAGGGAAATCTTTCAGCCTGGCTTCTCGAACTTGTGGGCAAATGGACTTTTTCTTGATCAACCGAAGAACCAACTCGAGGTCTTTGACCTGTCCGCCATAAGAGAAGATGTAGCTTAGCCTTTTCCGAGTCCCGATTTTCATGTGGACGGTGTTTTCTGTGTCCAGGCTCCCAATGCAAAGGAGTTTCCCTCCACGTCGTACTGAACATAGGCCACACTATTAGATTGCTTTCACGAACGGTGATGGATTTGGGTACACCGACCGATATGTTGAGCGTCCTCAAACGTCTGATGAGTACCGACGAAATCCAGGACAGTGTCGATTTTCCCTCCCAAGCCACCCTCAACGACGAAATCTTGTGGCAACTTACCAACAGGGACGATGTCGCTTTTCGGGACTCCGAGGTTTGCGGCATCCTCAAGGCGGTCTTCGTTGATGTCACAAACAATGACTCTGGCTCCGATATCCAAGACGATCTGCAAGGCGTTGAAGCCAAGACCCCCTAACCCAAAGAGAAACGTGGTTTCGGATTTCTTGACTTCGCCTCTTCTGTGGATTGCATGGTAAGCAGTGTTCACCGCATCCGTAGCCACCGCCGCTTCAGCGGGTGTAACACCTGCGGGAATTAGTAAATAGGTTTAGAAGGTCGAGATCAACTGAGTAGCTGAGTGATTACATGCCATCGGGCACGAGGACAGCCCCCTTTATGTCCATTGTGGCGTATGGTGCGTAAAATCCGTCTTGTCCAATGCCTGAATGATGACCTCTCTCACAAATCTGAGATAGATCTCTCGTGCATTCGGGACAGTCCTCCCCTCCGCAGCCTGGTACAGCATGTAGAGCAACTACATCTCCCTGAGGCTCATCAGTAGTCTGAGTAGGAAGATGAATATTCATTCCTCACCACTTTGAGCATTGATTCCTTGACCTCTGGCCCGATTTCCACGATCCTTCCGCAGCCCTCGTGGCCCTATTAATAGTAATAACATTGGTATACGACATTCAGATTGCATGCTGCATAAGAATGTTGCGCTTACCAGTGTATATTTCTCCTGGAACCACCCAGCCTGCTTGTCAATAGTGAGGAGTGAATGGTCACTACGGCATACTGACTATGTTAGTTGAGAGCAAAGTGCAGAAAAGGCGAAATCTTTTGTATCATTCGTAATGAGTTTCGGTGAACCATACCTCCAGAAGCTATCATTTTGCAGAGAATCCCATTCGGCGGTGTCTGGGGTACGGGAATTTCTTCCCAAACCTAGGAAATCGGTTACCTCGAACGCCTAGGCCAAGTTGATCGTAAGCTTATGAGTACCGGACTGGGGTTTCCCCGATGTTTCCTCCACGCAAACATGGTCTTCGGCACTTCCGTGGCCATTTTACTCGATGATCTTAGGTAAAGGTGTTACTGCTGGAAATTCTCCTTTGATGAAATCGGAATCGGCAGTAGTTCTGCTAGTCTGAAGGGAAATTGCTTTTGGCTCGATAAGCTGTGTTTCTTTCTCGAAAGAAGAAGGTTAGGCGGCAGTCGTTATCGGTATTTCTTAGGGTATGACACGTTCAACAAAGTCGAGCGCCAAGTTACGGCTAATGCAACTGTGTTCCTCGCACATCTAATTCTACCCCGTAAGCCTGCGGACATTGTGACGTAGGCACGCTTGTGATCGTTGGCTTCGGCTGGGCCGGCCCCGTTCGGTTCCGTATTCGGCATACCCCTTTGGGCCAAGCTCTCACTGAAGAACCTTGAAATTATCATTTATTTCACCCGGTTTTCGTGTCTGCTCACACTAACTGATTGTACGAGGTCTTCTTTTGAGTTAAGCTGTTCAAGTAAATGCTTATCTACTACGCAGCTGAGTCATGCTCACCACAGTGTTCCCGCTGATTTCCAGGATCTACTAAAAATAGAAGCAGCCATAGCTTCTGTAGTACATAAGACTGTGTCTTTGTTTGTTGTCCAAGAATATTTCGGTGGAGATATCATTATTCTCACCTACTGGCGGGAAGTTGATCTGACTAGGTCTCAATTATGGTGTTCTATCCTCCCAAGTGGGTGCCGGAACTCCCAATAGGTTCGAGTCTCCCACAATAACTTTTTCTATTAAGAAGAATTGACTAAATTCAAATTTAGAGCCTCCGGATTCTATACCGATTGCAGAATTTATGAAAAGAGAAGATCTCGGGCGATGTCCTCTGTCAAAGAGCAAAAACCCGTTCACATGCGCTCTCACTGGGCGAACGTATTCGGTGGCCGAGGTTTTCCAAAGATCTGAATCTCTAGCAAAAGCCTATTCTAAGCGCCTAGGGTGGCTACCTAATGAGGGAACTCCATGGGAAAAGGTCGTGGCTATCCTTGCTTTGAACACAGTGAGTAAGTTTCGAAGGCGATATCTCGCAAACAGCTCACCGTGATACTAGGTTGATTACATCACGGCGATGTACGGCGTACACAGGCTGTCGGGAATTGTAACTCCAGCAAATTCTGTCTATTCTGCCGCAGAATTCCAACACCAACTCCTATCATCCGGGGCAAAGGCTGTCGTAACATGTCTACCGTTACTCGAAGTAGCGTTGCAGGCTTCAAGGGGGGCCAGCATTCCGGATAGCCATGTGTTTATTCTGGACACTCCTGGGTACGAGGCAAAGGAAGATCTGCCCTTCAAAACAATCGAGCAACTCATTGAAGAAGGTACCGAACTCCAAGAGATGGAGCCCTTGAGGTGGGCAAAAGGTCAAGGAGCTCGCCAGCCTGCTTTTCTGTGCTATTCAAGTGGCACATCTGGCTTCCCGGTAAGTCCGACGAAATTACAACACATGTCCCTCTTAATAACCATGGCATCAGAAAGCGGTAATGATTTCGCATCGCAACGTCATCTCCAATATCCTGCAGCATGTGACGTACGAATCAATCGGGCGAAAACAGAAGGGAGTGAAGACCCAGAATGTGCTTGGTTTCCTTCCACTCAGTCACATCTACGGACTGATCGTTGTTGCTCACACTTCCACATGGCGCGGTGATGGAATATTTGTATTGCCCAAATACGACTTCCAATGGTTTCTGGAATCGATTCAAAAGTACAAGATCGAGCAACTTCTTGTGGTATGTGGCATCGACGGAAACTTCGGTCAAAACTGACCGAAATAGGTACCTCCGATCATCATCAACATGCTGCGTAGTAAGGAGACTTGTCAAAACTATAACCTGAGCAGTGTTCGGTTTGTATACAGTGGCGCTGCTCCCTTAGGCAAGGAAACCATCGAGGAGATGAAGCAGATGTACCCAAAGTGGACCATTGCTCAAGCTTATGGTGATAGAATCGTTTCTCAAAAAGCATCCAAATGCTAACTTTATACAGGAATGACGGAAACATCCGTCGTAGTTACTTCACCAAGTGAACACGACGTGTATCCGAGGGCATCGGGCTCTTTGTTGCCAGGAGTCAAAGTGAAGATTGTGGATTTGAGCGGAGTAGAAGTAACTGAATACGAGAAGCCTGGAGAAATTCTCGTTCAGAGCCCGGCGGTCGTCTTGGGATATCTGAACAACGAATCAGCAACGTCAGAGACATTCGTTCATAATGATGATGGACGGTGGATCCGCACCGGAGATGAGGGTCTGGTTACGTTGGCCCCTTCAGGAAACGAGCAAATTGTGATTGTCGATCGAATCAAAGAGTTGATCAAGGTCAAGGTGCGTTTCATCAGTGTTTTGATCCACTGGTGTTTAAAGACTGACAGGCTCAGGGCCACCAAGTTGCACCAGCAGAACTCGAGGCACACCTCTTATCCCACCCTGCGGTTGCGGACTGCGCAGTCATCCAAACACCAGACGAGAAGTCTGGAGAAGTACCAAAGGCTTTCGTAGTGAAGGCGCTTGAAGCGATGTCGACGCCAGACGAGGAGCTTGCTCAGAAGTTGGTGACGTACGTTGCAGATCACAAAGCGCCTTACAAGTGCATCAAGGGAGGCGTGGAGTTTGTTGACTCGGTCCCCAAAAGTCCCAGTGGGAAGATTTTGAGGCGGCTGCTACGAGATAGAGAGAAGGAGATGAGAAGAAAACAAGGGACGAAGCTGTAGTTCAGGTTAAGAATGATTTCCTTTAACCTATAGGATGCTGAGGGGCGGAATTATCCTCGTGTGTACTGAAGGTGACGAAACAGGTTATGTGCTGGAGTTGCTGACGTAAGGGAGGATTATACTCAGTATTGAACCCGATAATACTTCATTTAAACCCGTCATCATGGATGCACTTTTGCAGGCCAAAGAGAACGTCCGCCTCATTAAACACGCATCATTCAGAGGTTCACTTATTATCATGTGAACAAAACCCTTGGGTAGATACAGCATTCTTGGTCCTTTCTCCGCGTTAACTACAAATTATTTCTGCCTAGTCTTTGTAAATCCTCACTTCATAGTCGTCAAGCCACTTGTCTTCAATAATGACCAGCTGCGACTCCTGAACCTTCTTAAAGTATTCGTCTTCGAGGGTGTCCTTGTAATCATCTCTGTCAATGTCCTGGAAGCCCTCTTTAGCCACAGATCGAGGGGTAATCATTAGTGAGCGCCCTAAACAGTGTTAATGACGATTCATATTGAGAGGTAGTGGTTGAGTGATTACCATTTATGGACTTGTCAGTTGAAATCCTCATCATGCAGTTGGCCACATCTACTTGCTCTCCAAATTCGATTCCGCGGTCAAGCAGCCACTTCTCGTACTCTGCTGTACGGATAGCACTCTTGATCCAACATGGAGCAACGTAATTGATTCGAATGCCTTGCTCGAAACTCGAACGGCGTGCGGTCCTCATAAACCCACGTAGCCCGTACTTTGTTGCCGTGTATTCCCAGTTGCCCTACCACAAGGGTTCTTAGTAATTTGTGTAAGAAAAGCTGACTTGTAGAAGTGATTACTGGCGAATCAATCCACGCCACCATACTTCCAGTAATGATGAAGCACCGATCGTGTTCTTGGGTATCAGGCTGCTTCCTGAAATAGTGCACGGCGAGTTTCCAAGTGTATAAAGTGCCTTCCAGGTTGACTTTTACGATGTTCAGGTTGGGCTTGGTTGGCTCCTCGTTGGGATCTGGAAAGAAAAGTGTGTCAATATTCCACTCTTTGATATAAAGGAGAAACCTTGATAGAAGGTACCATCCAAGTTCCACAAGCTATCGCCAGAACTGCGACTGATTCCGGCGTTGGCAATGACAATGTCGACACTGTTCTTGGGACTTTTGCTCTTCGCTGTCTCAAACATGACTTTTTGTTGGTCCCAATCACGAATGTCACATTTGACGAAGACTGCACAAACATTGCCGTTGTTCAACTCTTTCTCAATGGCTGTTCCCCGTTTCTCATCAACATCGGCAAAGGTGACGAAGGCCCCGGCGGCGACAAATTCACGAACACAGACCTCGCCCATGCCGTTTGCGCCTCCTGTGATAACAACAGACTTGTTCTGGACATTATCGCGATTGGGCGGGACAGTGCAGTCGACTGGACCAGTGTAGGTGTAGCGAGGAAGAGGCATTGCGATAAGTTGGCCAACTAGCTGAAGAACTAACAGAGGAAAGATAGATAGTAGACGCGGAATTACGTAGTCAAAAAAGAAATGGTAAAGCCCGAAGAGTACTGGCCCTCTGTAAGTAAAGCTGGTATTATTTGACGACGATCGGCTTGTACAGCAAACGCCGATATCCACATCGAGAGACCATCGTTGATCCTACCCCGCGTTCAAAGTCCAGGATTCGTTTCCCTCATCGGCAATCCGAATTCGGATAGCCGTATCACTCTTCATTACCGAGCTGCATGTTCCAAGGGTTACATGGTCACAAGGTGACGGTAGAAGCTGAAAGACCAGCCTAGGTATCGGCATTGCGAGTAGTGGATGCTGGCATAGAGAGCCGTTACTGAATTGCCGGATTCCGTCGTTCTCTGACTCAAGTGGTGAAAGTATCCCCATGACCATTTGACGTTAAAGTTGATTGAAGTGGTGACATTACTGGAAGTCACCAATTCATGTCAAGTCTCTGATACTTGGTTTGATACTTTTGTTGTACAGTATCGTAGTCTTGGCTACGTGTGCTACTACGCTCTTCCCTACAACCCTAAGATTCCTCAATTGTGGTCGTTTGACCATTCCTACCCAGAATCATGACCACGTTCGTCGATGTACCGGTTTCTAAAAACCCGACACCTATACCGGACAGAGAGGACATCTTGCGCGTTCCTGCAACCGAGCTTGCAGAGGTCCCCAACAGCCTCAACGGACTGAGACGCGCTGCCGATACCAACGCCATCGACAATGGCACGGTCGAAGACCCCTTCAAGCTCAGCTCAAAGTTTGCCTACACGCCAAAGAAACTAAAGGTGTTCACCATTGGCGCCGGCTTCTCGGGCCTGTTAATGGCCCACAAGTTCCAGCACCGCTTTCCAGAGATGCGCGACATTGTCGACCATACCATATTTGAAGCTCGCAGCGATGTTGGTGGAACTTGGCTCGCCAACGACTACCCTGGCGTTCAATGCGACGTTCCCGCGCACATTCATGTGAGTACATGACGGCTCATTTCAGTTATCCTAGATACAATATGTGCAACTCTGACAGAATACAGGCATTCCCATTTGATCCCAATCCTGACTGGAGCCGATTTTATGCCAGCGGTGCAGACATTTTAGCGTACATTAAGCACACAGTGAAGAAGTGGAACTTGGATCGTGACCTTCAGCTCAACACCAAAGTGATTGGTGCGTGGTGGCAAGAGGATATAGGTCAATGGAAGGTGACCGTAGAGCATCAAGGCGACCAGCGAGATGAGTACTGCAACGTTCTCATCTCTGCCCAAGGAGTTCTTGTGTACGTGTGACCACACCAATGTTCCAACATCTTGCTGATCAAATCATCCAATAGCCACGAATCATGGCCTGACATCCCTGGTTTGAAGGAATTCAAGGGGCATGTCACCCATTCAGCTAGCTGGGACCACAACTACGACTACTCCAACAAGAGAATAGCCGTCATCGGCAACGGATCTTCGGGTATCCAAATTGTCCCTCAGATGGCCAAGCTGTCTGGAACAGACGTTAGAAACTTTATCCGGGGCCCCGCGTGGGTATACTACCGAGCTCCTCCTTCAAAGCATCTAGGACGTGAAGATGACGACCCAAACCCACGGTATACCGAGGAGGAGAAGAAGCGGTTCCAAGACCCAGAGTATCATCTACAGCACAGAAAGGGCATCATATCCCGCACCAACAAGTCCTTTTACATCTTCAGGAAGGGCGAGAACAACAAGGAGGGAATGAGACTAGCCGCGGAACAGATGGCCTCGAAGCTCAACCATGACCCAGATCTCTGTGAGAAACTCATTCCCAAGTGGGAGTTGGGTTGTCGCCGAATCACCCCGGGCCCTGGATACTTGGAGTCCTTCCTAGGGCCGAACTGCCATCTTACCAATAGTGGTATTACCAAGGTCACTGAAAATGCAGTCCACACTGCCGATGGCCAGATTTACGAATGCGACGTTGGTGAGTCAACCGTCCTACATGAGCTCTTTACCTTTAGTGGTATTCTCTAACTTGGCAAAGTTGTTTGCGCCACGGGCTTCGATGTATCTCATCGGCCTCGGTATCCGATTGTGGGCAGAAACAGCGTGGATCTGCAACAAGAGTGGGCCGATGATCCTGAGTCCTACATCTCCGTAGCTGTCCCCGAAATCCCCAACTACTTTATGATGATGGGCCCAAACTGTCTTGGCGGTCACGGATCCCTGGTTGAATCTCTCAACTGGACTGGCGACTACTTCGTCAAGTGGGTCAAGAAGATGGCAACTGAGGACATCCGCTATGTGACGCCAAAGAAAGACAAGGTGGAAGCTTTTATCAAGTACAGTGATGAGATCCACAAGACTCTTGTCTGGAGCGGAGGTTGTAAGAGCTGGTATAAGAGGAACCGAGTTGACGGACGGGTGACGGCCTTATTCGGCGGGAGCGCACAGTTGTTTAACCGCATGCTGGGCGACATCCGAGGCGAAGACTTTGACATCACGTACAACACAGTGAATCCATTCAGGTTCATGGGTTCCGGATTCACTGAGTTTGAGATGGACGAGAAGAGCGATTTGTCATGGTACGTAGAAAAGGCAGAGACCTTAGTTGAGTAGACAAGAAGCTAGAGAGATGTCCAAACCATCCATAAATACAGTATATGACCGAGTAATATCTACTAAAATTGCGTCTTTTGATTAACTATGGGGAATGGTATCGCTAGGCATAGAATATCATTGTATTTTCTGTTGCACGATATCTACTTTAGTACCTTAATCTATCTGATGATATTGACAAAAGCTAAGAGGAAACGTTCAAAGTAGCTTTCTGAAACCTCACGAGGTCTGAAAGTTGATAGTTGAAAGATCTAGCGGATAATCCATGAAAGGTTCGAGCAGGTCATGACATTGATTCAACAAAGTTTCATGAAATTGCAAGTTCTCTGGAGACGGGAATCCTCTCATGGCTGTGCCCTGTTCCTTGTCGGAAAGAAGACATTTCGCGATTCGGTTTGTGGAATGAGTAACGAAGGGGAAAAGTAGCGTCCAGTCATGCGCATCCGTAGAATCCGGCATACCCAATGTCGCTGACTGTATCTCGAAGTCGTTGGAATGTTCATTCATGGGCATGGAAAACAGCCCTAGATCATTTGCAGCAAAAGCTAGGTTTCCTCTGGTGGTACCAACCGTCACCTTTGAACGTGACCGCCTCAGGCGATCGAACCCTTGGCGGATAACCTTGGCTGAGGCCCACATGTTCTGAAGCTGGTCGACGGCGTGAGTGAGCACATCAAGATATTCCTCGGCTTCTTGTGCAAACTGCTCGATTCTGCAGGCCTGCAGCAAGGCGATGAAAGCCGTTCCACTGTACCAGCAAGTGATTGCCATCAAGAAGCGGGCGTTCCCTCGAGAGAGAACATCGCGTAATATCCGTGCGATACAAGATGCCGCTAGAATTGCTGGCGGCAGCGCCTGTGGCAGATCGTGAGCAGACCGTTTCAGATGCAGGATGATAATGGTTGTGAGGTAGGGAAGATGGAGTTGATGAACGTCGCGATCAAAAACAGCCGTAACTGCGGATCGAATTGGCAGCTGTAGTTTAAGAGGCAGCGAGTGAACCCAGTCAACTAGCTCTTGTTGAAGATGGACGGGGAAAGGATATGAGGCTGAGTTTGCTGATTTCGACAAGTATTTGGCCACCCTGCCTACAATTGCACAAAGACGTGTCCAGTATATAAATATCTGGCCTTTGTGCTGAGAGACGGGATCCTGAGGAAAGTCAAAGGGTTGCGGTTCTTGGATACTGCAGTCTTCAGGGTCAATGATGCAGGGTTTGCTTTGACACAACGCTGTTAGACGCTCTCGAGCCTAGCAAGACTGTTAATATGGGAATTTGTGAAAAGTCATTGTAGTCACTAACGAATGCGGTCCACCATATTCTTCTTCGTAAGCTGAGGTCCATCTTTTCCCTAAGAGGATGGTTCTCAGCCGGCTCATGGTGAAGATTCATCTGCTGAGCGTGTCTGATAATGACCGAAGTCCACCACCAAGACGAGTGTCTATGGGCAGTTGATGGCGGACGAGGGGCCCACCAGTAGAACAAGGTTAATGCTTTTAGTGCAGTAAGACCATCGGCCTCATCGTCGTTGTAGAAGATGGTCCTTGCCCGATCATAGTACGCCGCCGGTCCATCATGCGGGACCAGTGGTGGCTGTATATGGCTTGCTGCTAACGCAAGAGCGTTTTCAAGCATGGGAGATCGAGCAAGATCTCCCATGATGGTATCTCGGTCGAGGACTGGGCACCAGGGATAGCAATACTCCCAGTACGTCTCTGAGAAGCTCTGGTGCAATCCACTTTGTGACGTGTCGGAGACATGATGCCTAACCTCTATGATGGCTTCAAGTTCCTGCTGTTCGGCGTTAAGCTGGTTTTCCGGGCCATAGACCTGGAGAAAGCCAGTGTCGACGTCGCCTGTGTGGCTGTGGCAAGTATCTTCAGTCGGCGAGATGCTTGCCTGAGGTTGATGGGAATTAAAGACAGTAGGCAGTGCCCGGGCTGAACCTGATGGAGGGGCAGCGGGAATGAAGTCATCGCGAAGTGACGAAGGGGACTGGAGCTGGTTTTGGGACAAGTCGTTATCTATACGAGTTGGATCTTTGGGCGGTTCTGGACCTAGGTCTCCCTCCTGGCCTGGATGGTTGAGTAAGCAGATACAACTGTACAATAGATTTGACATAAGTACCCGGTGGCGAGTCATTATCAGCTACGTCATGAAGTGCATCAGTCACTGTAGTTCTGTGTCGCTGCTTTCCGCGCTTCGAGGGTCGAAGACGACATTCCCGGTCTGGAAAATCACAATTGGTGCACTTCTCAAAGCCTCCATTGTTGCGGCTCTAAATTTTGAAGTCAGCAAATGTATATTGTCATGAATTGGTCCAAGGGCAGGCAGGATGGGGAGAGATCTGTACTTGAAGGTCGCACTTGATCTTCTTGGAGTGGCAGAAGATACAGACCAGCTCAGCGCGTTTCCGCTTTGGCTCTCGGGCGCTGAAGTGAAGCCAGTTGTCGACGAGTTCCGGCATCTTAAGCCTTTGACGCGAGACTGGATCTCACCGCGACGCGGTGTGCTGTGGTGTGTAGTCGATGATCGTTGCCAGAGTCCCGGTACTACAGAGTCAGTACAGTCCAAGGACACAGTCTGTTGATGGACCGGGGTTGTCGGCACCTACGGAAGGCCATAGGGACCGATGTCCCAAAAATATTTTTTTACACTTTTTTCTTACTACATTTACCCCACTAATAGCCATAATTTCATATATTACCCGTAAAGCAATCACTATAGTAGCTATAGCAGTCGCAGCCAATTTACTATAGTAGTTATAGCGCGTTAGCTATGATAGTCGCAGCCAGGCTGCAGCAGTTGCTGCTGTAGTAGTCGCAGCTGGGCATTGACTGTAGCGGTCATAAGATATTATTTATAGTATATTATACTAGTTAGATAGATAATAATATTTAACTAATAAAGGCTTAGCTAATAAGCGGGGCTTTAAGGGCCCTCACGGGAGGAGTGCTTACAGCAAAAAATAATTTTGGGACATCGACATCCCGTTCCACACCTGATTTGTAAGGCCGCAAGGGGGTCCCGAGTGTTGTGGCTGGCGTATCGTGCTGTTTCTTGATCCTCGGGCGTTTGAGGTTGCTGCACCCACGTTTCAAAGTCCTTTTGACGATCGTTGGCATCGGATGTCTCCTGCTCGCTGATATCGGTATCTTCCGTCATGTCCGATTCATATCCGTCGTCCGAGTCGAACACAGTGTCGTCATCGCTGTCATCGCCTTCATCATCATCGTCGTCGTCCTCATTAATTTCCTCTCTTTCCATGCATTCCTGATGCCTACGTATTTTATCGAGGCCATGGTTCTCAGACCTCGATAAGCTGAGTTCTTCAATTTTCTCTGCCAGAGGGTCTTCACGGCCCCTACTTGTGGTACCATCGACGAGCTCGGCCGGTCTACAGGCAGTATAGGCTTGGAAAAGCATGACTGTGGGAAGGTCCAATTGATCATCCTCGGTAGGGAAGACAGATCTGTCGCGGGACCAATGATGTGTGAGCCCTAGCAACAAGTCGTCTACGCCCATCACAGGCTTAGTCTTGGGTAGGTCGTCGAGGTGGAACTCCACCTTCAAGACACCGTTGATGTACTGTGGACGTCAGGCGCCGGGTTCGATGAAAGGTATGGATTGGCAACATACTTTGACAATTTCCTCGCAATCGTTCGCATTGACAACGTTGCCTTTGTTGACCCTTCGATATAACATCTTAAAGTCTCGCCAATACTAGTTGACGGTCTTCTTCTTGGATCGCTTGCGTTTGGGCTTCAGATACGTCTCACAGATCCAGTGAAGGAAGGACATGATCATGCCTTTGTCACAGGATCGGATATTAATTGCGATTTCCCAGGACCCGTATTCATTTTCATGACAGAACCTGTTCGTGGAGTCAATAACAACCCTATTACAGGTCGACTTATTAAGAATTTCCGAGGAAGCTTACCTCAAGAACTTCTTTTTGATGTAGTAGATATCTAGTATTGTCGGCATCAAGGGGAGGGATGAATGATGTCTGATTCAGCCGCTCCCGCATAGCCTGGTAACCTGTGGAATCGACTTTCCATTTCTGTTCCTCTTTTCTGATTTGGGAGTCTCGATGCCGCTTTTTGGCGGCATCTTGGAGAGCATGGACAATGTCCTGGTGAAGTGGTCGACGTGCAAGTACTGGAGCCATAGCGGCTAAGGAACCAAAAAGGTTGCAAGAAGCTCAATTTAAATGAACCAAAAAAAACAATCGAACAGAGAAGCAACGAGAGACCAAGCGAACGAGGCAAAGACCAGACCTGAGTCAAAAGAAGGAATGAACTTCTGAGTTTACAACGACCCGAGAAGCGGGAGAGCAAGTGTAGTTGACATTTGATGGCCAGAACGGCCGAGGACCACACCATACTTATACTTGCGCCTCGATCCCATGGAGCAAGGTATCAGGCCGCAACCTCTGAGATTCGATGAGCATACGGCCAAGGGGGGGAAAAAAGCAGCGATACAAGTCCATAAAAATACACCCCCCCCCTTCGCGTTCTTCTCTGGAGGAAGGGTCTCATGTTTGGCAAGCGGTCGAGCCCGCCTAAAGCGGCGTTAAATAACGCTGGATTCGGAAGGCAAAACTAGCACACTTAGACTTATTATATAATAATTATTCTACTTATTTTATTATTATTATATTTATACGCTATAGACCTAGAAGGTAGATAGTGCTTCTACTCTATATAGATATAGGAAAAACCAGGTAGATAAAAACCTATATCCTATCTATAGTAGGCCCGGGTCAGGCCCCTTATACTATTACTATGTATAAGTAAATAGTCCTTTATACTAGGACTAGAATTATCCTATTTCCCTATAGTTAGGGAAAAAACCCTAATAAGGAGTAAAAGGGGGAGGAAAAAGTTGCCTAAAGCGGGCTTATATTAGTTACGTAGCGGAAGCATACTAGCGGCTAAGGCATAGGACCTCTATATAGTTATAGTTATAGTTAGAGACTTAGATTTAAGTAGGTAGGTTCAATCGATAGTAGGTTAGCTATATAGCGCTAAGCTACTAGTAGCTAGTAGCTAGAGGTCCGGGTTTTAAGTAGGTAGATTTAGCTATTAGTAGGTCGGTTATCTAGCACTTAGCTATTAGTAGCTAGCAGTTAGCATAGGCCCGGGGCTTTATAGCTATTAATAGCTACCGGCTACTACTCTAGATTCTAGTATTTAGTCCTTTCGCTTAGCCCGTAATACCTTCCTTTCTTTCTTCTTTCTTTAATAACTTCTATAAGTCTCCCTATCTTTAGATCCTAGCTATACCCATAGTAGCTATAAGTCTAAGTTACTAAGCTAATATCCTTTCCTCTTCTAGGATTACTAATATATATATCTACTTAGTTAAGCATTATTAGTATTATAGCTTTACTATAGTCTTATTACTATAGTAGCTAACTTCTTATAGCTAAAGATAATAATAATAATAATAATAATAATAATAATAATAATAATAATAATAATAATAATAATAATAATAACCTTTTTACGAATTCCTAGTTTCTACTTACTATACTACTAACCTACCTTTAAAATATATTCTAATACTAGATTCGAAATCCTTATACGCATATTACTCGAGATTCAATAGTATATTAGGGCTATAGTAATAGCGCTAATATACTACCGATAACTATTAACTTAGGGGTATATAGCCTTAACTAAAGCTAATATAACCCCTTAGTAAGAATTAGCTAATATATACCGAGCGAAAGTAATAAACCTAATACAGAAACTAGTAGAATACTAGTTAATAACCTAGAAAGTAAAGCATATAATACTATTACTAGAATTATCCCCCCTAACCTTCTCGAATAAGTCTAGAGTATTATTTAATCCTATAGTATTATATATAAGATATAGGTATATACCTCCTATAAAAAGGATACCTTATATAACCCGGAAGTAAGCCTTAAAGAATAAATTACCTTAAACATTACTAATACCCTTACTTTAGTTATTAAGATAGCCCTTACTAGAACTAATAACCACAAAAGAAATTAACTATTATATATATTAGTTATAGTATAAAACCTTATGACCTTAAACTATAGAGGCCCTAAATGAATAACCTAAAGCTATATTAAATATAAAGTTACTATCTAAACTAGAAATACTCCTCCTAATATTAGTAACTAAACCCTAAAAGATACTATAGTAGTAGTAAACCGGGCCTATAGTAATTCTAGTATTATTATAGTATAAAAGCTCCTTAGTAGTAATATAATCCTTACTTTCCTTACTACTAATAAGGCATAAGCCTACTATACTAAGGATTAGGTTACTAAAGCCTTTAGTAATAACATAGCCTTATCCCCCCTAACCTTTATAGTAATAGTAAAGGGAATCTAACTTATATCTATCCTAAATAATACTAATAAGCTTATTAAAGAAATCGCTAAATCTAACTAACTAAGGATCCTTTAAGTAAAAAAATAAAAGACTAGCTACCCTAGCCCTAGGGTAAAGATAAACCTAATCCTATATATTAGCTCTATTAAAGAGGCAAACTATCTTTATAATAATAGCCTATTACTTAATATATAGCTATATAACTATAAACCCTTTAATAAGGGACTTTATCCTACCTAATACTATAATTACTTTAAATTTAGATACCTAGCTTAGAACTATAAGTTAGCTCCTACCTATAGGTAATATAGGGATACTATATACCTCGATAGGGAAGAATACCTAACTAAGTAAGGAGAGATCTTACTAAACTATATTCTATATAAAGGTAAATATATAGCTTAGAGCTATAACTACCCTATTATAGCCTTATACTAAGTATATACTAAGGAAGGCTACTTAGATAGATTACTTTACTTCTAAGATTATATAGTAATTAAAGTACCTATATCCTAGAGCCTTCTACCCCCCTCTCTATTAGCTTAACTATTTAGAAGCCTCTTACTAAGGAGGCCTAAAAGGCCCTTAGGCTTAGTAAATAAACTATAAAGCATCCTTAGTTAGTCCTTAACCTAAGCCTATACTTTCTATATACTATCCCTACTTATAATATTTACTTCTACTTTCTTACTATTACTATTACCTCCTTAAGTAACTAACTAATACTAGTACTCTTCTAGAATACTAACCGCTAGCCTACCCTTATATAAATCGCTCTATAGGCCTATAGCGAATATAATATAATTATACTTCTTAAACCTAATAGAAACTCTAAGACTAGAGCTTTAGCCTACCTAGGTAAATATAACTACTATATAGTTTACTAAAGTAAATAAATAGTAATATATATTAATAAGTAATATAGACCTAAGTTATAATTATCTAAAGTAAGAGAGGACTAGGTAAGCATTACTTTCTTAAAGACCTAATACTAAATTATAGCTCTTTATAACCCCCTAAATAGTAAAGGTAACTTGCCTATACTATAGGCCCTAGCTAAAACCGCCCTAAGCAACTATATACTACTTATTAATAACTTTAACCTCTACTACCCTCTCTAGGATTATTATAGCTAAATAGATTAAGGTAGTAATATCCTTATCTAAGAGGTAGTATAATACTATATTAGCCTCCTTATACTCTATAGTACTATTACTAGGCTAGCCTAAGGCTACTAAAATAGTACTCTTAATTTAGCTTAGGCCTTAGAGACTATTTACATAATATATAAAGGAACTAACTATAAACTAGAAGGATCTAACTATCTCCTATAATAAATCTATATTACTATTGCCCTAGATAAACTAACCCTTAAACTAGACTTTAGTTATAATTAGAAGAAAACTAACCCCTATAAAGCTATTAATAAAGTAATAATCTATCTTCGATAGACCTAGGGTATAATAACTACTACTAAAGCCCTTAATAAGGTAGTAGATTAGCTCTCTAAATAGCTAGAAGTAATTACTTAATTTATAACCCTAAAGTAAAAGAAACCTATACTCTACTAAAATCTATAGTAGAATAATAAAATATCTATAGTAATTAGTAAGCTTAAATAAGCCTACTACATAGCCTAGTATACTAGTTAAATCTTAGACTAGTAAGCTCTAGCTAAAGTATAAGTATAATAGAACTATAGTATAAAAAGTACTTAATATACCCTCTAGAAAGAACTCCTTATAAAGCTTCTAAGGTATAATAATATATAGTTCTAGGTAATAGAAAGATAGGCAAAACTATATAGTAGAACTATAGCGGCCTTACTATAGCTATTACCCCTTACCTAACCTAACTATATAAAGCTAGTAATACTCTATATAGAGAAGGCTAAAACTCTTATATAGAGATTCTTCCCTATACCCTAGGCTAATAACTCTAACCTCCCTTCCCTTCCTCCCCCTAGAACCCCTAAACCTAAATTAGGCCTAATATACCCCTATATTAAACCTATTAAGATCTATAAAGCTCTTTAAAAGATTAGGTTATAGAAAGCCCTAGGTAAGGATAGTATCCCTACTAAGTTCCTAAAGGTATATAGTAAGCTACTTATACTTACGATTACTAAGATAGTAAATACTAGTATTATAATAGGCTACTTCCTACTCTACTTCTATACTATAATTATTATAATTATCCTAAAGGTAAATAAAACCCTAGCTAAATAATAAACTATATTAGGATAGTAATTAATATCCTTACTTAATATTATTAGAAAAATTATTAAGACTATTATTAGCTAATATATTATAATTATAGTAGAATTAAAAGGGCTTTTACCTATAGGATAGATAAGTAATTAGCTAAAGAAGTCTACTAAGCTTACCCTCGCTATTATTATTAAAGCTATATATATAGCCTAGGCCTAGTATAGCCTTAACTCTCTCCTCTAACTTAACTTTATAAGGGCCTTTAATACTATTAACTACTAATAACTTATTATAGCCCTATAATAACTAGGCTTTCTTAGATAGCTTCTTATATAGCTTACTAGCTACCTTATAGTATAAATAATATACCTTTACTTTAATAGCTAACTTTCTAACTCTATTAAGGTCTAAGCTAGTATCTCTTAAGGATCCTCCTTATTACTTATACTATTTATCCTCTTTATCTCTAGCCTCTATAAAGCCCTTAAGAATATACCTAGGATAATAGTTATTAGATTTACTAATAATACTAACCTACTAGCATTTAGATATAATATAGAAGAGACCTAAGCTTAACTTAAAACTACCTAGGATATCTATAATAACTAGGCCTAAATAAATAGAATAACCTAGGAACTAGATAAAGTAAAGCTTCTATACTTTACTTAAAAATATACTATAAACTAAACTTAGGCCTAACTTAAAGATCTAATAATAGTACTTATTAAGTTATATAGATTCCTTAGACTCTTCCTTTACTATAAACTCCTCTAGGGACTATATATAGATACCCTTAAGGGGAAGCTTAAATACTAGTAGTAAGCCCTTACTATAATTACTATAAGTATATAGAGAGTTAACCTTAAGGTAGTAAGACTAATCTATATATAAATTATCTATTTAACTATTATCTATAGCGTAGGAGTATAATATACCCTAACTACCCTTAGAGGAAAGCCCTAAGGTATTATATAAGTACTTATACTAAAATAGACCTAAAGCCTATATATAGTTATAAGAGTATATAAAGCTATACTAGCTTACCTTCTAGAGATAGAACTAGCTATTCTCTCCCTTAATATCTATCTTAATAAACTAACTACTTAATTCTATAGCTATATAGAAAGGTAGAATATATCCCTACTTATAAAGTCTATTATTATAATAACTATAAAGTAGATTTATTATAAATAATAATAAAGACCTTAGTAATAATTACTATAAGAAGTTAAGGATTAACTAAAAAGCTAGCTTCTATATATAAGGTAAGTACTAACCCTTACTAAAATTAAGGCTTATACTTAATCTAAGTAAACTATATATTAAACCTAACTCTAAGATATAGTAAGAAAGTACTATAGGATAAATTATCTTAAGCTAGTAAAAGCTTACCCTCCTTCTAATAATAAAAAGGTATTATATTTATACTAAGACCTTAATAAGTACTAAAGCTTAATACTTATATAGCTAAGGACTAGGAAAATTAGTTTAAGAAGCTTTCTTTTCTCCTAATATATACT
>JAZAVK010000088.1:0-183095 GCA_037954305.1 Neonectria magnoliae | reverse complement strand
CTTCGGAGTCTTTGGCT
The DNA here is from genome assembly GCA_037954305.1 of Neonectria magnoliae. Classification (NCBI taxonomy): domain Eukaryota; kingdom Fungi; phylum Ascomycota; class Sordariomycetes; order Hypocreales; family Nectriaceae; genus Neonectria; species Neonectria magnoliae. The sequence continues at coordinate 183,078 of JAZAVK010000088.1, read as the reverse complement.
TCAGCTAGCTATAGATAAAATCAAGGAAAAGCTAGGCCTAGATGACGAGGCCGGTGGCGATAGCGTGTTGGTGGTGTGATGCTGTAGATATCCGATATCCCGGTACATGTGACACAGTGGCACAACCTAGGTCTTGAGTGCAACAAACGGGATTTTTCTGCAACTGTTTCCTGAACATTTCATTTGTCGTCTCTATGTAAACTCTTGCGGAATAATACATTATGACATTATACGAGGTTAGTCCGTAGAGGTTGAGAGCCAGAATTATTTGTGGTTATTGAGTGACTAGAAAGTTATCAAAGGTGGAAAAAAGTAGATACAGATCTACATAAAATGAGCTAGGACTAACCCATATGGACCTTGATCTAATGCCAAACTTCCCCCTAGAAGGTCTATAGATGGTCGTTCAAAGTCCACAAGGACATGAGCAACGAACTTGCAATTTGAATTAGAATTGGTTAAGAGATTTACCTCCAAACATAAAGTTGTCAGCGAAAACCAGGGGAGTATTCAATGACCTTGATTTCCAAGGACCACACTGTCAGATCCGCCCTCATGTCCTCCCGAGTCAAGCGTCCCTTGCCTCCCCTCGCCTCCAGGCCCTTCTACGTGGTTCATCCGGACGTCCCCACTGATTTCGACGGCTGTACATTTGAGACTGGTCTTGAGGATGGCCACAGTTTGGTTAAAGGCGGTAGATTTCGATATGAGTTCTTCTTTCTTCCTGGCACCACCGCGAAGAATGCCACGCGTAATACGTAGAGAGATGGAGGCTCGCGATACCATCTGGTGCAAGACCCGCAAGACCAACAGAGCCATAAAGCACAAGAAGCGGGGAAACGGCGAAGAGGTGGAGGATGGTCCAGCGCAAGAGTCCTCTTCTGACCATAGACGTCACTGCGAGCGCAAATCAAATTCCTGGCTTGATCTGACTAAAACGCAATCGCGATTGTGAATTTTTCAACTATCGTAACTGGTTCTTCATATATCCAGACGCAGATATCAAATGCGCAAGTGCTGCTGACGAAATTCGCGATGTCTACCTTGCCAGATTCAACCCTATCCCTCCGGAATAGGCAGAGGATGAGGTTCGCAAAGTTAACCCGATGGAGCACCTTGTCCATTCAAAATTGATGAAGGCTAGGGCCGAAGAGTTTGAAAGCGAGATTTTCGGTTACATGGAAATGAGGAAGAATTCACTCTGGGACCAAGAGGCCAATCATGCCACCTGTACGGAGTCAAGCCCTACTGACTGGCTTATCTGCAATGAGTGCATAGTAGCGAGGAATAAATTAATCTCAGTTTGATTTTATAAAAAGGTCACATTGAGGCCGAATGACTTTAGTAAATAGTGATTGATTTGGACACATATGATAAATCCTAACTGACATTTAAAGAAAACGCAAACAATACAACAATTAGATTTCAACCTCTTCCAATCCCATTTCTTAAGATTATTCCGTGTCTCATAGTCTACGTACTGTGTTACCCGGAACGGCGCTGCTGGGCCATTCTCAGGCCTTTACAAGTCTCGGTAGTTGCTTTGCATCCAAATGTCCGGGCTTGGAGGGTTCGGGCAATGTCGATACCGGGTGAACTTAAGATTCGATGCCGAAATATGCCTCTTGTGCGCATGGAATTATCCAACCAATTACTACTGCCATACTCTGCCTTGAAGTTGGCTGTTGTCGCCGTTAGGCAAGAGCCCGCCTTCTCCCCAGTCTTGGCTAAGGTGTAATCGATCTAGAAGCAGTAGAGGTCGCGCAAGCCGGCTGATGGTAAATCGTCGTTGGGATCTCGACCGGGTCTTTCCAATCATCCCGTCGTTCATGGCATTGGTCTCGATTCATAGGTATTCGACATCAAAGATATCGAGGACGTTCTCCGTGTACTGAGACGTCTCAACGAATTTGAAGAGCAAATCTCAGTCCAGCGCATGGAGTAACAAGGCGCCCGCCAATTATAAAGAGGTCAGCTGTGTAAGCCTCTCGGACATGTTGAATCTGCTTCAAGGGAGTGAGCATGAGCACTTACATTACGATGCGCTCTAAAGTGTTACCACGTTCTCGTCCTCGGTTTAAGTACTCGGGAAGTCTCCGCCGAAGAAGACTCCTTTTCGTCCATTCTGGTTTCGGCAAGAAGGATCTAGTAGACGTTTCACTCTACGAACTTCATCTTAGTTTCGAAGTCGATGTTCGTGACGCCCGTGAAGATGACCTTGGGCTGGCTGAGGGTTGTCTCGCTGAACCAGCGCTTGTGCATGGCCTTGCTGGACTAGGCCACCGTGTATATCGTCACGCCACTTCTCTTTGAGCCAGCGGTTATGATTGCCTCCCACATCTTGGAAAGTCTTCGCAGACCGTTTCAAGGACCTCTTATTGGCGTCAGCTGCCTTGTCGACAATGGTGCTCCAGTGGGTATTCTCATTGCTGTAGTCGATGCGGACCTGAGTGTCGCTCAGGTCGCGAGACATATGGCTGAAGTCGCAGTCAAAGGTCAAGTCATACGTGGGTTCGGCATCATCCACCCGCGACGGTAGAGATGGCGCGGGAGGCTCTGGTTCTGGCTGGGCGTCAACTCCTTAACCACGGCGTAACTGCCTGAACCGCAACCCTCGGGCATCTCGACAACGGTACCGAGGGCGCCATGGCCGAGGTAGATATTGTTACAGAGTTTTCACTGCGGTTGGTGCACACCATGCGAACGGTATGCTCGCCCTCTATAACGCAGTCAATGACTTCCCAGTGAGATCCATCACACTTATCAAGTGTAGTCTACAGCTGTCAAGACTAGTTTTGACAATAAAGCCAAAAGCCAAAAGTCAAGTGCCAAGTGCCAAGTGCCAAGTATCTCAGCGAAAAGCAAGTCCTCAGCGCCACCCCAGGTGTTGTCCACCTTCAGCGTAAAGTCCGGCTCTGCTTCGTCCTCATCTGGAGAATTGGGGAAAAAGTAGTCAAGAGTAACAGGGAGGAATGGTGATTCACCCGTGAGGAGATCGCAGTAAAAGTTCACCTTTCACTTCGAAGCCAATCCACCCTCGCCTCCGAGAGACTTAGTCAAGGCCACCTGTCAGCCCGTTTCACAGTGGTTGTCGAAGTAGATGCTAGGTTTCCCATGCCACTCGCAGTTCTCCCATTTTTGGTCCTTGCTACAGCAAAACTTCCTCTCGTCGCCGCCGCTGCAGATTCCGTTCGTCCACGTCAACTCGTTCTCCGTGAAAGCATCGCAGTCCTCGTTGCAGTCGGTACGCCGGCTATCTGGCACTTGGGCTTCCGGCTTGCGTGCCACAAGCGAGCGCGACCTCTCCTTCGTGGTACTAACCGTTGCAGAGATCTCCGTTACCTCTTCAAGTGCTATAGCGAGGCTATTAATTGCAAGTCACGTATTCCCAGACTGACGAAGCTGGTCATGTATCTAGATCCACAGCCGAGGCAATAGAACAATAGACACTTGCATTTTCCCCGCCAAGCGATAACGGTCGAATTCACCAGCTTCAGTCCACCCGGACTTACAGCCAGTGGTGCCGCAGTCGCTGACGGTGCAATGACCTTCTCCGGCCTCTGTCCATGGGTTCTTGGTCAAGGGGGCTTGGTAGGGGTTGAAGCCCCTGAGATGCAGCAAGTGGTAGCGCGTCAAACTGTGGGTTGTAAAGGTCAATCGCCCAGGTGAGCAGACTTCCTCAGCCTAGCGCGTTGGCAAATTCGATCTTCTGTTGGATTGTGTCCGGGCCATCCTAGAATGCCCACTGGTCACCGCCCTATGTGGCTTACTTGACGGCGTTCTCTCTGTCCCAGTATGGTGATAGGTCATACTTGTCGACGATGTCCGTGATCTCACAGTATGACAGAGTACCAGAGTTGTCAGTACAAGGTCTCGGGTCAGCACCACCTAGGAAAAGACACCTAGGTGTGTGGCATGCCGGACTCGCCAGCTGGAATGATGGCTCATATAATTCTGCGGTCTTATCTCATATTTTGCCAAGCCAGAGATTCAACCTACAGCAAAATCGGGCCCTCACCAACAGCCTTCATAAGAACACCTCCTGGCACGCACCGCTACGCCGCAAGGGTGCACAGTGGTATATGATTGGACAGCGCAGGGTCCCCTGGATGCCAAGGAGCCTCTCTCACAGCCGAGGGCGGGCCGCATCTGCAGTGTGAGCTTAAAACGACTACATTTGTGCTTCCGACATGTCATTCCTAATAACGATACTATTCTACCAACAAATCCCCTTCCTCACAACGATAGACATCTGTTTCCAATACAACAACGACAGCTACAACAGCAGCTATAACAGCCCAAGTATGTGTAATACCCATGATGTCGGCTGACTAACCCTGAACGCAGGAGTTCGGGCTGGCCGCTTCGATCCTTGAAAATCTTCAATCAACAACCACCATGACCAAAACGAGTGATCCTTTCACGAGCTAGTTGCACACTTTTCCGCCTACTGTATAAAGCTGGAATGGATACAATCTACGTGTAATTTAGAATATGGGCACTTCAGGTGCCGAAGCTGAAGCAACACGTTCAAATCATTATGTTTGTCACATTATCGCATGGACTAGTATCTGATCCCAGTCCCCGTCGCCGTCCGCCTCTTATAGCATCCACCCATTCCACCTTCAAATTTTGACCAAAGCACACCCCCTTTTATTTCTCTACTTTCTGTACACATCTACACTCTTTTGCCTGTCTCCCAGGTTCCAACCGCCATGAATTAGCCACTCGGTCTTTCAAATTTAGCTCTGGTGGCCAGCCCAGCTATCGTCTGGCAGTATATCTCTCCCGACGCTCTCCCAGCCGAGTCTCTCTCTGCTAGCTGCCGAGCTGCCTTGTGGTCGATCTTGACTGCCCTTCACAGGTGCCAACTTTTTCCGAGACTGAGCCTGTTCCGCTGGCCTCTCTGGAGGAGGTATGTACCTCTGCTTGCCACACTTCGCTGGCTGATTTCGAGGTTAGTTTGAAGAGGGAATACGGTGAGGAAGATGCGGTCGAATATGATCTGGGCGCTGATTCGGTTCTGTCTCCGTTGTGGCGACGGACATTACTATCATTTCATCCAGGCCTGCATCAAGGACGGAGACAAATGATGCAATGTCTGGGCCTTTGAGAACTCTCCCGACAGAGCCTCTAATATCAGTAGCTCTTCCATCTGTAAGCGAACATACCCTCATGAGTAATAGTTGTGGAAGTGTTCTGACATGCTTAACAGCCATCGATGTGTGACAACTGTGTCATCAACCCCTTTCGGTTTCTAGCCGGGGCCTCCTACTCAAACGGTTTCGTATTGCAAGCGGATTATTCTACCCTGACTGTGAGCTGCTCTAAAACTTATTTTCCATTAACAACCACAAGAACTAGAAGGTATGTCCTTATTTCCAAGCAAGTTCTAGAAATGTAGGCTCAACCAAAACAACAAATAACCAAAGGCCTGGCGCATCATGTGCTTTCGCAAGAAAACCCTGGTCATGGAGAGTTTTGCAACCGTATATCCCTATTCGTAGGCGATATCGCCTGCCTTGATACTTATGACGACGAAGATTACACGCCAATAACTCGCACAACCACGACCCCGTCATCAGATCCCACCGTGGTCCCTTCAATATCACCAACGGCACAAACGAGAACTATGTTGGATTTTACTCTGTTCAGGTTGGCGACTACTACAACCAGATCATCCTCGGGTTCAGCATCTCCCTCCAAGATTTCCTGTTCCTGAACCAAGGCGTCAACGCAGAGTGCACCAACCTCTTCGCTGAAGAGCTCCACTGCGTTTCGCCGGTGGGACTTATCAACATGTATCCTAGCGGCCCGGACTACGTTGATCCGATAACAACCACTGCTGACGTTGTATTCGGTGACTTGGCTAAGGCCACTTTCACTGCGCTTGCTATCACGGGGTTCCCTACTGATCTGCCTAGGGCAAATGATACGAGGAAAGACTGCACCATCTATTTAAATAGTACAGGTCTGCAGTTTAATATGGGTTAGGTATTTTCTTCGTCGGCGTGTGATGAACTGCCCTAGCTGCGGATATCACCCTTCATGAGCTGTACCATTGGTGAGTGCCACGATTGGCCACCAATTGGACATTGCGAGAAAGCGTTTTGATACTTTTCCAGAAATCCTTTTCTCAACACAATTTCTCATAGTTGTGCTTTCAGCGAGGAGCTGAATTACTGCATGGGCGCATATAAGAAGTCCGACACTTATACGGATGAACCGGAAACCGAGACGAATTGTCCTCGACTACCCCACCTGCCACAACTACTACGTCCATAACTTGTAAGCCGCCATCGACCGAGCTTTCCCTTAGAGTAGGTCCCATCATTTAAACCTTAACCTTATAAAATCTCTTTTTAACCTCAAAATCTCTCACTTTAGAACCGCGCAGCAGAGAGTTGCAAGACCTACTATGTTGTGGTCCCAGCCCAGACGTGTCAAGACATTTTGGACACAAAAATATGAGCCATTGCCAGACCTTTTGCTATGTGAGTACTCAGGAAGTGCCCCCATAACTAGAAACAATGAAAACTAACTTTCGCATAGGAACCCCTGAACCCCTGAACCCTTCTATTAGCCTCGAACTATTACAACCTCTAGCCGAGAGAGTTTGATTTTATAACGCTTTCTTTCCCCTCCAATACTACTTGTTTTCAAATAGATCATCAATACACTAACTCTTGTGGCAGATTCCAAATACTGTGTTAGGGTGTAAATATTGGGTTCTTAAGACAGGCCAATATTTATGTAGGATGAGGCGATTTGAACTCACGTCGATATTTCGTTTAAATCCATTCAACACCTGTTCTAGCACACGTCCCTGCGAGACAAATACTACACGAATAGCCAGATCCAGTTGCTCATCCCTCACAATAGATCGCCTCCTTGCATACATACAAGGATATTTATCTATTATATTAATCAATTTATCTATCTTGGACAGACATCGATGGATTGCCTTCTCCACTACGAGCCTGACAGCTGGGACAAGTCAGTTCAATGCATTGCAAGCCGGACGCATCTCCTTAGGGCAGCTTTAGGAGATAATCGCCTGGGAAAAGTGATTGCTCGTGGGGCTAGTGCTCGTACGCCTGCAGGAAAAACCTGCGAAGCTAAAACAGACATAGTGGGCTGGCAGTGGGAGGGCGTCTGGAATAGTTCGGAGAGTGTAGTTAGACACAACCGAGAGAGGGCGTGATGGGTGAGAAGAGATAACACGACAACCAAGAAAATGGCGGTGATGTTGAAAGGGAGAGAAGGGAGTGCACAAAGGGAAAGGCGTCAGCAAAAAGAACGAGGTTTGTATTGTACCTTTAATTCGAGTAAAGCATCCAAAATATGTCGGGTTGTTTCGCGTTTTCGCGGTGTAAGAATTAACCCCGAAATTAATTAGCCTACTTATTTTCTTTTCTTCCTTTTCGGCTCTTCATCGCTACGCGGCGTATTTAGCAATGTTTGAGCATGCTCCCCATTAATGGAAAGTAGATTTTCTACTTGGTTTCGTTAACTATGATTTAACATATGAGTGTGGATTAAGAATCTACCAGAAAGGGCAAGGTCAACCTGTGTTGGTTACTCTAAAGATAGGCTTAAAGCCAAGTAAGGGACGGGAGTCAGTGCAAACGGACTCCGCGCGGGAATAGAAGGAAAGAGTTAAGACTTCGAGGGTGTACGATACAATTTAGAACCCGAAGGAGTTTATGACTTTCGCGGATGCTTTCAGACTAAGAGGTGCACAGGCTTTGCTCAACATCCTCCACCCACCCCAGATCACAACGAGAGAATCTCCAGATTTTCTAAGTCGTAAGCTACCCTAGACCCCATTCACAACCTATTATCAGCTGGTCTGCTAGAAGTTCAATCGATCTTGATTTACTTAGTGTTATTTCCATCTTTGAGATGTTGATTGTAGCAGTTAACTTACACCTATACTCGTTAAGAATAATGTTATCTGTTCATCGCTTTCTTCTCGTTCGATTAAATCCTAGCGCGGGGACCCAGCATGGTGATGTGTTAACAAACTCATCCCTTGTCAAACTATCCCCTTGCATAGAAATATATCCTAAGCTCTAAGACATGCTCGGTCAAATCGTCTGACCTATAATGATTAATAAAGATTTTACGTAATAAGAACACATGCTATAAACAATTGATACTTGTAAGTAGGGCTCGATTTGTATAAATAATATATTAGGTAACGCTCTCATAATTTCTACGCAATTGAAATTTGTACTCCGAATTGAAACAACAGTTCGGCATCTAATCAATTATTCTCTTAATCACACACACAATACTATTACGCTCTAGGTACACGTAATAGCTATTGTACAATGTTGAATCAAGTCGTAGTTAGGTCCATAAATCATGACCATGACCATCATAAGAAATCCAGTAGACGGCAGCCATGGCAACGGCGGCAGCGCCGAAACCAAAGGTCTTGGCGGCACCGTTAGAGATGATGATGGAGGGAGACTGGCTTCTCTGAGCAGCGGTGGAGAAGGTGGTGGCCACAAGGGCACAGGAGGTCTCAGTGGAGTCAGCGCCGGGGACGGTAGGTGGTCTCGTCGGAACCGGGACCGGTGGTCTCGGTGGGGGGACATCAGTGGTTGAAATAAGGACGGCAGAGGTGGAGGACTCAACCTCAGCGACGGCGGAGGAGGCGACCCAGCTGGAGGGGCTAAGGGTAGGCGCGAGATCGCATTCCTCAGTCAGGGGAGTGATGGTGTAGTAGGTACAGATCTCGAAGGTGCTGGCGCAGATCATGCATGCATCGTAGCGCGTGTTCCACTCATCGTTGTTGCAGTAGCCTTCCGTGCGACTAAGAGTGATGAGGAGACCGAGGGGCAGGTGGAAGTATGTCAGTTGAGAATGCTATAGCACAGTAATGAACTGTCCCTGCTCGCACTCGAATGAGCTGAGATAAATCAAGTACGAAGCCAAGCGCGAGTGGAATGCTGGGTTAGTTCTGCGCACTGACTAAGGATCTTGCCGTATCGCTTTCGGGTGCTTCGATCATCTCGGCCGGACCTCATCGACTGGACAAGGGAAGCTCCGGCCGGTCCGAGTTACGTGTGATGAGCATGCAAAATCTCCGGATAGAGATGATCCGGCAGCGGGATGCACCGTCCTCCGTCAAATACGGAGGCGAGGGGACGGTGGCGGACCCACCTTTCTGGGACTTTGTTTTCCGGGATCGGCCTCGTCAACTGATGCGCAGCGCAGACGAGGGACGCGGGCGGCGAAAAGGGAAGATCCGAACCCGCCCTTTCACCGGGGTGGCTCCGCCCACGTATTTACTACGTAGCATGGTGCTCACTCAGCCGGGGCCGGCTCTCGACTACGACTCCGACCACCAATATCGCTTAGGGTGGTATCGCCAAGAACCATGACACTGGTTCCATCAAGGTGATCTTGGAGTTTGAAGCGCCGTCTCAGTACTTCGGGATCGCAAAAGCCGCGATTCGGCGCGTGTTGTCCTCGCCTCGTCCCCTCGGAATGGGTGGACGGCACAGGCACAGGGCGACGGCCGGTGCCGGTGTGGAGCTTCATGTTTAATATCGCGTGCACGGCCTCTAAAAATCAACAAGAGAACGCCGAAGTCTCGTCGTCCGACGTCTCGCTTGGTCTGAGTCGACGTAGCGCACTGTGACGTCCCCCATGCTTCTCCTCCTGACTCTGGAACACGGCTAACCCACACCCCCCCTACGCTCCCTTCTCCCCGACATGTGTGGCCCGTTCCGGACTTTTGTGTGACGGTCTCCCGGCAGCACCGGGCTGCCCGCGCGACCTGGCTGTTTTCATTCCGTCCCCCTCACGAGCCTTGTGGCAGAAATGCACCCATGTGGCATTATATGACAATGAAGGGCCCGCGATGTATCAGACCGGTAAACGTAGGATTTGGCTCTTGAATACCAGTTAGGCATACTGTACGTCGGGCCACCTCGGGTCAAGAATTGCCCGGGACTACCAAGCACACTAGTTTCACCTCCGTGGCCTGTCTCAAAGATTATGTCTTACCGTCACGTAATTTAGCCATGGCCGCACTGTAGCAGCGCCGCTTTAGCAAGAGGCCGGGAATTGTACCCGCGACGCTGGCAAATGCCCCGCTTCTACGAATACGGCACAAAGCCATTGGTGGTTTTTATTTGTGTTGTGCTTCTCGATGATGCTGAGCGTGAATGCGCCATCTTCGCCAGGGGGGCGCAGAGCCTAGATAGGGAGCTGGTCGGCCTTGTCCATATTTATTTGTGTTGGAAGCCAGGCTTTTTGATATTTTTTAAGGGACTCGGGGTCGAAGCGTGCTTGTTCACGGATGACTTGATTGGACCTTTTTGGGCGGGCAAAGTGCCCTGAAAGTTCCAAAACCCGGTCATGTGACTCAGCTGATAACCCCTCCCCCTCCTTCATGGGGCTATCGCAAGTAGATTAAAAAAAATACCACTTTGCCCAACTACCACGTGAATCGCACCGCAGCAAAATCGCAAAGATGTTGGACGTCGAGGATTTCATCGAGGAGCGCGGGGGAAACCCCGAGAAGATCAGGGAGAGCCAGCGTCGCCGACATGACCCCGTTGAGCTTGTTGACGAGGTCATCGCCATGTGGCAGGACGCCCGAAAAGGTGAGTCACGATGGGGATTTGGGAACGCTTTGCGGTCATGGCCTTGCTGAGACCTTCCAAGCTCAGTACGAGGTTACTCAGATCGGCACCCAAATCAACGGCGTCCAGAAGGAGATTGGGCTCAAGAAAAGGGCCAAGGAGGATGCGACCGAGCTGCTCCAGAAGAAGGAGGACTTGACGCAGAAGAAGAAGGCCCAGGAAGAGGTTGCTGCGACCAAGAACGCCGAGCTGAGGGCCAAGGCCCGTACCGTCGGCAACTACGTGCACGAGTCCGTCCCGATCAGCGAGAGCGAAGACAACAACGAGATCATCAGGACCTGGAAACCCGAAGGCTTCGACGAGACCAAGAAGCAGGCCCTGTCCCACCACGAGGTGCTTTTGAGGCTTGGCGGATATGACCCCGTTCGCGGCGTGAAGCTGGTCGGCCACCGAGGATACTGCCTGACAGGTTACGGCATGTTCCTGTAGGCTTGATGAATCGACCGTGAAATATTGCATTGCTGACCGTAGACAGGAACATGGCTCTGATCAACTATGCCATGGAGCTTCTGTTCAACAAGGGTGAGTAGCAGACCTGCCCTTCGTTATTACCCACCGGGTTGACTGATGTATGGCGTTGCAGGCTTCACCCCCAACCAGCCCCCCTTCATGTTGGACCGCGAACAGATGGCCAAGACTGCCCAACTTTCCCAGTTCGACGAAGAACTATACCGCGTCTCCGAGAGCGGCGAGAACTCCGACGCCGACCGATACCTGATTGCCACGAGCGAGCAGCCACTCTCTTGCCTCCACGCCGAGGAGTGGCTTCAACCCAGCGAGCTTCCGATCAAATACGCCGGTTACAGCACGTGCTTCCGCAAGGAGGCTGGCAGCCACGGTCGCGACGCTTGGGGTGTCTTCCGCGTGCATCAGTTTGAGAAGGTCGAGCAGTTTGTGCTTTGCAACCCTGACGACAGCTGGCAGCATTTTGACGAGATGATGGCCAACTCGGAAGAGTTTTACAAGACTCTGGGACTCCCCTACCAGGTGGTCGCCATTGTCTCTGGAGCCCTGAACAACGCCGCGGCGAAGAAGTACGATCTCGAGGCCTGGTTCCCCTTCCAGTCCGAGTACAAGGAGCTGGTTTCGTGCTCCAACTGCACCGACTACCAGACCCGAGAGCTGGAGATCCGCCACGGTTCGAAGAAGGGCAAGACAATTGTTGGTGGTGGAAGGAAGGAGTATGTACATGCTCTGAACGCCGTAAGTTTTCCCAGGCAGCCAGTGATGTCCGTAACAATGTCAGGACTGATGGGATGTTGCAGACTCTTTGCGCGACCGAGCGGACCCTGTGCTGTGTTCTGGAGAACTACCAGACGGAGGAGGGCTTGGTGGTGCCTGAGGTGCTCCGAAAGTACATCCCTGGCCAGCCAGAATTCCTGCCATTTGTCAAGGGCGCCGAGAAGGATGGTGCCAAGGCCGAGAAGACCCTGCCTGTGCGCGAGACAAAAGCTTAGACGAAGTCATGATGAAGGCATAGAGAAAGAAAAAAGACAAGACCAAATATTTGGAGACCACATGAGTCGTTATGATGAGCCCATGCTATAGCAATGTGATGAATAATGGAGAAGTAGACGAGGTTAACAGGACATGCTGGATCTTGCGGTAACTGAGAAGAAGTGCGGGAAATTGTGCAAGCTCTTCAATGGACCGGAGTAAGAAAGGCACAAACCGAGCCTTGGAGTAGACAAGCCCACTTCTGGTGGTCATGGCATGTGGACGTAGCGGAACCATGACAGTTTGCATGTCAGAACCAGTCGCCTCTGAGACGATCACGTGCAGGCTCACACGAGACTACTGATCTCTCTGAAGACGATGAACAGGCAAAGGCGGCCATGGGCTAGTACGAATTGGGTAGATTTTTTCGGTTCCCCGTGCCCCCATGGTCCTAGTGCAAGGCCCCGGCCGCATCCGCGACGGTACGGACTGGCGTGGTATGTACTGTGTGGAAAGACGGAATAAGCCTATGAATAATATGCAGTAACACTGTACAGTACAAACTGAATGAATTTGAAGATTGCTTGGTTGCGTCGGAGACTTTGACCCACCGCTGCGCTGCGCGCCGCGCCGCGCCGTGGCCGTCGCCAGGAAATTGGAAATCCGGAGGTCCGCAAGGCTTGAGCAGTGAGGATGCAAGCACAGGATCAGAACCACAGCATCCAATCTCAGTGACGATAGCCCCAATACCGGAATGGAGGTCACACTGAATTCTCCCCCCTCTACCTCGTTGATGCGGGGGCGTGTTTTGTGTCCTACGCACGAAATACGTCGCGCCGCAATTCATCGACGGGGTGGGTTTTGGGGGGGGCATTGGAACTTGCCGTACTGTGCGGCCGTTTTCACTACTGCACTGTGCCATGGCTCGGGGAGACGGCCCCACCGCACTTGGCAGTGCCGAAGACCGCCTCCTCCATTGTCTCCGAGTCGCTTTCGCTTTTCCGCGGCGTGACCATATGCTCGAGGCGACCTTTGTCGTACTGTAGATTGCGCGAGAGACGGGCGTGTGAGCGAGTGAATGACACAAAACGGGCGCGGCGAGTAGTGAAGTGTGAAGTGAAGCATCAAACCGTCAGCGTGTCGGTGTTGGTAATCGATCAACGAAGCCGAGATTGGGCGCGTCAGCGTTCGGAGGGGGTGGGCTGAAGTGTGAGGATCTGGGAGTGTGTGATGCAGCTGCTCAGCTCGGACGAGGGCCGGCCCATGTCATGGACTGACACCCCCGGCTAGAACTGCATCGCCGGCCTGTGACTCCATGGAGTATTCGTAGTTGTGTAGCCTGCGAGTACCGAGTATGCGTATGCGTATGTGAGCCATCATTCATGCGGAGCGAAGCGCCCAAGCCGTCATCTGCTGCGCGGCATCCATCCATCCTTCGATCCATCCCGCCCGGCCAGTGGGTAACAGGCTGCGACGGAGCGGGCGGTTGGAGGGAGTCACGGGATGCTGCTATTATTGGCTGCCGGGCGCTTTGCGGTGCGCTCAACTGGCGACCGATCCAGCGCGGAGCTGAAGATGGCGGGTGAGGGTCGATTCTATAGCTGCCTGCCGCTGCCCGTTGGGGGCGGGGAAGGCCGACATTTCCGGATTGGCGTGTAGCTTGCGCCGGACCGGCCGTTTACGACCGAGGAAAGACATCTATCTAGCTTGCACGGCCCCTGACAACGACAGAAAAAAAAAAAGAGACATCTCTGGATCGAGAATTTGCGCATTGCGCCCGGATGGCCGTGAAGCCTACCAAGCCGGCGACGTTGGACGGGCGGCGGCCGACTTTCGACACCTTGGCAGCTTCGTCTCCCCCATCTGCGCTCTGGGGCCGTGTCAGAAGAGGGGGCACAGTACCGGCTCGAACTGTAAATGGCCTGAGGGGAGAACTACCAGTTAATAATGCAACCCCCCTTTTTTTTCCTCCCAGCGATCCTAGCTTTGCCAGAAGACCAGCAAGTTTGGAAACGCGAGCGGGAGGCTGGCTATTGGGTGCGATGGACACCCGTCGCGCCCCGGGGCAATGTCCGTCGCAGCCCTTCCGGGTGGCCGCCGAGTCAGCGTATTCGTCTTTCGCACGCCGGCGCTCAGCAAGCGGGGTATAGTCCATGTTGGTTAAATAACCGGGCTTTCCTTCCTTCGAGATGAATGCTCTGAGCCGCGGGGTGTGCTGGCCGGACGCTGAAGGGAATGGCGGGAGCTGCCCGTGGTGACCGAAGTGGGTGCGGCTAGTTGGCGGTGAATGCATGGAGAGGATCTGGGGATTCGGGCTGGAAAAGCAAAATACGGCGCGTGCAACTGGGCAAGTACGTAGACGTCGACAATCACTGTTGCTCCAATGCCTTGCATTTATCCACTGCCGTCTCTTCGACTGTTCCCTTCTCAACGGAAATCTGGAGTAAATCGTCCATACACTGATGATGCTGTTGACAGTAGTCTGCCAAATATCGCTTCGACAACGGAACGGAGGGACCACGAAGTAGCTGACATGGCAGGTATTTAACGTTTAAGCTCGGAAAGGGGGCCTATCCCGGTCCCCGGAGGAATTGTATACAACTTCCCGAGTTCTGATGCTCCTTGTTGCAGCGTGGGCATCTCACGTCACTCGCGGCTTGCGTAGCCACCCGACACACAATCTCCGGAGGCCACGGGGGCGGAGGTGGCGGAGGTGGTGGAGAATGCGGGCGGTCATCTCAGCCGTCATCTACTCTCGAAGGATGCAAATAGCATTCGTAGATCACGGTAAAAGATGCCGTCTCGATAGTCTTCTTTACGAGGTAACGAATACCAACGTGGACTATATGATGCACACTGGTGGTAGCAGAAGGAAGAGTGGCAGCGCTGTGAAGGTAGGAGACGGAGCGCGGTGTTTTTTTTGTTTTTTTTGTTTTTGGCGTCCGCCGCGGCGCTTTCGGGTCCCCTCCGCGTCACCCACCACCATCTTCGCCTACCGAGCTGCTTTCCCCCGCGCGCCTCCCGCCTGTCCAACAACACTGCGCCCGTGTCTGGGCCCGGCACGCGGAGGTGAGCAACGCCCTCGCATTATATAGGAAAATGAGACGAGTTGCGACAGGCTGAACGCGCCCTCCGAAGGTTGGCTGTCCCCTCCCCCCTCTGGAAATATGGGACTTGAAGGCGCGAAGAGGCCGGCGACGGACGGCCTTGGAATTCCTTGATCCGATGGCCCCGTGCTTGGCGGGCGGGCGCTGGAGGAAAAATGGCAGCGCTCGACGTCTCCCAGCTCAGTCGCTGGGCGCCTGGAGCGTCGAGGCCGCCAGGGGGGGAGGGGGCACCGCGGCCACTACGGGCCACCACGGCCACTATAACGCCGTGCTCCCGAGGCGTCGTGGTGTCCTGCTCCCATATTTACAGCGCGGCCGCCCCGCCCACACGGCCCACGGCCTACGGGCCCACCCCCCGTGGGCTTCCGTTTCCCCCGTTTTCTTGAGTCTCTTTTGGGGGGGACGTTCCTTGCGCAGTCGCTCCTGCCTTGCCCCATCTCTCCCTCCCGTCTCCGTCTCGCCCGCCTCGTCTTTCCCCCAGTCTTCTCCTCCTCCTCCTCCTCCTCCTCCACCATCCATCCATCCATCCTTTTTTTCCCTCTGCCTTTACATCCTCTGTGCTTCGTACTCACTCTGGCACAATCCGACTCGAGGAGAGAGCCCCGATTCTTCTGCTCAGCTCTGGCTCACAGCGCCGACTCCTCTCGCTCATCTTTGAGCGCCTCACACTCGCCCCGGCCTGCTGCCCTCGCTGCATCGCCAGCTCGTCTTCCAGCTCGCCCTCTGCCCTCACCTCCCGCCCGCAACGCCGTGCGTGAGAGCAAAAAAAAAGCCGCCTCTGACGGGACAAGCTCTACCGGACCAAACTGAATTACCACTGCGACCAAGTCCTCCGCTCCGCTCCGTGTCATCAACCTTGATCCACGCGCGCTGGGAGCAAAGTCTGTTCCGCCGGACCGCAAAGCCCAGTGTGCGCGCGCGCCTTCCGTTCGGTGTCGCTGGAATCTTAATTCCTCACGGCTCCTCCGGCGCATCTTCCGCTTCCTTTGCGACGCAGCTTGATCGCCCGCACGGAAGCTCCCCCGACCATTTCTGCCCCGTCTTCGTCCTCTGCCCTTGAACTGACCCGGGTGCCGCGTTGACGACGCGGCTTTTCTCCTCCCGTTGACACCCCGTGCGCGCATCCGTCTCCGCCGGCCTCACTTCGTCTCGTCTCATCCTCCGGTCAACCTCCGCAACCCCCCGCGGAGCCTGAACTCACCACTTGCAACACGCACAACTCTCAGCCCACCACACCAAGCATACTCACGCCAGTCGCCATGTCGTCCGGCGTCGTGCGCTCGACCGCTCTTAGAGCCGGCGGCGCCTGTGTGCGCTGCCGCAAGGGCAAGACCAAGTGCGTTTACGAGAACGGCAGAGCGCCTTGCAAGAACTGTGCCAAGGGCATGCACGACTGCTATCTGCCTTCGGAGAGCATGGCCCACCACCACGGTCAGAGCCCTGCGCGCCACACCAACCCTCATCGTCCTCCTCGCGACAGCCTCCCGGCCGCCGGCCCCAACGGAGGTGCTGAAGCGCGACAGGCCGTCGTGGGATCTGGGGCCGCCCGCCATGTCCAGGCCAACTCAGACAAGTAAGTCCTCTTTTTCCCTCGATCTGTCTGCTCTTCTCGTTGCCTCTTGCTCCGTTCGCCGGGGTCCGGGCTTCCCATCACCGCGTACCGAAATCATCACGACATCCGCAACATCACCATACTCCTGCCTCACCGGTCTGCTGCTGTTTTGGGAGAAGCACCGGGTTCTTGGGGGAGTGGATCGGCGGCGCGCACCCTCTGCCACCCGTCCTGTCGCTCCCTCTCTCGCTCTGTTCTTCTCGTCAGTCCCGTCTCCTTTGCGTCTCCGTCCGAGTGGCCGGGACGCCTCCTCCACTTGCTCCCACCCCCATGCTCAAATCCCTGCCTTGCCCTGCCCTGCCTTGTCCCCCATTATCCACTTCCCACACACCCGCCGGCTGTGTCTCGCCCTCTTGTCGTGTCCCCGAGTCGCACTGGTCTGTCGTCCAGTCCCCAGCCCGCCCCCACCGCCGTCTTTGCTCCTCGGCTCACGGGGTCGCCCCCGAAAATTTCGTGGTCCTCGTCCTCGTTCAGCCCCAGCCCCCAGGCCGTCCGCCGAGCACCTCCGAAGCGCCCAGCAGTTTGAAGCACCCGACCGGGCCTGGAACTAGGCAGGACTGGCGGGTGTGGCCAACGCCACGCCGAGTCGCTGCCCTGATCTGGTTCCGTTCTTGGCGCTCGCTGCCTCGTCTTGCTGCTGTCGGCTGCTTGTTGCTTGGCTTGCGCGCGTGAGCCCCAACCGGGTCGTCGTGCCACCTACGTCGACTCCCCTCTCCCCATCCGCCGCCACCACCTGCGCCTGCTCTGCTTGCGCCGGACTTGTTCTGCCGGTTGAGGATACCTGTGCTAACCCTGTCGCCTCTCCTCTCAGACTCACCCCCGAGCTCATCACCGAGTGCGAGCGCGTCGTATCCAAGACGTTCCCCGCCTGCGTTGCGTTCCACAAGCCGTCATTTGTCCAGCAACTCAAGAGCGCGTCTCTCGACGCCGCTCTCGTCTACGGACTGCTGACTTGCGCTGCTCGGTACGTTCCTGCTTCCGGTTCCCCATTCCGCATTCCCCGTCCAATCCCAGAGGCGACGCCGCCCCCCACCCGTCCTCATTTCCCTGTGCCGAGCGCGCTGTTGCGTGTGCGCTCATTTCCCGCACTCTCGCTCACTTGCCCGTCCGTCCGGCCTGTGGATCCACACCGATCGGTGTCACCGTCACCGGCGAGGGGTGCTGCGCTGGCTCAAACGCTACGTTTTGAAGACGGCCCGGTGGCTGTCGCCCGGACTTGAGCCGAGGATTCCCGAATTCGCTCCCCCCGATCCCGCCCCGTCGCCGCATTCCTCCCAAATGAAACCTATCTCAGATCCGCTTCAAGTGGTCGTCCGCTAACTCATAGCTTGTTGCAGGAGCTCGCCAAGCCTCATCCGCCGCTATGGCGGGCCGACCCAGGCCGCCGAGACCTTCGCTGCCAAGGCGATTGCCCTGATCAACCAGAATCTCGACCATCCCAATCTCGTCGATATCCA
Organism: Neonectria magnoliae; assembly: GCA_037954305.1. Taxonomy (NCBI): domain Eukaryota; kingdom Fungi; phylum Ascomycota; class Sordariomycetes; order Hypocreales; family Nectriaceae; genus Neonectria; species Neonectria magnoliae. The sequence goes on along the minus strand of JAZAVK010000088.1, from coordinate 164,801 downwards.
GGCCCTGTGCTTGATCATCATCCACGAATGGGGCTCCCGAAATGCCGTTCGCGCTTACATCTACCTGGGCCAGGCCGCCCGCATGGTTCAGATGTACCGGATACTTAACAGCCATCACTCATCTCCCGATGCGGACCAGTTTCTACGTGACGAGTCGCTCCGGCGCACCATCTGGTTGATATACATCCTCGACTGCTTGTTGACCAGCACTCCTGGACGCTACTCAGCGTTGAGCCCTCTCGATACGTCGGATGTGTCGCTGCCGTGCTCCGATATCAACTTCGCCTTTGGTAACGCCGTCTTCGTCAAGACTCTTCGCCAGCAGCTCGACCCCACCGCCCTGCCCCCCGGCCAGGTGCCTTCCGCCGAAATTGGCGAGTTCGGTTACATTGTCCTCGCCTCCACCATCTGGCGCGATGTCGTCGCCATGCTCACGACGACGACTCTGGTTACCTTCCGGGAAGAGGACTGCTCCGACCTCATCACCAAGATTGAGGGTCTGCGAGCTTCGCTGCCGATGCAATTCGTCGACAAGCCGGGTCAGATCAACCTGCACATGACGATGGGATCTGGCTACACCTTTGCCATGCTTCATTGTCTGCTTCACTGCGCCACCGTGTTTGTTCACCGTCGGCGTCTGTTGCAAGAGGTTACCGCACCCAGTTTCAACCTCGAGACTTTCCGTCTAAACCCTCGCTGCCACGACATTATCGACCGCCTCTTCACCTCGTGCCACGGCATCATCTCTTTGTTGACTGCCGTCGAAGCGGGCTCTGAGAAGGACCACATCCCCTGCTTCCCCATCTTCATGCTGTTCTCCTCCTTTACGTCCAGCGCCACTGTCGCGTACCTGTCCCTCAAGGGCCTGACCCCCCCTAATGCGGTGGAGACGGCGGCCCACATTGTCAAGGACGGGCTACGCTTCATGAACGACGGGACCGAGAACTGGCCGCTGATGGGAAGCTGGCTGCGACATCTAACTGTGATGCAGCGAGTGTTGAACAACGACGCGGGCAACACTGGCTCGATCCGACACAGCTCGATCTCTCATGGTCCCTCGGGCATCAAGGACGAGATCTCTTCCAATGCCGATACCAACCCTGACGCTATGGACTACGACCAGCAGACGAATGCTGGTGGGAGCGTTTCTGGACAGGCACAGCCCCGATCCGTCTCTGAGTCGGTCCGCGAGGACAGTGAGCCTCCGACCGCACTTCCCAGACGACCCGGCGTTACCACTATCAATGGTGGCTCGGGTGGCATCTCGACCCCGACGGTGTCGCCTCCTCCGGGCAGCGCTCCTCACAGCTCGCTGCACTCGCATGATACCAAGCAGCAGAGTCCTGACATGGGAACAAACGGCATGGTCGCCACGCAAGATGGCCAGACCACTAGCCAAGACATGACGGCCCCTGAACTGTGCCAGGCTTTTGAGCGACAGCTCCTTGACCTTGATGATCTTGCTGCTTTTATGGGTGGCGGTGTTTGAAAGAAGATGACGATAGGAGGGTAACAGGAGAAGCGGCTTTGGGGTATGGGCGTCCAAGGGATACTGCAGGATTAATGAGGAGTCGGTTGCCGTTTTCTGTTTCTGTTTTTGGCGAAACCCAAAACACGAGGGATAACGAAGGGAAGATAATGTCTTTTGAGGAGAGGGATGTGATGACAAAGAAGCACGGTGAGAGGTGAGGGATGTGATGTGTAGGATTATTTACCACGGGGATACCCGATATACCCTGGGCTCGGGGCGTTGGGGTGGGAATGTTTAGTATGGTGCCCAATGGGGGAACCGGTATAACATGAGCATCAAGACAGTCTTTGCTTTCCCTCTTTGCGAGGCTTGTATCATCTGCTTGTACCGTATGTGGTCGTTGAGTCGTGCTGCATCACTTGAACATGAGTGTAAATGATGGCAGTGGAAGAACGCGGTTTGTGGAAGACGTGATGGTCTCGGCCGCCATTGTCGATGCCTGACGGGTCTCTTTCTAGAGTAAGTAGCTTTGTCATGGTCTAACAGCCTTCACAGCTCGTTGTGGTGACACTGGATACAGCTCTCGGCATTTTTGGAAGCATAGGTTTGGAACGTCATTGCCGTGGTTAATTGACATTGTTTATCGCTTGTAGAACCGGACAGATGGCGAAGGGCGAGGGTTACGAAATAATTACCGAGGATGCAGGTCGGACGAAGAAGAAAAAAAAAAAATAGTCACAGATCAAATGATGAATGACGAAGAAGGAGATAAGGAAAGAGAGAAAAAAAAGACCGTACGATGTCGCAGGGGTGAAAAAAAATTGGGGTGCTGGTGAGGCGAATGTGGAGGCTGTCGGGGGTTCGGCGATAGAGACAGGATTGCGATGGGGGAGGGACGTTGCGGGACCACGACATTGGGTCTTTTTTTTTGGTGGTGGCGGCTTCTTGACAGGAACGGAGCTTGTTCTAGAACGTGGAAGAAGTTGGCACCTTTTTTTTTTTGTCGTCTTCTAGAAGCTTGGCGGAAGGAAAGCAGAAGAGGCGTTTCTTTATTTTAATTTTATTGGGGGGGAGGGGGCGGGAACAGAAGACGGATGGGCAACGGTGGTGGGCGAGGCGAGGGAATGACGGAGCTGGGGAAAGTTCCCTTGGTGCGGAGAAAGTCCCTGGGGATTCAAGGTTGTTTGACTAAAGTTGTGCTTTGCGGGAATGGTTATTGGAGAGCTTTTCTGATGGGGCGTGATGGGGAGGGGGGGATGACGAAGATGCGGATGTGTGGAGTAGTGGAGGAGGAGGATGGACGCATTGATGCCTTTCCCTCGCAAGTGTCTGGTCAATGGTGCAGTAAAGAAAGACAGAGAAAGAAAATAAAAGAGAAGAGCAGTGATTAATTGCTTCTGGTTGATTCGAGTTACTCGCATCTGCGAAGTCGTCATGACCCAGCTCTAGTTTCTCGCGGCCTGTGGTCTGGTGCGGTGACGCTGACGTCTTGAGGCCTTTCTCCCTCGCGTCCACACGGAGATGCCGCATTGCCGATATATCCAACGCGGGCCCCGCTTTTCCATGCGCGACAGGGCATGGTCCCGGCCGAGGACCCCACCGCAGCGCGGAGCTTGGGTGCCGGGAATGGTGGGGACGACCTGGTTGAGCCTGGAGGGTTGGGGAGGAGTGGCTTGGACTGGAGGATTTGAGTGTGTGGAGAGAGAGATGAAGACGGGATCTTTGTTTGTTGGTCTTGCGTATCTGGTGAGGGGGTGGGGTTGAGAGGGGAGGGGAGGGGACAAATTGGAGGAGATGTGAGGACGTCTCGTAATGTGCGTGCAATGATAGAAGTTGACGTTCCGTCCCTTCGAGACATGGCGATGGCCTGCGAGGCTGACTGGCTGCCTGACTCATAGAACAAGTGCCTTCTCGTGACTACGACGCCATTCGCCTTGGCCGGCGTCGTCCATAGATCACAGCCAGACGGGAATAGCCACGGCCCTGCTCTGTCCCGTCCTGCTTACCCAAATCTGCCCTTTCCAGCCATTCATTCCCCAACTCGCAAAACACCTCGACGCCATGTGACGACGCCGCGCAGGTGGGGATCGGCAGTCGACCGGAGCCAGCGTCTGCCTCCCTCCCCTCCCACCCCCTGTCTCACGAACCACGATCTGCGATGCCGACTTGCCCGGTCAGCGAGCTACTGTATCACTCGATAGAACGTCTGTGCTTTTTCAGCGCGCCTGCAAGTTTGGACCGTGATTGGTAAGGTTGCGAACTGGGGCGAGGGTTCGGGGTTGTGCTGGTGATGGGATCGTCGGGCGTCGTGTAAGTGGGGATGCGAGTAAGCGTGGAGGAGGAAGGGGGAGTATATTACCTGAGGCTCTCCCGCTTGCCGGACTGGTTTGCTTCCTGTCATCATCCTGAGATATTCCTGCCTTGCATTGAATCCGCGGCCGGTGTTGGCTCGTTCTCAAGCAATATACATACCGCAGTAGATCACTCCTGTCTCGTTTCAGTGACATCACCACTAAGACAACCAACTCCCACACAACACCTACCCACACCCAAACCCCATCAACCACAGCATCTAGCCCACAACAAACACACACGAACCCGCCATGGGCCACCATGAATACGACATCACGGCGCCGCACGAGGGTATGACGCCCCGCGAGTACGTCGCCTCGCGCGTCTCGTCCCTCAAGCCGCCCATGCTGCACGTCCAGAACCCCATCAAGCTGCTGTGCATGCTGAGCGGCCAGCAATGGGCTTTTTTCTTCGTCGCATTTGCGGCCTGGGTATATGATCACCCTTGTTTGATCCGTGAGAGGTGCGTATGCTGACAGTGTTCTGCAGACGTGGGATTCTTTCGACTTCTTCACCGTGTCCTTGACCATTATCGATCTGAGCAAGGAGTTTGGCAAAACCAAGACGGACATCACCTGGGGTATCACCCTCGTGCTCATGTTTCGGTCCATCGGATCCATTCTTTTCGGTATCGCCAGTGATCGGTACGGACGAAAGTGGCCCTTTGTCATCAACAACCTTCTCTTCATCGCTCTTGAGTTGGTATGCCCCTCTTCCCACCCATCCGTAGATATCCTCGTTGCTGACTCTCATGTGCCTCCAGGGAACCGGCTTCTGTCAAACCTATGACCAGTTTCTTGCTTGCCGAGCCCTCTTCGGCATCGCCATGGGCGGCCTCTACGGCAACGCAGCCGCGACTGCGCTCGAGGATTGCCCCGAGGAAGCTCGCGGTCTCATGAGCGGTATACTGCAGCAAGGCGTATGCCCCCAACTTTGCTTCGTGTCTCGATCGCTTCAGCTAACGTCTCTTGCCAGTACGCCTTCGGGTATCTCCTCTGCTCCGCCTTTGCCCGCGGCCTCGTCGACACCACGCCGCACACATGGCGCCCGCTGTTCTGGTTCGGCGCCTGCCCCCCCATCCTCTTCATCATTGCGCGCCTCATGCTCCCCGAGACGGTGGCCTACCGCGAGCGCCAGCAGGTCCGCCAAGAGGCCAGCCACAACTCGGCGACCGCACACGACGACGTCGGCAAGGTGTTCCTCAAGGAGGGCAAAGTGGCGCTCAAGCACCACTGGCTGCTGCTGAGCTACCTGGTGCTCCTCATGGCTGGGTTCAACTTCATGAGCCACGGCAGCCAGGACCTATATCCGACGATGCTCGAGAACCAGCTCGGCTTCAGCAAGACCAAGGTCACGGTAACGCAGGTGGTGGCCAATCTCGGGGCGATGCTCGGTGGCACCGTCGTGGGCTACTGCAGCCAGTCGGTCGGGCGGCGGTTCAGCATCATCTGCTGCTGCGTGGGCGGCGGCGCGCTGCTGTATCCGTACACGTTTGTGCGCGACGAGGCCATCATAGCGGCGGCCTTCTTCCAGCAGTTCTGCGTGCAGGGCGCGTGGGGCGTGATCCCGATCCACCTGATGGAACTGTCGCCTGGGGCGTTCCGCACCTTCGTGGTGGGCACGTCATACCAGCTGGGCAACCTGGTGTCGTCGGCGTCGTCGACCATCGAGGCGCGGCTGGGCGAGAAGTTCCCGCTGGCGGCCAACGCCGAAGGCGAGAGCCGGTACGACTACGGCAAGGTCGTCTGCATCTTCATGGGGTGCGTGTATGCGTACGTCATCGTGCTGACCATCCTGGGGCCCGAGAACCTGCGGGGGAAGTTCGATGTTGTCCACGACTCGGACGCCCGTGAGGTTGTCGGCGCCGAGGCCATCCAGCACGCGACGACGCTGGCGGCGCGGAGAGGCGACGAGGAGGAGGGTTCGCCGCGGAACAGCGACGAGGAGAAGCCGCAGGTTGCTCATCTGCGGTATTAGATAAGGGATGAAGGGCAGAGACATTAATTGGTTTAGACAGTGTAATGTCGAGGGTGTTGATTGCAGTGATGTGCAATAGTCGTTGATTCTCGCTGGATGGAGCTAAGCGAGGGAGGGAGGTTGTGGGCCTTGAGTGCCCTACGTGGTGGCCTTAGGCCTTCGCCGTTTGATAGAAGAATGGATATGAGACATGATTACCCAAGATGCTGAGCTTCCAAATTATGTATGCTCTACCAATCATATATTCTAAACTTGGAAATTAACAATCGAGATATATATTTACATCATTGATACCCTGACCAACCCATCCTGCCGGTATTCCTTTCTCCCGTCCATCATGATTCCTCAACTCATCCCGCACGTACCCCGCGTCCCCGCCCCCGCAAGCTTCTGTCTCTCGTTGCGGATCCGCACTGGCCAAACGATAGACCTGTTGCATGCTGAATATCCAATCGCTTCGTAGTTACATCTCCATTAGTGCCTCTAGCGTCGAGTCGGCGCCATGACATATGCCCTCCGCGTCGGTTTCCGCGAGAGGTATCTAGTTCTTCACGTCTAGAGGTTCCCAAACCGTCGTCTTCACTGGCCGCGGCTGCGGATCCAAGTACTCCCAACCCTCGGAGACCAATCCGGCGGGGTGGGCCATGTTGACGATCCATTTGCATGATCGCGGACTAGATGACGAGGTTGCGGGTATTTATATGCTGCGTGATGCTGCACACCTTGATGGCCAATTCATCCCCACTATCCTCGCCTGTCTATTCAATCCACCCACTTACACGTCTTACCTAACCCATCCTCGATCAACTCATATCCGCCAGTATGGGCTATGCCGGCAGCTGCATGTGTGGAGCGATTGCGTACAAGAGTACCAGTAAGGGCAATTCCCGCCTTGAGACTAAAACGGATGGCTGATTATCTGCAGGCGAGGAGGCCCTGCGCGCTCTATGCCACTGTCTTGATTGCCAAAAGGTGGTCTATTCCCCGGACAATTCGAGCTCGAATTAACTTTGACTAACTAACTATGACGTCACTTAGTGGACGGGCGGTGCATTCACCTCCAACGCAGTCGTCGACGAGGACTCGTTCTCCGTTACCAAGGGTTAGTCTCCTCCGCCACGCCCAGCCTCCCACCCAGGCAATCAACGCTAATGAAAAATTCTCAAACAGGCTCGCCCAAGCAGTACGACGTCACTGGTGCCTCGGGCAAGATCAACCACCACTTCTTCTGCGGCGACTGCGGCTCCAGCCTGTTCACCAAGCTCGACATCATGGAGGGCAAGGTCATCATCAAGGCCGGCGGGCTGGACGACGGCAAGGCGAGCTTGGACGGCAAGGTCGACGTGGAATTCTACTGCAGGGATCGGGTTGGGTACTTGGGTGCTGTGGAGGGCGCAAAGCAGGAGCCTCTCTTCGTTTGAGACCCTGGCATTCGCCCCCAGATCTAAGCACAGATCTCAACAGGGTATCCGTAATTCCGTACCCATCAGGATATTTGAACCCTGTTCACCGCGATGTCCTTGATAGGAAGGATGGCTATTTATAGCCCCAACGACATGTCCTCATCGAAATCCTCAATCTTCGGGATTAATTCTGTTGAATAGTCTCGCGTCAGCGTAGCCTACCCTGTGTCATCCAGCACTTGACCGTTATTCAGAGATCGTGTTCTACACCCCTAATTCCCATCCTCTCTGCCTGGATTTCTCAAGATCAATTGTCCTTCTGCTCTCTATAACAGGACTGCACAAGGCACACACAAGCAACTACGGCAAGCTTCCCGAACCTCCGTTTTCGGTCACATGCGCACGCCACCCCGCACTCATTTTAGCGCTTCACCGCTTCGGTGGGCCGCTGGACTACGGTACTCCCCACCCAATCTGTCAAGACAGACGACGACTTCCGAGAACACCGACATCTGGCCACCTCCACCTTGACGCTGTGCTTGTTGCTGGGACCTTGCACAATCGGGACTCAGTAGTTGAATGGGTTAGACGGCGTTGAAGGAACCAAGAGACCATGACGCGCTCTAACGTACCCCCCAAGGCCGAGGCCTCCGAATTCGCTCTGCCGCCCTACAAGCGAAACGTCACCACCACCAAGCCCGAGGCTAGGAAATGGGTTGAAAGGGGCCTCGTTTGGTGCTATGGCTTCAACCATGCCGAAGGAGCCCGGTGCTTCGAAAAGGCCATCGCTATCGATGCAAACTGCCCCTTCGCTTACTGGGGCCTCGCCTACGCCCTCGGACCCAACTACAACAAGCCGTGGAACCACTTTGACCAGGACGACCTCAAGAAAACCATCGCTCGAGGCTCTGCCGTGTTGGCCAAAGCCAACTCACTCTCCTCGACAGCCAAGCCCGTCGAGCGGGCTCTTATCGAGGCGCTCCTGCACCGATTCCCCAAAGACGGCGGAAACCATCTCGAGCACAGAACCTGGAACAAGGCGTACGCGGAGGCCATGAAGCCGGTTTACGAAGCGTTCAGGGACGACCTCGACGTGGCCATGCTCTACGCCGACGCGCTCATGAACCTGACGCCCTGGGGACTGTGGGATGTGCGCACCGGCAAACCCGGACCTGGCTCGCGGGTCTTGGAGACGCAGGATGTCCTGGAACGAGGCATTGCCCAGGACGGCGGCTCCGAGCACGTTGGTCTCCTGCACATGTACGTGCATCTCACCGAGATGTCGACCGAGCCCGAACGCGGCCTTCCCGCGGCCGAGAACCTCCGCAGGCTGGCGGCCGAGGTGGGCCACCTCGCACACATGCCCTCGCATCTCGACATCTTGATCGGCGACTATCGGCGCGCCATTGCGGCCAATGCGGAAGCCGTGCGCGCTGACGAGAAGTTTGTTTCTCTCCGTGGCGGCGGCGACTTTTATACGATATATCGCATGCATGACTACCACTCGCTCATCTATGCCGCCATGTTTGCCGGCCAGTTCAAAGTATCCCTTGATGCCGTCGACCGGATGGAGGCCGCGCTGCCGGAGGAGGACTTGCGGATCCAGTCTCCGCCCATGGCCGACTGGCTGGAGACGTTCCGGTCGGTGCGCCCGCATGTGCTGATCCGATTTGGACGCTGGCAGGACATCATCGATCTTCCGCTACCCAACGACCAGCAGCTGTACTGCGTCACGACAGCGACCATCCACTACGCAAAGGGCGTGGCATGGGCCGCGACTGGAAACGTGTCCGGGGCCGAAAAAGAGCGCGAGCTGTTCCTCCAAGCGAAGAAACGAGTGCCGCCCACGCGGATAGCGTACCCCAACAAATGCTCCGTCGTGCTGGCCGTGGCGGAGGCGATGCTCGACGGCGAGCTGGAGTACCGCCGGGGCAACATCGAGCCGGCCTTCTCGCACCTGCGCAAGTCCATCGAGCTAGACGATAGCCTCAACTACGCAGAGCCGTGGGCGTGGATGCAGCCGGCGCGGCACGCCTACGCGGCGCTGCTGATGGAGCAGGGACGCACCGAGGAGGCGGCCGAGGTCTACCGCACCGACCTGGGCCTGAACGACACGCTGTTCCGCGCGCGACACCACCCGAACAACGTGTGGGCGCTGCACGGGTATCACGAGTGCGCTGTCAAGCTAGGACTGGAGGGGGAGGCGCGGATTATCAAGCAGCAGCTGAAGACAGCCATGGCATTTGTGGATGTGCCGATAGAGTCGTCATGCTATTGTAGACGGGATACGGCCGAGGCTGGTTGTTGCTCCAAGATCTGAGAGGGAGTCAACTGGGAGCGATGGAGGCATGAGATTCGTGGGGACGTTAGAGATATAAACTGACCTTTCATAGTTTTTGCGAGACCAATTCTGTCTGCCAGCGATATCTTCGGGCTCCGTCTCCGATTCCTCGTGTAGTCGGAGCGTCCAGCAGGAAAGGACTCTCGACCTGAATGCTAGCAAACGTGATGCAACCAGAACGAGGAATAATCTTCTCCGCTTTCATGCTTGCACCATACTAGCTTGGAACAATGGGAACAAGAGGGTACCAATATCACCTACATTCACTTTCATTGTTTCCCACCCATCATCCCGAACATAACAACGCAACCTCTGGGTTAGGGAGGCTGCATGTCCCCATTGCCCGGTGCGTCAGTGGGCAACCCCCCGCGCAGATCAGGCAGTCTAGGTGCTGAGTGCTGTCCGCTTAGTGGCTCGCCCAGTGGGTGCTCAGTGCCCAACGGGGTGAGAGAACTCTCCTAATTGTGGCCGTGGCGGGACTCATTTGTTCTGTTCTTTGTCCTGGAGTCGCCGAGTATGAACTTCCGCATGGGCAACCCCCAGAACTGGCTTTTTTTTGTTCCCAAACGGTCGCTTGAAAGAGCAAGCAATAACTTATGGCTTTCATTAGTTGGGATATGTGTTGTACGCGGTTCTATGCCTACCTCCTGCTTACTCACATTCTTCCTCTAATGTTCTTAAGACAAGCAAGCTAAACCTCGTCTTCTGCCCAAAGCCGCACAAACAGTTGAAAACTGGCCTCCCCAGCTCGATCGTCATTCTCCAACACCATCCTGAGTTGCAACCGTTGCACCTGTTACAAATCGTCTTTTCAACACTACCAGCCTTTTCTGCCCTTCTCTCCCATCCAACATCCCCGTTTCCCAGACTGGCCCGAGTCCGCAGCCGATTTGGTGCCGCTCCCACTCTGCGACGCCCCCAAGCTGAAAGCGTTCGACTTTCAGGGCCTGCAGAAAATCGAGTTCCTCGAATATCTCGGAGGAGGCGTGCACTCGCACGTCTGCAAAATCGAAATCCGTGGTCAGGTCTATGCGCTGAAGCTGGTAAGCAATATCCAACATGTAAATTGACACGACGGTACACGGACTAACTTGCCCGCAGTTCAGATGGCTCCACGATGATAGTAATTGGCTGGGTCCTGAGGGCAATTGCGATCCTATGAGGATGGACTCTTCCATCAAAGATCTCAAGATCATGACACTCTTTTACAACTACAGTGATCCCTTCAGCTGTGAATGCCGTGCTTTTGGTCGCCTTCAAGAGACTGGAAATACCGACCTGGCAATCAAGTGCTTTGGCTACGTGTTGCTCGACGAGAAACATGAGCAAGCCCTGTGGGACAAGCTCGGTCACCAGATTGGTCACCCCATTTATTCTTTCAACGGAGACGCTTAGTGTGATACCGGCCCCGAGGACGAAATTATGCGCAACCGGTTTTTGGGCAAAGATGGCCGCCCTCCACCCCTGCGGGGCATCGTCAAGGAGTTCGGTGAAGTTGAAGCCCGTTTGCGGGAGTCGGATGCGATGGCCATGTTCAACAATATGGTTGACATGCATCAGCTCGGCATCTTCAGACTCGATATCGAACACCACCAATTCGTCAACAACAAGCTCTCCGACCTCAGCCAAGCCATTACTTTCCCGCACTTTGCCACGAATCCCGAGTGGAACCCGCACCTTACACCCGAGCAGATCGCCGCCATGGAGTATGATGTCTTCCGGTGGACTCTGGGTGATTACGTTAGGATGGACTACACCATTCAAATATGGAATGAGGCTCACAAGCGTCAAAAGGACAAAGTCCGATTCCGCGCATTGCCTGATGCAATGATGAAGCGCAAGCACAACCTGAGACAGACGCCAGCTCGTGGACCGCAGTGTCCCTACGTGCTCTTTGACCCAAGGGGGTACGACTGGAAGGCTTCCGATACTAGTGTGGGAGACGGCGCAACGGGGACGGCGCCACGGGGAACGGCACTGCGGGGAACGGCGCCACGGCAGCGGTGGACGGACGAAAAACGGGCCAAAAACGAAAGCGCAGTAATCATGGGAAGCCTCATGGGAAGCCTCATGGGGGGATTTGCAAGAACCAACGATGGGTGAATGCTCCCAAGTGGTACCATGATTGCGACATCCAAGTCATCAAAAAATTGATCGTCGGGTTCCATCATATGGCATGGAAGTCTGAGAATGGTCACCTGTTTCCGGTCAAGAGACGGCAGGAAATGCTGCCTTGGTAAGGCGGACGCTGGGAGGTTGGATCACCTGCGACGAGCCGGTCGGGGAAGAGTGAGGGGAGCGGTGATACAGTGGCTAGCACAGTGGTAGATAGCTGGTTCCCAGCCGTCTGGTTTAAAGGTAGGTTCTAAAAGTGAGGTTATCTAAGGAGTACAGGTTAGTTCATTTAAAGAGCTTCAGTATAAATTTGGTGGAGTTGAATGTACCTTTCACTTAGTGCTCTCCGGCTGGACTGGATCCCCGTTCGCAATCCAAATATACCTATGAGGGAAGTGAGGTTTATCTACTCATCACAGTCACACTTTCCGCCAACCAGGCCGACTCAGTACTAGTGCCGTGAAATTCAATGTTAACTCCTTAGTGCGATGCCTGGAGCGATGTCCAGAACACCCCCCAACCCGCTACGGTACTCCTGGTTGAGGCTGAACTAGTCTAATTGTTACGAGACCAATCGCCCACCCCGCACATTCCCTCACTCCATTTCCCCCTCCATTTTCCGCCGTTGGCATCTCATTACTGGGTACTCTGGTCACCAGGATGAAGATTGGCGGTGCCGGGATCGTCCGGGATGTCCGAAAAGGTCATCGCGTCTCCGTTAGCTTCGGGGTTGTCCTGGAGGAGCTGGTCGAAGAAACTATCTTCGTCCGCCATGTGTGGGGGCTGCGTCCGCTTCGAGAACCGATGCTGGAGCGACCACTCCCAAGGCTTGTTGGGATCGTCGTCGTCCGCACAAACCAGGTACCAATGACCTAGGCTGACCAGGTCACCCACTTGTTTAATGGCTCTGTTCTCCTCGTCCGACATGGCCATCATGCATAGCCACCATAAAGCAAGATCCGTGGTCAGCCTCTGCGTTCCAAACTTGGTCCAATGGATAGGCATTATAAATGCCTTCCAAGCGTCGATACCATCGCGGGCAAACAAGCATGCAGCAAATGCCTCATCCGTTAGGACGGACCCGTACCGGGTACCAGCAATATCACATAACTTCGCCAGCTGACGCAGCGGTGCGATTGTGTTGAGGTTAGGAGGTGCACCGAAACCCTGCAGGCTACATGCAAGCCCCAGGCCGCTCCAACTCGAACTTGGTTTGCCGATGCCAACTATGAGGTGCTGTACCGGAAAGTCGTCCAACGTAACGATGTGGTCCACGAGCTGTCGTCCAGGGGCGTTGGGAAGTTTGGCAATGATCGACTTGTCGGGGGTGGTATACTTGTGCTCGAGCATGGTGCCCCGGTGAAGATGAAGACGTGTCTTCGAAAACTGAAGCGCCCCGTTCGTAAGCTCTGCTTGCCAGGCAATCAGATGCTTGACATCATCGAATTTGCGGACTTGTCTGCCAGCAAGCACCTGATCGGCAGAGGCTGCCGTGATCTCAAAGTTAGGGACCTGGGCGTCCAAGATGTGACCGAGGACTCTGAAAGAAGGGGACGTTGTCGGAGGAGAAGAAGAGTGTAGGAAGGCGGTGGGAAGGCTGTCGGGAAGCTATGAGAAAAGATGTCGCAGGAAAAGATGTTGTGGGGAAAGGTGAAGACTGGGAGAAGAGAAGAGAAAGACTTGGGGGCAAGGGAAGGGATTTTCTACAGCCAAAGGGAGGAGTTTGGTTCTTTATTCTCCTGAACGCGACTGCCTTCTTCTTGACACTGCTTCTCTTGCAATCATTGTTTAGAGGGTTGAGCTCTGGTTTGACGCCAAGTGAAAGGTACATTTCGTGTTTGCCCCTACCTGGTGTACTTAAAATATGCCGACGGAAAAAGGACAAATCACAGCGCGAGGCTGGCTACAGCCCCCAGCTGGTCACAGCCACAGCATCTAGTTGATTGTTCTAGCCTTTGTGTGACCCTCCACGCCGTGTTCTATCTGAGAGCATTGGTCGCTTGCGCCAGTCCCGCACATGTCGCTACCCTCCGCCGGATTGCTAAATCGGCAGGTAACTCGCAGGCCGGAGGACGCAAAAGCAAAGTCATTGGGACAGCTACTGACACGTATCTAGCTTCTGCCGGCAAACTACAGCGGCGGGGCGGGACGCGAGGCGAAGAGCATGGAAAGCAGAGGCTCCCACACGACGGTTTCTGACATATCCCTCCCCGGTCCTGTAGTTTCCAGGCTTAGGTAAAGCAATCCGTACGGTACAGTACCGAACTATTGCTGCTGTCTATTTGTTAACACGATTGGAGATCATCAAATCCGGGGCTTGTTATCCATCGGCTTGGTGCAGTGGTGCTTCCTATTCCCCCCCCAAGCAAGCCACTGTTCTGGATCGACGCACGGAGCCGCCAATGTTATGTTATGTGACAACTCAGATGGAGAAGACAGAACATGGGAGTGAGTCACGTCGATGACGCCGTGAGTCTCGCCCTACCAACTTCTAGGGGGCTAAGACACAAGTGCGCGTTCGACCATCGCCTGCCGTGAGACTTCCACCGGGGAGTCCCTCACCGACTCTACCGACTCTGATCTTGCGGTCCGACTGAACAACTCCGACCTTACGGCCCGACCGAACGACTCCGTGGGCACTGTCCCAGTCTCAGACCTTGATACCCAGAGAAATCTGGCTGGACGAACGGCGATCGGTGGCCCCTGGCTTTGCTCGTGACCCGAAGAACGGGATGGCATCAGTCCCGAGGGGCGAGCAAGCAGAGACACCCCAGACAAAGCATGAAGGCTTCCTCCCCTGAGGCCGGTCACCTCGCTCGCATCTGGAGACAGGCTACGGTCCCTGCGTCTGGGGTCTCGCCTGGCGATGGAGACGAGGCTACTGCCTGACAGCTTGCTCGCTCGAACATCATGTTCGGTGTCAAGGTCGGAGCATGTTCCCTCTTCCTCCATCGCACCTATCAACAGGTTGGCGAGCAGGATTGATGCTGGGGCGGGATCTCGACCGGTTGCATGTAAGCCTGGCTCCTGTGACAGTTCCTGGAGGATGTGTGACTAACGAGGAGCCTTTTTCAGGTCATCGTTTCCAGGTTTACCTAGTTGGAAGCAGTTGCCCCTGAGTCTAAAGACAGAACTAGCTGCAGAGGTAGTGGGGTTTAATGCAACCTTGGTTGAATCACGCCTTGCTCGACGAGCATGTCCAAGATGAAACACGCCGTGGCAGCAGTGAGCCGGAGATCGGGAATCGCGCGGGACCCCAAGCCAGAGGCAGCTTCAACGACTGCCGCCGGTGCCGCTGAATGTGTCTTTGTCGTATCATTTCCTGAGGTCCACCGAGACTCATCACCTCCCAATGTACCCTCACCCAATCTGTTTTGTCAACCAGTGTCGTTATTGCGACCGGGTCTTAGTCGTGAATTCTGGGCTGGACCTGACGCATCGAACATCGATTCTCTCAGGAATTCGATCCAGTGCCCAGTGTATCCAGTCTCAACCCCTGAGTGTCAACGAGACGTACTGACCACACCGGTCCCGGTCGCAGCCAACTCGCCGGCTCTTCGTAGTGCGACCGGCTTGTCCACCACTGATCCTTTGTTCCGCCCGTGCTAGATCAGAATACCTGAGTGACTGAACACATGCAGCTGTGAACACATTAACAAGGAGCGACTGTCCGTACTTGACTGTTGGCTCGGATGGGACCCAAGCCAAGAGGCGAAGCTGGGTGTGGTCTTGAAAGGACAAAGGATTTTAGAACAACTGAACGACCGACAGCGTCGGACTAGCCGAGCAAAGGGAACCAGCCTCAGCACTTTGAGTAAAATTCAGCAGCAGAAAAGAGCGAAAATGGGGAATTCCAGAACAACGTCGCCCAAAGTTTGTGCTCCATTTGTCGGCGCCATCACTCTCGCCGCCTTTTGCCATTGTAGTCGCTATCTCCGTCATTCCCGTCCTCCCGCCCTTGTGCGGCAGCGTCGCCGTCCGTGTAAAAGCTGCTCAAGGACTCGGTTGCCAACCCTCGAGTGCGAAGGGAGCGACGGTCGCTACGACGACGGCATTCCGATGGATATTGGAACTGACCGTGGACAGTATTTGGAATAGTTAGACTGCCCTGAGGACCCATTAGCTGAGCTATAAGAGCCCACCACAACGCCCAGGCAAGGTCAAATATTCACCATCACGATTCCCAAGTGTGTCAAGTCAGTCCCACGGTAGAGGCTCCTTGCGACGCCCAAACAATACCGCAACCAAGTCTGATTCGAGTAGAATGCCTCCAATAACATCATCGAAACGCGGCTGTACTGGTTGATAGTCTCACGGGCTTGAGCTGCGTCCGAGTCCGGCTCTGCGCTCACGTTCAAGACACCTGTATTACTGTTAGACACATGGAACTCTGGATGGGCAGTGAGACTAACCAAACTTACTCTCGTCTTCCTTTCCGAATTCGGGATCGTCCAGCTTTATTCCGGCGTTGGTTAATCTGGGGCTCTTGAGGGTCTACGTGATGCTAGAGTGGATTGTGTGAGCTTGGTAGAAATAAGGGATGAACGTAGGCCGAGAGATACCTTTTTGTAACTTTCTCTGTCTCCGCGAATCTAGAACCGTAGCTGCTCGTTTTCTGCGCTTAGCAGGCTCGACTTGAGAGTAACGAGCACTCGTTTGGCATATTAGAACACCACCGTGAATGCGTCGTCCATGCCTGTCACGTGCTGGGACTGAAGAAAGCCGGTGATCTTAGAGAGCAGCCCGAAAAGAACGAGCGTTTGGTCAATTATGTGTGTCCCAAGTCCATAGAGCAGACCTCCTCCGGGTTGCGTGACCATCTTGGGCCAGAAGCCGGGAAGATCCTTCAAGTACAGGTCGTAGTGTGACGAGAACTCGAGCATTCGACCCACGTGCCCCTCTGCGATGACCTTTTGAAGAGTTAGAAACTCCACATCCCAGCGTCGATTTTGGAAGATAGTGGGCAGTTTTCCTTGGGATTTGGCAAGTTGAATGAGCTGGTCGCATTCCTCACTGGTCGGACAGACAGAAGGGCTTCTCATCCACCACTATAGAATCCGAGGCTTTAGTAATGATGTCTCACTTTAACTAGCTCAGGTTGGGTTTCTTACGGTGTTTTCCGGCATTTAGCGCCCGTTAAGCCATCTCAAAGTGGGTTTCAACCAGCGTGCAAAGGACAACGAGATCAATATTCTTGTCATCAAGCAGCTCGTCTGCAGATCTGTAGATGACGGTTTCTGGGTCTGCTTCCTTCGCAGTGTCTCCAGAGCGCTGCACGATGCCATGGACCTTGAAAGACGGGGAGGCCGTGAGAAATGGACTATGGAACACGTTGGCGGACGTGCCATATCCGATGATGTCGGCCTTGTAGATGTTTGATGCCATGATTGAGATGCTGCTTAGGACGAAGGATCGAGGTGTTTGGTGTGACCGCACAGCTGTATTCAATGCTGGCTGGCGTCGTTGAGAAAGCCACGAGACTAACACGCCACTCTACCCCACGTTCTTATCCTTCTATGGAGGTTTTGCTTAGGATATTTCGGTAAGCTCTGTCAACTACATGAAAGTGGGGGGTTTCCTTGTGGAGGAGGCGGGTAGTTAACTTAGGTGCTCGTGGTAATGAAGGACCGGGAGACTTCGGCAATCTCGGCGAGGATGCCGTAACATCCACAGCAACGGATCAGCTACCAAATGTCAAGTTCGGAACCCCTGCCGAAGGTACCGGGGCGATCGACAACACATCACGGAACTGCTTCGACACGTCGAAGAGCGGCCCACTTGGGGCGCCATAAGCGTCTTGGTACTTGGAAAGCCAAGATTATATAGTATCCGCTATCCGATGGCCTTGGAAAGTTACCTTGTGTGACATATTCCTTGTAACAACGAATACTCGGACCAAGAACATAATTCTCTGATTATCTTTCACGACCCTTGTCCTCCATATTACACTACAGCCCATACTCACTATGGCTGCACGCGAGCTACGATGGGGCGTCGTCGGCGCCGGCTGGATCGCCGGAGTCTTCGTGGACGACATCCTAGCTCCCCGCGTAAGCGGCCCCGCGAAACACATCCTCGGCGCTGTTGGCACTGCCAGCAGTGTCGAGAAGGTCGAGAAGTTCATCGACACACACTGGAAAGGGGTAGGCGAGCGCCCCAAGGCCCTCGGTTCGTACCAGGAGGTGTACGACTCCTCCGACATTGACATCGTCTACGTCGCAACCCCCCACAGCCTGCACAAGCAGAACTGCCTGGATGCCATCAACGCAGGGAAGCATGTTTTGTGTGAGAAGCCCTTTACGATCAACAGCAAGGAGGCAGAGGAGGTCGTTGCTGCCGCGAAGGCCAAGGGCGTCTTCTTGATGGAAGGTGAGAGCATTCAAGTAATTACATGTGCCACATGCCACAAGGCTTACAAACGATAGGCGTCTGGACAAGATTCTTCCCTCTGGTCATTGCTCTAGAGAAGAAGATCCAAGAAGGCGTCATCGGCCGTGTTTGGCGTTCCGTCATCCAGATCGGTCTCGGCGCAGACTGGGATTCCCTCCCAGAGGGCCACCGCCTCCGGGACCCCGCCCTGGGCGGCGGTGCTCTCTTAGATCTCTGCATCTACCCCATAAGCTACTCGTCCGTGATCATGGGCGGGGGCAAATTCGGAGAGGAGCATCCCGAGATCAAGGTCACGTCATCGATGGACATCGTCAACGGCGTAGACGAGGCCAACGTCGTGACTCTACAATACAAGAACCCTGAGAACAACCCACAGACGGCTGTTTGCATTTCCACCGTCCTCGCTGACAGCCCGCCGGACTTTGGGCGAATCGAAGGCAAAAAGGGGACGATTACTCTGTATACCAAGCTGGGCCCCAGCTGTCCCACCAGCTTCAGGGTCAAGATTGGAAAGAGAGAGGAGGAAGACTTCAACTTTGAGCACCCGGAAGGCACTTTTGGATTCATCTACGAAGCCGATGCCATCGCGCAGGATATCTTTGCTGGACGAACCGAGAGCGAGCGAATGCCGCTCGCAGAGACACTGAGGGTCATGCGCCTGATGGATCAAGTCCGAGCACAAAATGGGCTAGTCTATCCTCAAGATAAGGAATAAGTGTGTAAATTTAGTATTGAAATGTGCAATGGTTTAGCATAGATCAGAATCCACAACGCCGTACTCTGCACACATCATCTCGATAATATTTCGGGACAAGGCAATGTCGGCACTTTCCTCCTCCCAATACTTTAGATGATTGATGCTCAATCGAAGAAAGTATCCTGTTTCTGTTTCCACATTCATGCTCTTCGTCAGGCCAGTCTTCGTTGCGGCAAGTAGGATCAAGGACGAGAGCACAGCCTCCCGGCATTGAAACCACGAGCCATGGTGACGGTGGGACAGACCGACTGCAAAGATCGGGTCCATGCAAGCGTGGACGCATTTCTCTGCGTATGTCTGCACAACCTCCCGCAGTAAAACGTCATGGGCTTGCGGATGAAGAAATCGATATAAAAAGGGGCGGTAGAGCAGCCGTTTCAGCTTCACATATCGACCCCATGTTGCTATATGTAGCTCGCTATAATTTTCGGGGGAGAGACCGGAATCCCAGAATCTAATTGGCAATGGAAGTGAGTCCCTCCTAGCTAAGTTAGTGTATTTGCCATGATACGCCACAGTCTGGTCGCTGGATACTCACCACCCGTCAAGCTGCCTTTCAAATTCCTCAGCCGTGTTGATCATGTCAAGAACGTTCGCCCGGAGCCACGACGAGTTTTCGGCCGCATAAAAGTATTGGATTATACGATCTGAAAGCCGCAGCAAGGAGATTTCGGTGAGGTAGTAGAACCAAGATTGCTCGTGGAGTAGTGTTTGGCTCACAGAGTCGGATGATGTAGTCGAGGTTGATTGTGGAGATACGGCCATGAAAGTGCCGTTGCTAAATGCAGCAAAGCCGTTTGGAACAGAGGCGTTCAGCATGTCCGCGGGAGGTGACGGAAACATGTGTGGGTAGTTGATTGAGGAGAGAC
This sequence comes from Neonectria magnoliae, assembly GCA_037954305.1. NCBI lineage: Eukaryota > Fungi > Ascomycota > Sordariomycetes > Hypocreales > Nectriaceae > Neonectria > Neonectria magnoliae. The sequence continues at coordinate 145,126 of JAZAVK010000088.1, read as the reverse complement.
CAGAGGGCGGCAATGGAAGCTCTGTAGTTAGTTCACTGCATACCCAGGGGTTAGCTAACGACTCTCCTCACAACTACTTGGGCACTTTCGAAGGCATTTTCGTACTTTTCGGACTTCAGGCAACTCCAGTAAAGTCGCTGCTCAAGACTTCTAAGAGCAGGCTTTTGCGTATCGTTCCACTGGCTTCCCTCTGAGCTAAACCTGCCGTGGCTCTTCAGATAGACGATGTAAGCCGTCGATGCTCCGACAAAGGACTGCCAGGCTGAAATCGGTCGCATCGTGTACATCAAATAAATTCCAGATAAAAAATGACACTGACAAGCAGCGATGCTTCGGTCCAGAAGGCCAAACCTTCGACGTGCAGAGTGGAAGTATGTCTCTGCACGTGTTCTAGCTTCTATATCATGAGATGATGAGCCAAGGGGCGTCCCTTTCGGTGTCGTGGTTGAGTCGAAGGGAGTCGCGATAGCGCCCAAGGCAGCTGCCACTAGCTAAACAAGATGAATATTAGTAAGGATGAAGACTGTCAGAGACATTCATGTTGGCTTGTTTCGATCAAAGTCAAATCCTCTCAAACTTTCACACAAAAAAGGTCATTGCATATAGATCTTTGACCAACTTCCCACTTACCACAAGACATGATCTCATATCCCACATGGGACCTGTTTCCGCAACTGTCCTCGCATCTCCAAGCAGAGTTTTGCTGTCTAGTACGGGGTTCTTGATGTGGACATGTCGAAGGAACTGATGAACAAGAACCAGAATATCGTCAAAGTCGTTGAGCGATGGTAGTCTTGCCGTGCCGTGCACGTTCGTGAGCACGTCATTATAACCAGGCTCTTGATCGGCGACGAACAATGCCTGGCGGGACCATTTCTTCGCAGAGCTGTCCGCGAAGATGGGCCACCGGAATACAGTGTCCAGGGCAATATGTTCAGATGGCTCATCACATGTGGCTGAAGCATTCCTTTGGTGTGGTATATCGCCATTCAAGGTCGTGTCTGGTGGATAGCCAAAGGACCGTGATGATGCCTCATGAGGAGAACTCTCGGTCGACCGTGTAGCCGCGAGAGTGGGGACTCCTGATTCCTGACTACGAGGCGGTAGTCTCTCCAAGATCTCGTCCAAGGCACGGAGAACCAGTGGAGTAGTTGGATCGGCCCTTGGGCAACAAACACAAAGCATTAGTGCGGATTTGATATCCGTGACGAGATGAAAACTCACGACACTCGGTAGTTCTGTTCGGGGTAGATACATTCGCATCCCAGCCGCACACAGCCAGCACACTTCGGCCTGTCATTGGAACACTTCACCTTGCGGCTCTTGCATGTGTGACAGGCCGTCGGGGCACGTTTCCGGGCTCGGCGAGCCGAAGCATCATCGGAGACGTCGGCAGCGCGTTTGCGAGATGACGTGGTTGGCAGCGAGATTTCTACGCCTCGGTCGAAGTCTTGGTCATCATCGACTACATCCAAGCGCGGGGTTTCTTCCATTGAACTAGGCTCAAACAAACGCCAAATGTGGATGGTAATAGCTAGCTGCTGCTCGGCGACGCTCGGCGACGATCCGATACAAGACTCAGCCTGCAAGGACAGGATAGATCTAGAAGGTTTCAACAAGTTCTGGCGGCTGACTACCGAAGATGCCGTCGGAGAACTGATTTCAAGGATCACGGTGGAGAAAGATAGTAATAGGATCGACAAATAACATCATCAGAATCCCCGAAGTGGAGAGCAGAGGGTTTGCATGGGTCATGTCTCGTGAAGCGGGGAACAGGGATAAGGACGCTAACACTAAGCCACGTCGGCTGCCTCGGCCGAACAATTCGAACCATTGATGTGGGTAGAGTTCTTAACTTGTTGGCATTTGCGTCAGATCACTCTGAAGCAGCGTCCTTGTACCATCGTGGGGGATATAGGGTCATCTGCGTCAAAGAGGAAGACGATCGTCTTCACCCTGTCCAAGTCAACGATGCAGCAATTGCATCTCCTCACCCTCGCCATATTCAAATCCAAATTATTCAACAGGGGCTTTCAAGTACCCTACCATTCGCCTAGTTTCTATTTTACAACGTTCACTCATAACCATATTACTAAAGTTGGCTTCATTGACTGTAGAGAGGTGCGCTAGTCGTACGTGTACCAAAATTAGGCTTCCTATCGGGTCTTTGCGAAACACCTACTTTTGCAACGCATAAGAGAACGCCTTAGATCACATCACGAATGGGGCAGAGTCGTTGGTCATGGTTTCCAGACTACAAGGGAGCCCGCGGAGCTCTAAGCCTCAACTAAGATTGGCATTGTCTTTATTGTCAGCCGCGCCGAATGCCACGGGGATCCTACTATTCTCACTGCACAAACCTACAAAGACATACTAATAAAAGTAACCAGGGCGCACTCATTCTTTAATATATAGAAGATCAAGGAGGCAGAGAAATTGCCAGACAAGCATGGATGCCAGTGCCATATGGATATAAATTGCAGCTTGATAGATTGCCCAAAGAAAATTGCGGACTTGGAAAGTTCCAATTCTCGTGTGGGATGAGAGAGAACTGAGTCTAAGTATTGATTAGGTTAAGACTAGGCCTGCGAGTCACAGGCGAGAGAATGTACAATAGTAAATCCCAAATCAGCCATTCAATAGATATTGTTGTATAGGTTTATCCTCGTTAATTCTTCCTAGAGTCGTTTATATATTATTCTATGAATTTACGTATCGCTATACAAATAGGAAAACCTCTTCTAGATCAGACCAATCCAGCGCTGGTGACAAACACATTTATAGCACACTTTAAACAAAACCATACGATCATCCATTTCCACATGATTCACCTTCCAACCTTACTATCCTCACCTGAATTCGAACCGACTGGAAGCGGGGCTCCTGGTGCATACAGCACCGCGAGGGCACCGCTCATACAGAAGCCTCGAGTGCGAGCACAAGCAAGTCTTTACCTGAACGCAGGACAAATAGCCTTCAACCCTCCGTCTCCAGTGCAGGGGCATCCAGCCCAGTTCACAGTCAGCCTGTTCCCAGCAGATTAGCATATGTTGTTGCATCAGAAAGGAAGGGTACATTGAGATGTAATGGAAGCTCTTGATTTCTATCTAACTGAGGGCTCGTAGCAGCCCTATTTGTAGAGGTTCCTTCATAGATATGATAAGGGTTTCCTAAGACCGGATCTAAGGGATCCGGGTCTTCGAGACCGGCCTGCTATAGAACCGAGTCTTCGAGACCGGTTTGCTAGAGAGCCGAGCCTTTGAGACCGGGCCGCGGTCTCAACAGTTGCTGGGTGTGACATATGTCGAATGCGTGACGTCTATATAAACTCGGGGAAACTCCTCTCTTCTTTCCCCAGGATAACACCGTTGACAATGGAGAGTAAGTCTGACTTGTCTGCTTCACTTCTTGCTCTGATCCTAACACTTTTTTTTGGTTGACGGTGAACATTGTCAACAGCCCAAACGGGTGCAATGGCGTGTGCTAAGTTGGAGGGTTGAGACGCTTCTCATTAAGAGACTTTACACCCGGTGGCCACCAAGGCTGGCATATAGTACTATCACATGCACAGGTCATCAGAAGTTTCGTCAAGATGACACGTTTCACGGTCATTCCCGTCATCCCACATACACATTCCTTACCCCCTCCAATGAATCAATGGTTTCATACAAGACATTCCTTTCCTGCTAGGATAGATACAAACTACAAGCTTTCCATAATCTTAGATGCCCCCGTTGGATGTGACATCGGCGGTTAACAGAGCGAGAGAAACATTAGCATCCTTGCTTAACGCTTAACACTACTTTGAATTTGAGGTAAAGCTGTTCAGCGTCTCGGAAGACAGTGTCTCGAAAGACAATGTCTTCAATTGCTATCCAATGCAACTAACTGACAAGCTAAAAGATGGCACCTCGAAGTCCTGAATATTCTACAAGTATTGCTGCCATGGTATCGGGCCCGTTGGAAATCTGCCCATCAACACCAGCAGACTTTCCAGCATGTCCTTATGCTGAGGCCCCAGACAAAGCTTCGAGTTATAAAAGTCCGTTGCCAGCACCGCCCAGTGCCCATCCCAGCTCCCTCCCGCCCACGCCCAGGCAGTCGTCACGTAGGTCGTCCTCCATTCCTGCAGCACCCGGTCGAAATCCAACATGACGTCAAACGTCACCGGCCCGGCAAGGTCCCTCCAGGTGAAAGTGGCATCCCCCATCTTCACCCGCCTGGTCTCTTTGGGCTCCTCCGTCGTCGGACAGCACGCTGCGTCGGCGAGCTGACCCCACGTGGCCCACGACGGTCGGATGCGCTGGTCGGCGAATCCTCTGAGCAGCCAGGATTCGGCCTCCTCCTGGTCCCCAAGAAGGTTGTGTGCACATGCCATCCCCAGAGTCAGTCCCAAGTTCCGCCGTCTGCATTGCTCGATCTCGGTTTCGTCGATGAAACCCCTCCACCAGCAATGTGAAGCAACTCGTTTCTTCTCCAACGCTGTTAACCCTAGCATAATGTCTTCCCTTTCCCGAACGGACTCGGCCCGGTATAGGCGGTTCAGAAACGCATCGAAGATGTCCTGGATATAGTAGTACTGCAGGGGTATGTTCGGGAGAAGCGTGATGACGTCTTCCAGGCGTCCATTACGCAAGAGTTGCGGGATCACTTTCGCCACAAGATGCGGCCGATTTTGAATATATCGCAACGACTTTTCTGCGCCATTTTTGTTGACGAAAGCGCTGAACCAATTCACCCCCTCGCCGTTGGCGTTGCAGCCATTGGCCTCTTCAGCAAAAAAGCCGATGGCGTTGTGAGTTAGAATGTCATCGTAACCCAGCGCTCGTATCCGCCGCTCGCATGCCTGAACCATGAACGACAGCGACTCCTGGCAAGCGTCCCACTTGCGCGAAATCACCCCCAGGCCTATGAGCGCGCCCGCGGTGGCCGGGTGCTCGGAGCCCAGTACTTGGGTTCGCGCAGCTGTGAGCCATACATTCCATGCCATTGAGTTGTTTTGGTTCTTTGACCCGGTGAGACTGATGGCGTAGTTTCCTATAATCTCGAGGATGCGAGGGTGCTTGGCTGGGAATTGTTTCAGAGCATGACAAAGCGTCCACTCCAAGAAGAGAGGCTTGGCTTCCCAAAGATCATGGTGCGAGAGATACAGAAGCTCCCAGTCGTCCAGTCCGGAAATCCTGTCGTCGAGATACCAGTTCAGGTAGACGTAGTGCAACTTGTCGTACACCCAGCCTCTGAACCACAAAATCCATCCTTCGACCCACAACAGAGGGTTTTGATTTGGAATTTGGTCCGAGATGTCAGACTCCATCTCCACCATCGGAACGTAGATGAGGTCGGAAGGCTGCTTGTTGCACGGGTATAGTTCCTGGTGAATGTAAAAGAGCTGCGCTGCATGAGCCTCAATGTTGCAGTCCCAACAGTTGTGTTCGAGGATCAGGATAGCACATTTCCGCGCCATACTCTTTTGTTCTTTAATAGTCATTCGGAGTCGCGTCCAGAGGTGAATGAGCGGATGAATGGAATACGTATTTGCGGCGATGGGCGATACTCTGAAAAAGGAAAAGGAGAGCAACACTACGAACGCTTCTCTAACTTCCACCTCTGGTATTGTTAGCAATCCCCCAGACTACTCGGTGCATGTGAACTTGCCTCTTTCAGGTTCCTTGCTATGAAGGAGGAAGAACTTCTCGGAGATAGAGGATGGCGACAGGAACCCACACATGACTAGGATTCGAGCAGCTTCTGGCATCCTCTCAACCACAGCCGTAAAGGAGATTTCCCATGTCGTGAGAACCGTGTCCTTTTTTCCTAGATCCCAGGGCGTTTCCGTAGACCTGTGAGCAAGAAGCTCCCGGGGGTACCTAAGGTAGTGATTCAAGTAAGTACTGATGGGTCTTTCGTGTCTGTCCATGGCGATACTTGCGCCCGCCTGGGATATGGCAAGTGGAAGGTATGCTAGAGTGTCGACTAGTCTGCGAGCGCTGTCCCATTCTGTACTCTCTGTTAGTCCAGGTCATCCTCCAATACTGGGTGTGCGATTACATGCCGTCGCTTCCAAATTCCGGATTGGTTTTGCTGCTCTGTTTCAAAAGAGACATGGCTTCCAATTGGTCCATCTCGTGGACTTCGATGGATCTCCAGTTGACTGCCAAGTCTGATCGTCGAGTTGTAACCAGAATAGTACCCCACTGCGTCGACGGCAGCAAAGTACGAAAGTCAACGCTCTCTAAATCGTCAACATTGTCAATGATCATCAGCCAGTTGTGGTTGTCGTCATAAGTCAGCCACTTGAAGAAGGTCTCTCTGACAGTTTGGTTGTTCGCCATCGAACCCCTGGTGTCCAAGACGTGCTTGATGAGCTTGTATCGAGGGCTTTTGCTCAGATCGTGGATTTGGTAGTGTCGCTGCAGCTCCCGAAGACACGATTGCATGCTAGCGTCAACGGTATCCTCGCGAGCCCCGTCGATCCAAAATATGGACGCGTATTCGGATCGGGATCGATGTGCGTACTCGAGAGCAATTTGGGTCTTCCCAATGCCGCCGGCTCCGTATAGAACGACCAGGCTGAACCCCATGTTCTGCGAAGGTTCACGAAGCATGTGGTCAAGATGAAGAAGCGTGGTTCCTCGGCCTGTGAAGTAAGGGTTGCGAATACTGCTAAAGGCCATGCCTATATCGAACTCTTTTGATCGTTCCACGTGCGTTCTCACAGGACTAGCGTACGTGTCTGTGGCCTGTCAGTCTGCGAGGTCACAAGGGATCAAGTTACCCAAGTTAGGAACCTACTCTTTTGAGAATCCCACAGATGCCAGTTGTGGTCTACTTTGGACCTCGCTTTGGCGGCGAGTATCTTCAACCTCGACCCGACCTTCTGGAAGCCGCCATCCCTTAGTCCCGTATATTTGACCATTGTGGAATGGTCGGCAGCAAGGCCGACGTCTTCAGAGTTTATGGAACCAAATACAACTGCGGAATATTTAGGAACGGCCTGTTATCGGAAAATATAGTTAGAAATAGAGCTGTGTAATAATGCTAAAGTCATATAATAAGCAGCGTACGAGAATTTGCCCAAGTCCAAAGACTTTCATCTTGTACATCTCGTAAAAGTACGTCGTCTCGAAGTCTTGGCTTATGGTATTGTATCGATATTGGAGATCCTGGAGCCATTCCGAATTCGGCCTCATGCGTTCCCAAAGTTTGCTGTTGGTGAAAGAAACCGCCGACATGGCGTTAGTGAAGAACTTTGCAATGGAGACGCCATTGCCTCCTTGGTGCGGTGTGCCGAGAAAGAATACGGCGTAAGTTGATAGTTTGATGGACTTTTGGCTCTCTAAGTGACCAACCCGGGCCATGTCGGAATGAAGGAGTGCCTGAGAAGGGTTAGTTACGTGCAGAGATACGTGCAGAACCAAGGTTTGTCGTCGATCAGGAGTTGGAACCGTACGCTTTTAATGATGAGACCCCCTAGGCTGTGTCCGATCATCAGGATGGGGTTCCTTTCGGTCTGCAAGCCGTTAGTTATGTTTCAAAAGGTTTTCTTGTGGAACACAGAAGAGCCACTCACATTTGTCAGTTCCCGGGCAATGGTCAGCTCTGCAACGAGATCCTTCCCATGATCAGAAATATCAAGCGTCAGAGGCAAATCACCCCCTCTGGTTCGAGAGTCATGGCTGAAGGAGTAGATCCGAGCCTCGGGGACCAGTTGAGGGAGCAGGTCCTGTAGCCAGAAAACCCCGTTGTCAGCAGTAAATGATCGCCTCCAGTGGCCGTCCAGGCCATGGACAGCAACAATGCTAGACAGGAACGAGCGATCAGAATATGCGGGCTTTGATTTTTCAAGACGCAATCCAGGAGCACTCACTCTATTAATGGGTTGGTGGGATTTGCAAGGAGATGCAGACCCGTGGCTTCGTCGCTTACCTCCCACACCTGCTTATCCAGAAGGGCGTTGTTCTGGTCTGCGCATGAACGGTCGCATCTTGAAAGAAACTACAGAGAGACTTGTGTTGAGTGATGACATCCAGACTACGAATGACGAGTCTCGGGAAACTAGGACTTTGGGTCGAAGACTCACCACCAAAGAGAGGATGCGAGGCCAAACAAGCAGTCTCATACCGATTGCCTGAGCAATACCCGTTGAGATAAAACCAGCTGCCGTCTTATTGGTACGCCACAATGCCCGTGCAACTCGTGATCCAGGTCAGTGCGACGGTGATGATGCGGGTTGTCGATGTGGGGCCGAGTGAGGCCCAAGATGTCGCTCGCTGCTACGACGGCATTGATTATGTACCTTCAATGAGCAGCCAGATGCTCAGCTGCCTCTCGAGAATCACGTGTGAAGGCAAGGCAGATTAGTGCTGAGGCTAGTCGCGAACAGCGGCTGATTGGCCAAGATTGCGAATATACAGGGGTTGAAATGTTGAAGCGGCAAAATCCAGGGCTGAGGGCTGCCTCCCGTTTGCCTCGTCTCTGCCTAGGATTCCGACCTCGAGGTATCAATAAATGACGAACAAGGGATCTGGGTTTATCGAGATACGCTTCAAACAAGATGCAGCAAGTAACCCAACCCTCCACTGGTCCTCTCGCTCCCCCTTCCCATCCAGTCGCGAACCCTCCGAATGCGATAACCACCAAGATAACGGCAACAAAGCCACCAGCCCTGACTTCCACAGCCATGCCGGCTTCAACCTCCATCGCTATACCCAACCCGGTGGAATCGTCCATCGAGGAGTTCAAGATGTTCATCTCGTTCGTCTTCAGCGTGTCCATCTTTGGCGCTTCGACCTTCGCCGTCGTCGTTGGTCAGATGACCGACCCTGCCGACCTCTGGAAGCCCGATGCGCCGCCGTTTGCCTTGTCGACCGTCCGGACTTTTCTGGCTATCGCGTGGCTTTGCTTCATCCTTTCTATCGCGGTTGCCGGCTACAGCTCGAGTCTGCTAACCATCCGCCGGCACCAGGCAGGTGGTGTTTACGACGAAACCTGGGGTAAGAAGTGGGATGTGATTGGCATTCTAGCGTCTGCGATGCTTCATCTGCTGCTTGTGACGGCCTTTCTATTCTTGTCCTTGAGCATGGTGCCCTATGCAGACTCGGTTGGTTGGGTTGCGGTTGGCTTCTCTTGCCTTGCCTACGTCTTCGTGATCGGTCTGACACTCTACCAGTTCTGGTAAGTTCAGGGCTTGTAATCCCAAAATGAATTGATCGAGAAGTGCTAACAATTGTGGTAGGAGTCATTTGAGACGAAAGTAGGACCCGGACATATTTTAAATGGAATCATGAGAAACTATAGAATTCTACTAAGAAAACCAGTTCAAGACATGAGCAGATGATAAACCAAACCCCCAAAACTCCCAGTCGCATTATCATCGAGTCATTAGTCCGAGTCGCTGCTGCTGCTGCTGCTAGAGCCGCCGCCTCTGCTCTTGTAGTGCTTGTTCTTCTTGGGCTTCTTGTGTCTTTGATATTGTTAGTAACTCGCTGCCACGGAGGAACTTCACTGCATGTATGAATAGACTCACTTCTTCATCTTGTTCTCGAGCACGTTAGCGCCAATGGCACCGGCAGCCGCGGCACCGAGGCTGCCTAGGATACCCCCTCCGGCCGTGTGCGCCGCCCAGGCTGCCGCTCCGCCGCCCACGAGAGTGGCGCCGAGGCCTCGGTCACCGTCGGGCCCGACCTGGCCGGGCTGGCCGGGGTACTGGCCGGGAGCTCCCTGGTAGCCCTGCTGGGCGCCGTACTGGCCGCCTTGGTGCTGAGGGGGGTATGGGGAGCTTCCGCGCTGATCGTGGCCCTGCTGGTAGGGGGCGCCGTAGCCCTGGCCGGGCGGAGGGGACGAGTAGCTGGGCTGGGGGGAGTGCGAGGCGTAGTTTTGCTGCTGGGGAGGGCCGGATTGGTACCCGCCGTGGCCCTGCTGCTGGTTGTCGTAGCCGTGGCCTTGAGGAGGCTGGGCATATTGCTGCTAGAGGTGCGGCAAAGTTAGCACGTCGGTGACAATGAAGGGAGCGGATGACCCGGGAATGGAGTCAGCCAAGACGACGAACCTGTTGAGGGTAGCCCGGTTGGCCGTAGCCCTGCCCCTGCTGGCCATAGCCTTGGCCTTGTTGGCCGTAGTTCTGTTGCTGGCCGTAGCCCTGACCGTGCTGGTCGTGCTGGCCGTAGCCCTGCTGCTGGCCGTAACCTGGATGCTGGCCGTAGCCCGGCTGCTGCTGCTGGTGGCCGTAGCCGCCGCCGCCGCCTCCGTAGTAATCCTGTGACGACATTACGATGGGAATGCGTGTGTTGGTTGCGGGAGAGGATGCGGATAAGACTGAGGAGCGATGGTTCGGCCCGCTCGTTATTTGATGGATGATGAATGATCGAAGTTGCAAGAGGCAGACTGCCCTCAAGGCGGAATAAGCTCCCGTAATATAGCAAATAGCTCAAAGCTGCATCCGTCGTGTGTGCCTCACAGGCTCAGCTGATTGGCCAGACGCACGTCATGGATGGCGCAGTGACTGCGGCAGGGTCACTCCAGCCACGTTTGCAGCCGAATTACCCGCAGAAGACACACGTATGACGGAGCCAGGAACGCCTTGCTGTGGCTGAGAGCGCGTGGATATGCACAGATGGGGCTAGAGCCTGCGTCTCCCCGGACAGGGCCAGACGGCCTCCCCGACGCGCCGGGAAAAGCCAAGACCGTAGCATGTCGATGCCAAGTCTGTCTCGGCGATCTGCGAGTGATTGGCATGTCTCGCGAGGTACGCGTACTGCTTTGTGGCCAAAGTTAGCTCATGGTTCTACAACTGTCGTACGGCAATACGGTACTACGATTAAGTCGAAACCTGCGGCCTCCAACGCCTCCCTCCACGAACCCTGTCCGTAAAATCCCGCTCGTGACTGGGTTCATCACTGTCTGAATTCCTCCTTCACTGCAGTCTGTGCGACGGGCGGGGTGGTGATGCCCCGCCAGTTCAAGGATTCAGCACTGACAGTGTGACATCAACTGCCAACCTGAGCCGAGGACATTGCTTAAAACTGTGACGCTCAGTATTGTCGGGTTTTACTTCTTTCTTCACCTTCATAACTGAAACTGCGAGCACAGGTCAAGTCAGTGCCGACGGAGAACATCATGGTTTTCCTGGGTAAGTGGATTGAATTAAACAGCAGCGCCTCAAATTCAGACCCAGGAACATGGACCATCAAAACAGTACCCGCTATTACCACCGGTGACGGCACAGTGCATGTACACATGTCAGTGATGCAGATAACCGTGTTCACGACAGGTGTCCATAGTAACCTTACTCGTCTGAGAAGGTGAACAGAATACCCGGCAATAATATGCATTATTACTTTCAGTCAAGGAGTAGATTGGTGGGCTCCAGAGCGTTCGCCTGATCTGCTCACTTAGACTACTTAATCCGGAAGCCACTCTGGTTTCGTCAGTAGAAATGGTTGAATGGGTCTTCTGGGTGTGATCCAAATCCACTCGAATCGTCGCGAGAAGCTAGGTCATCAGCTGTAATACATGAATGCAAGCCGTTGAGAGAATCAAGGTTCTCGCTACGATCGGAGCATCTTCGAATAGAACTATGATCCATCAAACAATAAGACTTCATGACACCGCGAAGCCGGTAAGAAAATGAGTTTGTCTCCACAAGTTGAAGCTCAAAATGTGACATAGTTCAACACATAGTATCAATGAACCGGGAGCTTCATGACGTAGACGCTGTGCGCTAACGTCGCGGCGTTCTCATATCCATAGTTCTATGGGTTGGATTTGGGCGCTGGTGTGGTTGTGCTTTTGGAGTTTCCCGTCACTCATGGCAACGTCGACTCTCTCATACGAGCACATGCAAGGTGAGGATCGAACCATAGCTACTCAAGGTTTGAAGTGTGAAGTGTGATGCGGTCTACAAGTACTGCTACACTGGGCTTGACCGTCGTGAACGGGTGTACGGCTTGTTCTCTTCAAACTCTCAACCCCACAATCACAGATTAAATTACCAAACAACTCACCAGATCTCGATCTACAACTAGTGAAGATGATTGCATCCAAGCGCATAAGAAATACTCCGTTATGGAACTGACTCAGTCGAGTCCAGTCATCTTAATAATCAAATACATGCCAAGTGTCATAATATTCTTAATATTCTCAGCCCCTCTGCACCAGAACCAATTTCTTCCATACATCGGTTGAAGCTTCATAAGGTTGAAATTCGATAGATAAACTTTATGAGCATATATGACTAGTATGAAAGGCAAGCGCAATTTGGTTGATTTTAATTCAATGTTATGCAGCGAAACATGGCATGGGACCTTGGTTATGAAGCTTCATTGTCATTACTATCCTCGTTCAAACTCTAGGTCAAAATAATGTTCTCAAAACATCTCTGGATCCTTTGCGGATGGAGGAAGTGATAATGAGCATCTTATCAAACTTTGCCAAAGTCAGATTAAGAACTTCGAGAGGAAAATCACGTCAGCATTTAGGCAGCGACTGAAGCTCATGGAACCAAGTACCAACATTATTCCAAACCGCCCTTGGCTGTGATATATCGTAATAAGATACAGAGAGATCGTTCGTTTTTTCAGTTGGATCAGTCGATTCTTTGCTCGGAGTGGTCGTTCTCGGCCGTAGGATTAGTCTGGTCGCCGGGAGGATCATAAAGGCAAGGCACCCTCTGGATGGCATAAGATCGATAGAGAAACCTAGCGCGATCAACGAGGACCAATTAGGGCCTCTAACTGCAACGTCTAGCTCGTCATCCCACCATCCCGCTCGGTCATGTACCCCTCCGGAGATAGAAGTGAGGTTATATTTAGGCTGCCGGGTGTCGCGCTTCCTCAATCACGTTTCAGGAACCCCACCGCGCTGTTATCGCACCGGATCCTGTTCATCCCACCGGCTCATGCCATCGGATTGCAGCATCGGCACGGGCTGTTAATCCCGGGTCCAGGCTCCTCGCGCCAATGGACGCCCTGGGATCGAGACTTGGGGTTGCGGGCTTGCAGCTGGCCCACCCCGGTGCTCGCCGCTTGTAACGCTGCTGTGGATCACTCGCCATCTGACGCCATCGCGGATCAACGCCAACATTCGACCTTGAGGGCAGAGCTTCAACTGCGGGGTTGTTCGAGGCAGAAGTGGGAGGAATCCACATTTGATGGTGCCTTGGTTCGGCTCCGAGTTGGAGGGAGTCGGGGTAAGAAAGAATGAGCCGTGTTGAGGTTGCGATATGTTGTTTGAACTGAACATCTGACGCTTCATTATCTGGAAATAAAAATCTGTAGCACTTCCAGGTGAGATAAAGTATTCTAATTGATGGAGGATATCATTTCAATTGGGCTTTCATCCCTTCTCAGTCGTTTCCGAGACGATCTTATCCCGTTCGGCCGACATCGGTTGTGGTGGTAAGGCGTGATCTTTGAGAAGTTGTCGCAATAATTTCGCCATTATGGAGATTAATAATTCGCTAGTCTACTTTCACTCAACGACAGCTGTTCGGTCGCAGGTAAACATATAAAGCAAACCACAAGAAGTTCACTTTAGACATGAGAAGACAAGCAAGAAATTGAAAGATCCCAGCATTCAAAATGACCGCCGAATTCATCAGCGTTACTTTTCCCAACGCCTCCACGGAGCTCGCTCCGATCCCTGGAGCCGGTGTTGACCCTGACTATCTCATCCGGTATGCCCGCTCACTGGACGACCACGAGTTCAACTACACTCTCGTCCCTTACGGCTCATCCTCCTTCGACCCTTTCACCATCGGCGCCACCATCGCGGCCGTGACCAAGAAACTCAAGGTCATCATTGCCCTGCGCCCCAACACCCTCTACCCCACCGTTGCCGCCAAGGCGCTGGCGACTCTGGATCAACTCAGCAGAGGCCGAGTTGTCGTGCATTTCATCGCCGGCGGAGACGACGCCGAGCAGGCCCGAGAGGGCGACTTCTTGAACAAAGAGGAGCGATACCTGCGCCAGGAGGAGTACATCAAGATCCTTCGCCGAGCATGGAAGTCGGATGAGGCCTTTGACTGGGAGGGCAAGTACTATCAGTTCAAGGATTTCAGAAACGCCGTCCGTCCTACCAACGGCACGATCCCCGTCTCCGTGGGAGGATCTTCCGACGCCGCCTACCGCATTGGCGGTGCCCTTGCCGACATCTTCGGCCTCTGGGGTGAGCCTCTCAAGGAGACCAAGGAGCAGATCGACCGCATCTACGCCGAGTCCGACAAGGCCGGCCGCTCCAAGGAGGACCGCCCTCGAATCTGGGTGACCTTCCGCCCCATCGTCGCCGAGACTGACGACCTCGCCTGGGCCAAGGCCCACCGCACGCTGGACCTCCTCAAGGAGAACCGAGACAAGGGCCAGAGCAGAGTCCCCGTCAACGCTCCCCCGCCCCAGAACGTTGGATCCCAGCGTCTCCTTGACATCGCCAAGCGCGGCGAGGTCCAGGACCGAGCTCTCTGGTACCCTACTGTCACTGCCACCGGAGCGCGCGGCGCCTCGACTGCCCTGGTTGGATCTTACCAGACGGCTGCCGACTCTATCCTGGACTATATTGACCTGGGTGCCACTCTTATTTCCATCCGAGGTTACGATAACCTGAACGACTCTATCGACTACGGACGTTACATCCTGCCCAAGGTGCGGGAAGGCTTGAAGGAGCGTGAGAACAGTGCCAAGAAGGCATGATTGTCAAGGTGCTGATGGAACAACCAAGAAGGATGTAAGAGTTGGGATGTTCGGGTATTAACCTTAGTTCATCAGAAACTATACTATGAAGTTAATGAAAGCCAATAATCTATTCTGATTATGTTTGAACTTGAAGATGAAGCTTCGGGTCTAATTAGTTGTGGACCGGCAAAAGATCGATTTGCTGAAAACTAGCTTGCAGGTGGTGAAGTTGATTTTGAAGTTCTGCAATCAAATAAAGCAAGGGCGTGCAATAATCGGAGCTCGAATAATGTTACTACATGGCTTAAGCTGATTCCAATCATACGTCTCTGGTTAGTAACTTGGCTCCTCAGATGCGACACTGCGAGATACACGAACTTGTAATAACCTCACTATGTTAAAACGAGAAATACGTGGTCAGTATCTCTGGGTCTGATAAAGCTTCAGACGAAAAAGTTTCAAGCAGAGTTCTCTACTAACTTCAGATATAGAGAGAGGCCTTAAACAGCCCCTGCAAGACATCTTGCAACGACGGCTCTGATTGGGCAAGTACCCTATTGTATGTCACGTGTTCAAGTCGGTCACTTTGCAAATTTGCTAGTCATCGTCTCAAGTTGTTAACCAACTACACCTCAAATTAATTCCTCATCGTGCAACCTGACCCACCCCCCCCCCCCCCCAAACATGGACGATGCTGTCCGTCCAAGCAAAGAAAGGTCTAGGGAAATCTTCGAGAAAGCCTTTCGTGCCTCGTCTTGGAGTACTGGGCCGGAAACCTTACCGCCAGTGGGGTCTCGACCTGGGACACAGTGAAGGATAAATCAACCTGTTTGCTGCCTTCTTTCCAAAGGCCGTTTCGGATACCCGTGTCAACTCACAAACCGACGCTAATCAGCCTCTCCAGAGATCCTCTCCTGGGTCTTCCAAATTTATTCAGAAAAAATGACAATCATATTATGATTTTAGTCCTGGCATGGGCATATATCTTGTCTGCACGATGGTCTGAGTTAATTCCTGAGGCCAAGCCACTTCGATACACCGAGAGTCGTGCTCAGGAGTACGACATTGAAGCATCCACTCCCGAACCAGATGATTTCATATTCGTGGATCTTGGCACCTCTGATAGAGACGCAACTCGGTGGTGGACAGCTATTTTGACACCCGGCGAGGGCTGGCTCTCACCTATCGATGGTCCTTATCAGGAATTGAGGTCTCCATGGTCTGTCCGACTTCCGAAGAAACCCATCTTTGTTCTTCCGGCATCATCATTTTCGTCGCCTCCAGCCTTCACCACGGCGATGCGATATCTGAAAGATTACACTACTTTTCACGACGTTGAAGATCAAAGTCGTGCGGCACTCTCTGCTGCCCTATTGCTGCCATTAGCAAACCTCGAAGGCGGGAGAGTCCCGCTCCCGACCCCTCGAATATCTCAAAATCCAAGCTTGAGGGGTGTCGTCCAACCAGGCAATGAACGGCGATGTGATCTTTCAACGCCCCAACTAGACAAGCTTCTTACTTTGAGTTGCAACAGAGACGGCCTGTCAGCTCTCTTATTGAGCATCTTTTTCGACTCTGCTGTACCCTGCAACCTTGCCAGCGCCTGGTTGCAAGGCACCTTTGCAGTACTTGACGCTCAGACTAATCACGAGGCCCTTGCGCATATCTTGATCCGCAAGAACCCCCAGCTCAGTTTTCTTTGGTTGGGCGCATTCCTTACAGGCCTTCATAAAAATACTGTCCGACGGGCACGACTCGGAAGTTGCGATATCGAGTTACATGCAGCTGCATGGACACGAACTCTACAGAGTTTCATACAACTCCCTTCGAGTCAAAAAAACAGCGGCTGGCACAATTCAGCGAAGCGATGAATGCCGTCTACTTTACCTTGCTTCGGAAGAGTATCAATCACGTGTTCCAATGTCTCCATTGGAGCCGTTTGGGGAGACGGTTGTGGAGAATACCGAAATTGACGTTCGTCTACATGCGCGTTGTGAGGAACATGGCCTTGTATATAAGACATGGTCATGGAACTGCGGTGAACAAGCTCAACAGTTATACTCGCCATTCACCGATAGATTAAATGCACCCACTACATCGCCGCCCAAGGTGGCCGCAGACAGCTCCAACCACATTCAAGATGCCGTGGTTCCTTTTGATATTTTTGACCCCGACGATGAAGACGCCTCCTGCCATGCGACTCTCAGCGCCTTTATGTGGCTTCGCCGCGACGGGTTCCCGGCTGCCGAGCAGGGCATACGTCACCATGAATGGCTGCGTGATGTTCCTGACCAGGAAGACGAGGAAGCCTACGAGTCATGGTTAGACTGCGAGGTTGCTGATGGAGCAAAGAAAAGAAAAGCCAAGTCGGATATATTCTTACCCAAGCTGACGAGGTGGAGGACGGGAATAGACAGGACCTCGGATAGTTTTGAATAATTCTAGATCCGGAATCCAACTCGACACACACCTGTCGGAGGAGGAAATGGCCTAGTTTGTTACCTGTTTAGTCAAAGAGGCGGGGGTCACCAGTAGACCAGCTCCGCAAGATGCAACGCTTGACCAACCGGGCCCTGAGGATTACGTCGAGAAGGGCGTAAACCTCTTGTGCGGGGAAACCATGACTTTCGGGAAGAGTGCGGACACCTCGGGATCTCATCATTTGTTACATCATTTGAGTTTTAGAATAGCCAACCTTCCGTCTTCTCTTCCTACTATTATAGCCGTCGGTTTTGTCTCAAGATGTCTTCATCTGAACGCACGCATCCTCTCCACAAGCCTAAAAACCATGTTCCTCCGGTTCCCAGATGGCAGCTTGTTCTTGGACCCGACAAGGAGCGAGTGCACACAGCATACATTGGCGTCCAGCAACACTCGCAAAATGAAGACTCTGCAAATGCTCGGCTCCAAGCTATCCAAGCTGTCGAGTCATGGCTTCATCACCAGGCTGATGATGGCCCTTTGGCATCAGAGACTTTCAACTTTCTTGACGGAAACGACGCAAACGACGCTACTGTCTGGGTCTGTTACTGGCTGAATGAGAAAAACTACAAGACAAGCCTAAATCGTCTCAATCTAAAGTCATTGTACTCCAACTTACCTGTTGTTGGTCGCAAGTCTATTGGAGTCTGGCAAGAAAGCTTCTCAACAGCGACATCACGACTGGAGACCAACTACTCTGGTCTTGACTATCTGCCCGGGCTGGCCAAACTACCAGAAACAGACATCGCCGAGCACTCTCTTTCGGCATATTGGGGGGCTGCAAGGGACCGAATTCCAGACTCTGCAGACGACCTCTTTATCGAGGCAGATACACACCCCCCTCCGACCGTTCCATCAGGACTTGGGCAACATCTTGTGGGAACAAATCACCATAATCTCGTCCACATTCGCTCCGGTCAATTCTGGCACAACTGCGACGCAAAAGAGAGTGCTGCATACGAGGAGACGCTGGAGCCTACGCTACGAGAGGGCCTGCAGTTTCTGTGGGACAACCCTGATGAAGGCGGCGCTGTTGGGTTACGATACCTTCAAAACCAAGACAACGCCTTGTCTGAAGTGGACAATGAGCGGAAAGAATCGTGCGTTGCCGGGTTCTTCAAGAGTTTGGGATCTTTGGAGACGTGGGCCAAGAAGCATCGATCGCATCTTGCGATTTATCGCGGCGCCTTGGCCCATGCTAAAGCCTTTGGCGATGCGAGGAAGTTTCGAACCTGGCATGAAGTGTCAGTACTTAAAGAAGGAGATGCTACGTTTGAGTACATCAACTGCCTATCGGATACTGGCGTGATTCGATTTGTACCGCTCACTGCGAAGGAGGAATCCTTAGAGACATGACCGCAGTTTGAATACGCTGGTCGAAATGACTAAATGGTACTTATACTATATGGTGATTGTTGCGTAATTTATAAACTACAGGCCACTACACTTAATACTGTATTTTCGAAACATTGAAAAGACAGAAATGGGCATCTTACTATCTGCCCACAACTGGGAAGTCGCAACCGCGATTCGCTCTCAGAAATGACCCGGTAAGCTATATGTCCCCAACCATCTAAACCCCTGCCCAAGAAGATAAAGCGTTTCCACTTATGATGGACATCTGACTCTGCCAAGCCTGGTCGTTGCCTGCGTACAAATCCGGCCGAATGTTTTCCTGTTCTGGAAACTCGGAATACTCGGCCAGCTGCAGCAGCTCGGACGGAGCCAGTCCGTGTGCTGTGCAGTACGCGACCAAGTTCCCGCCGTCCTTGTCGGATTCGGAGCATATGTCCGACAGACTCATACATGCAAGTGTCGCGTGCAGGAGCTTTTTGAAAATGGCTTGCTTCTTCGCTTCGGCTGCGTACCAGAGCGGTCGTCGTCCCTCGGCGTCCTGGACCAGGATGGCGTCGCTGGCTTTCTTGGCTCCTAAGAGGATGTCGCAGATGGATTCGTCGCCGAGGATTGCGGCCAGGTGAAGGGGAGTTCGCCCAGTCTTGTCTCCCCTCCAAAAGTCCAAATCCGAGTTTTTGGACAGTAAACTGACTTCCTCTCTTAGACCAAGGAGAACAGCGAGGTGCAGGTTTGTTCGGCCGTCGACATCCGTTTTCACTTCCCGTGGACACCTACAACGCCACTGAAAGACTTGTTTCCAGTTACGTGGAGAAGCATGGTTGAGGATTCTATCCCCGAGCAAGTTCAGGGCACTGTTGAATCCAATCCAGGTTTTGATGAGGAGGGTTTCCATCACCTCGTCTGTTGAAGTCGGCATTACGCTTGGATAAATCATAGAAGTCCAAGCCCAGAAGTCCGGCATGATATAGTGTCCCTTCAACCCGAACTTGGAGACAGTGGTGGCCATGAGACTCGGTAGGTCATGAGATTTGAGAGCTGTTACAAACGCCATATTGGGTTGCCTCGAACTCTGTGCCAGGCTCTTGTGGTAGTACACAATGGCCAAAGCGAACTGGCCATCGGCAATCAGGCTCATTGCCTTTTGCTCAAATGTGCCTGCAATCACAGAAGGCTGCAAGAACTTTGGCCTCGAGGCTGCCGAAGAAGAAGAAAGGATGAACGGATTGATCAACATCCCAGACAGTGGAGAAGCAAGTGTGTTGAGTGCTCCTGCGAGAAAATCCCTTTGAGCGGTTCCTCGCTCTCTTTCGAGTCTATGAATGACTTCGGACTGCAACGCAGTGTGAAAGACTTGTAGGAAATCATTTAACTCCAAAAGTCTGGCGTGCAACGAGCCGTAGACTACTTCACAGTGGTGCCGTAGTCGCCTGACCGCAGCATTGTAAGCTGCTTCTTGTTCGATGTATTCAAGGGAAAGCAGCTGGAACATGCCGCGAGCATTGCCCCTTCACCACTGGCGTTAGTAATCGTTGGATGTCACGCATTTGAGACGGGTGAATTATGAGCTCACTTACAGATCTTTCAAGTCCCAAGCCTGGGGTTCTCCATGCATCACAAGGCTCGCAGGGGCGGAGGGTGGCAGGGAGCCGTGAGGCGCCGTGGTCTGAGGGTTAGGCAGATTCCCGCCGTTCTCTCCCCCTTCAATTCCAAGTCGGCATTTTCTCCTTCTCGTTTTCCGAACCAGTTCGGAACATGCAAATCCTCTTTCCTTGCAGCGGTCGCATTTCTTCGGCCATGCCCTGGACTGAGGAGTACACTGCACATCCGCATTAGACAGGCGATAATGTTTGCGTACAAAAAACGCGAACCTTTTTTTTATCCCGTCGACAGAAAGTACAGCTTTCCATGTGCAGTCGCCTCCCTAAGCGGCTGTGGCTGTTCGCCTCGGTAAGACGTCGTTGCAGGGGTACCGCCTCATCCTTAGACTGCAGAGTGGAATCGCTTCCAGATGGCATGATTTGAATTTGGAATTCGTGGACGTGAAGGGTGGGTGTAGCGTGGGGAATGTGGTCCGATCTTTGATATGTGATCAAGATTTTCAGACGTAAGTTAAGTCTTCAGTGCTTTTCTTCTTCCAGTTGCACGCGGATAAGGCTACGAGTTTATAGTCCGACAAAGTGCGATCAGAGGTGGCCAGGAGTTCAAGGCCACACTGCCATAGCCTGAGGCGCGTGTCTTCTGACTTCTGGTAGAATAATCGAACGATGGATAGTCTGGTAATTCGCATGCGAACATCCGACTTTTGTAATGACGTAGCGCCAGGAAAATGCAAAGTGTCATCACTAACGCCTAGCTGAACTGCGCCGAGCGAATGAAGTTGTAACAACGGCGGCTAAAAAGTCTTGCGGGACCACGCCACGCTTTTAGGCAATCGCACTTCGCACTTCTTATTTTTGGGGCTGCCACCCTTGATTATGGTCAATGTGCCCTTCCACTTTGTTAGTGGTGGATATAATTTCTTGGTACATCTGTCGTTCGACGAAACGAACGGTCATGGCTCTGGGTAGCAAACAGCCCTATACATATCGCACTTCGCACTTACTGTGCTTTGAAACTCGTGTTTGCCATCGGCCCATCGCTCCAAATAGTTGTTACTCAGTACGCCCCATCGCACTTCGTCGGACTTTCAAGTCTGATATTAACCCACCGACAGTGCGTCCTCGACATGAATTCTTGAAATACTCCATTGTCCGATCTTTGAAAAAAACCACTTAATCGTTGTTGCTATTGTTTTCTCAGTAAGCCTGCTCAATACATACCCACCACAAAGTAACTATGTCACCTCTGCCTGTCCCACAAAGTGAGGACGTGGTTGATCACGGCCCAAGTTCGACGTCTCACAACAATGACATGATGTCCTTGCTTTTCGGAATTTTCGCAACTCTTACAGGCTTGATTAGCCTTCTGCTGGCATATCTTCAGTTCTTGCAAATGAGAAGATATAATAGGCAGAGCGAAATACGACCACAGAATCCATGGCAGAGGTTGGTGAACCAATTTGGAAACCCCTTGGGATGGCTTGTTTCTAATAGAGAAGTGTTTAGGTTCTATGACACTAGAACTTTACAACGACCCTTTACCCCCCCTCGTCTTCCAGCATCGGCAACATTTCGATCAATGTGCTAGCGATCTGATTCTGTGGTTACCGAATATTGAAGGTTGATAATCTTTATTGTCTATGGCCGGGAGGATGAAAGCAGCTGTGTTATGGGATGCTATTGAGAGCCCAAGAAGTAGAATTTTGAAGATAATAGGTAGTCAGCCAAGGACGGGTGTTTGGAAACAAGGTGCCAGCTCCGGAAGAGGATCGATAGGATGTATTTGTATTCGAACTGGTCTTTCCATTTTAAGTACAAGACTGTAGCATACCTATGTGAGGTGAACTTATAACTCACTACTTAATGAGTCACGATTGAGACGAATTGGATGTGGATTCATTTCAGATCAAGACAGTGAGAGATTCAGAGTGACGTCCAGAGTCATTTGGTGATAATCCACATTGAAACAGCGCATCTCCGCGGCCCCGCCAATAATTCCAAACCTCGGGGCTCCGCGCCGAATGTGTGGAGTCACACGCCAAAGAATGCGGGGTCTAGGCCGAACAGAATTGAGTCGGGCTTCGGGTCAGCCCCGAAGTTGGCATTTTGTTGCATGTTCGAAGCATATGCAAGGCAGTCGTGTTTGCTTGTTACCAATCAATCTAATTAGAAGACTCGAATTAGAATCGCATAGAACGAGAACCAACTCCTCAACAACCTTTCCCTCCGCACATCGGTGCCCCCAGCTCATCGTTACTAATGCCACGCTTTCAATACGCGCCCACACCGGGCAGATCGAACCGGAAGCGAGCCGGTCGAATCCACCTGCTCCGCGTTTGCATCTTCAACAAGCCGGCTCCGATTCCGCTCTCTCGAACTAAGATGGTTACTCAATCTCAACGAGAGCTGCTGGGTTGACTTTAGGTCCGCTTCCATTGGCTGCCAGCGCCCGCCCTTTGACTAACATACGAGCGGGGACGCACGAATGAGTGGTTGTTTCTTATCTAACGAAAACACCACCTACATCAATGCTGCCGTATAAAGTGTCGAGCATCGCCCTCTTTCGGGTTTCGCACTCATATCGCACCTAGTTTTCTTGCCAAACTCGACCAAGCCTTGTTTCTCCTTCGGCAATGCATCTTCGACCTGACCACGCCGAGAATGACCTTCGGGTCCTCCGAAAGCTGATACGGGAGAACGCTCTCGGCCAAATGACCACTGCCATTCCCTCTCCAACGCACCCTTTCCTCCAGACCAGCCACATTCCTTTTGTGCTGGACATCGAGGATGAGTCGAGTGAGACCGAACTAGGGCGATTGAGATGCCACATGGCGAGGCAGAACCCCCAGAGCAAGGCCATGATGGAAAGCTTGACGGAGAACCCTGCGCTCGAAAACGTCATTGAGCAGGACGTTCTCGTCATCTTCACCTCGCCAGTCCAGCACTACGTCACGTCTAAGTTCTACACGGAGACGAAGCTTGGTAGCGGCAAGGTCGTCCCGACCTGGAACTACGCGGCGGCTCAGGTCTACGGGCGGGCAAAGGTCTACTTCGACTCCAAGTCTGACGAGTCGGTCAACTTCCTCCAGACGCAGATGGAAGATCTCAGCCACCAATGCGAGACGGAGATCATGGGATACACTGGAGGCGACGCCCCTGTGGAATGGAAGGTTTCAGATGCGCCCTCCCGGTATGTTGAGCTTCTGAGGAAGGCCATCATCGGAGTGGAGATCACCATCACCCGGATGGAGGGCAAGTTCAAGATGAGTCAGGAGATGGGCGTGGGTGATAGAGAGGGCGTCATCAAGGGATTTGCAAGGCTGAATTCCGAGACGGGAGGCGCCATGTCGAAGCTGGTGAAGGAGCGTTGTGATCAGAAAGACGAGGCGAAGGCTGCGGCGAAGAGTGCGGCCCAATAGTCACAACATGTGTTTGTTTCGCATGAGGCGTTTTCCATAGGATGGTTCAACTTGTGATGGAAGGATGGTGGGCGTTTTTGAACGGGAATTCAACCTCCTGGTAACATTGGATAGCATCGCGTAACTACTTTGGAAGACCCGTTCTTGGAAGTTGATGAGGATCGGCTTGAGGTACAAGTGTAAGAGAGCCTGAGATGTGTTTCAGATACCGTTTGGTTCCTGATTGATAGATGCTTACAAGACGCGCCGCCAGCGTTGCACTGCTTTAATTAGTGAGATCTTACAACCACTGAGTTGTACGCTTAGTCTAGGTGTCTGAAAGTAGCCACATGCAGATTATGGTCCTCTATGGAGACGACGGTCTGTAATAGGTTGCCTCCAGTCGTCATCCGATGCGACTATCTGCACAGCGCCCAATTGCTACCCCAACTCGACAGACCTCAACCCAATGATCGTGCGGGGTGCGCACTCACGACCTTGCACCGACGACACACACACGACCTCAAGAAACGGTCTTGAATTATCAAAATCATAACTGTGCCAGTTAACCCAAGGGATCGGTCTAAGCCTAAATTCACAGTCTGTCTAGCAACTTCTCAAGTTCGTTGAACGATACTGGATGAGTTAAGTCTCCAGCTGACGCGGTAGTCTAGTATCGCAGTTCGGTCATACTACGTCCTACATCATTTCCCAAGTCGAAGATGGACCATTCAGATAATCGCAATCCTCAAGCCGACGAGCGAAGCGATCTCACAAAGAGAGTCCTCCCTCAAATGACCCTCACCCAAGGAACCCAGTCTATCGGTCTTAACGCACACCACGTCGCAGCCAGGTACTCCGCCGCCGGCCGGTTTGACCTCTCCGGCAACGCCATCATCACGGGCGGTGCTGGAGCAATAGGACTGGTCGTCGCACGGGCGATCCTTCAGCATGGGGTTTCCGGCCTGGCGCTGTTCGATCTCAATGTCCAGGATTCCGAGGACAAGATCGCAGCGCTGAGAAGGGAATTCCCTGCTGCCAAAGTCCTGGCTTATGCAGTTGATATCACGGATGAGAACCAGGTTGCCGACGGCGTCACTTGCACGGCTTCTGCTCTAGGCTCGGTAGACGCGCTGGTCTGCTTCGCAGGGATCGTGGGTTGTGTACACGCGCTTGACATGCCGGCCAGTCAATGGAGGCGCATCCTCGACGTCAACACCACGGGCTCGTTCCTCTGCGCACAAGCCGTAGCTCGCCAGATGGTCCAGCAGGGCACAGGCGGACGCATCGTATTCACGGCATCCATCTCGGCGCACCGTGTCAACTACCCGCAGCCACAGGTCGCATACAACGTGAGCAAGGCAGCGCTGTTGATGCTGAAGAGCTCGCTGGCGGCGGAGTGGGCGCGGTACGGCATCACGGTCAATAGTATCAGTCCGGGGTACATGGATACGATCCTGAATGAAGGGGACGGGCTAGCGGAGGCTCGGAAGGTATGGCAGGAGAGGAATCCATCTGGGAGAATGGGTATTCCTGAAGAACTGACTGGGGTCGTGGTCATGCTGCTGAGCAGGGCTGGTTCATACATTAACGGGGCTGATATTGTTGTTGACGGAGGAGGTATTGTATTTTGAGAAGTTGTTCTATTCATACAGTTTATACATCTCATGGGCTGGTTATCATAATGGCTTCGTTGAGACCTGAATCCTGGCGCTAGGGAACGGTTCAACATGCAGCTCATGTGGCGGAGGCTGCGCATTAGGCGCGAGCGACAATGTCTCCAATGACCGGATCCATATGCACTACGGAACCTTGGCTTTGTAGGCCGAGACTTGCAGGCCATTCAAAGGGTTCCATGATGTTAAGTAGATGGATGTACTATTGCGCTGGTCGTTGGTGCGCCTTGATCGACACATCCCTGATACTGCCCAAGAGATTCCCGAGAACGATCGCCTTGGAGGCAGAACCTCTTTCACGCCTTTCATCCAAAGAGAGCCCAAGTCAAGACCTCGTTATGAAAGATACGGACTATCTCCGAGCATTGCAGGTTGTCGCCGCCCGATCACGAATGCCGATGGACGAAGCGGAACCATGTGGGATGCCACGGTAACCTCGGGAAGCCCTAATTAGCAAACCTTCAAGGCTCTCTGCCAGCATCCGAGCACTTCCCGAGAATTCTTAGCCAATCCCGGCAGTTGCGAGTCGGAGCCAGGGACGAACAACGCCCACGGACCGACACGTGGAGTGTGCGATTGGACCTGGCGCCCGCCTTGGCATCCGTTGACGACCTCGCGACGAGAGCCACATGGCTGGTCAAAGTTCATGCAGGAACCTTCGCATATTATATTTCAAGGCTCTGTCAAGTGGGAGTCAGGAGAAACTGAGGGCCGAGGTGGACGGATGACTTAATTACTCTCGCGCCGACACGGGAACTGAGGCGCGACGCTGCCGAAGCATCCCAGCACAGCCTTGTCGTCGGCATCTCTTCAAGCCATCGCGACCCCAAACTCATGTCCGCTGGCAGAAACACTGTCTCATCAACAATAAACAGGATTCACGATGCCTCACACCTGATTCAGCGCATCCTACCCATACCTATCCGTACGAATGAGGCTAAGAAGCCGCAAACAGCGAATCAGCGGCCCCACGTGTCGGCGTGGCGGTCATGTGGAACCGGTCTCGGGAACGCGATGCTGGGAGCGGGTCCATTTAATGAAGATATGAAACCATGTTCGGCAAGTCAAGTGTGACGATAACGGAATGTGCTCGTTCACAAGTCCTCTATGCATTCTTGTTCGCATTCGCGTTTGCCGCTGAGAGCGTGGGTGTCGACAACGCGAGCGAGAGGGGCAGAAGCGGGGTGTGGGGGTTCGGTGATTGATGCACTTGAGCCCGATGACTGACTGGGTAGTCTGGGTGCGAGTTATAAACCTCAACGGCGCCTCTCGATGGCCCGAAATGTTCTCTTGTCGGATATGTTGCTGGGTAGCCAAATCATCCAGACCTTTCTTGTTCTTCCTTGTGGATGAGTCCGTTGTTGACCTCCCTCATTCATCCGTTATCCTCCCAACTGCAGGACCGATATCCCCTCACAATGGACAAGACCACCCTTCTAACAGCTTCCACAGTGGAGCTTGGCGCTTCTGTCCACCCCCGCCCCGACATCATCAGGCTTCTCGGTCCCGCCCTGGAAACCGCCTTTCGCTTCCAAAGCCTCATCAGTTCCATCTCTCTCTTCGTATGCGTGCAGGCATGGTTCTTCGCCAGCGTCACACTTGTCAACGTCCTATACGCGAGCAAGATTTTGGCGTTGCAGGCGTCCTTCGCAACCAAAGCTAGCGCCCTCCACGGATACACCATGTCGAACAGAGCAGCGGCTGGCATCTGGAACTCCAGAACCATCCAGAAATTGCGGAAGAAGCTGTGGCACGAGTTTGCCCTGTTTATTCTGGGCAGCGGCAACGCCGTCATCACGATGTTCTTCTGGCCAGGGTGGTGGGTGCTTGGAGGAGCGTCGTTGAGTCTTTGGTTGCTCTTCGGATGAGCATACCTCCTTGAGTCCCATGCGGGCTCTGCTCACGAACAATACGTAAACGAAAACGAACCCGATATACAAACGGGTCGTGCAGAGGCGACACCATCCTCCCTTGCAATAATCACGAACACGATTCCTCAACGCGAAAAGAAAAAAGTGTTTCCACCAGCATCCTTCTGAACCTCCGTGGAATAGTCCTTCTCTGGGTCGAACTCCTGCCACACACTGGCAGGGTAAATGTGTTTATTCTTCTCGAACCACCTCCGGTCGACCACCTTTGTCAGACTCGGGTCGTCGTCGGCGCCCTCGAGGGTGCTAATGTCGGGGAGAGCGCGAGCGGCAGCCGCTTTGGAGGCGACAGTGATGAGACGATCGTCGTTTTCGCTAGTGGTAAGATCGGTCGGTTCTCGTTTTGGGGGGGGCTCCACGCTGTAGTCAAACAGCTGTTGGCCGCCGGGACCAAGTGCCTTGTTCATGGCAAAAAAGTGAAAGTCATAATGCTGCGTAGACAGTTAGAAGCAAGAATGAATAGCCAGATATACAACTTACGTGAGGTATGATCACTGTCCCGCGGACAAGCATCAAATCGTCAACGCCTACTCTCGCCCATTCCCTACGAGCGTTCGCCTTTTCTCCAACACCAAGCTCGGCGCCCACCTTCCTACTCTTGTCCAAAAATACCCATGTGTAATCGCCTTTCTTGACTCGGACCGTTCCACCAGGGATGTTGGTGCCGTCGTAGAAGACAAACGGTATCGCAATCTCGGTCGCTTTGACGGCCTCCTGCAACGCAAGGAACTCACGGCGCAAAGCGTCTCGCTCCGCAGCCTCTTTTCGCAGGGCTGATTTTGTCACAGACTTCGGCACGATTCCAACAGCGGTGTTGGCCTTGAACTTCGCCTTCCCTTTGCTTTCTCCTGTGTTTTCTTCGGTCGAGGTGGTCTTCGACTTCGGGGTCGATGTCGGCGCTAGTCCGTCTTGTTCGTCTCCTTCTTCGTCGTCAAAAGAGAGCAACTTCCTGCCTTGCTTCTTCTTCTTTTTCACGGGACGAGACCCATTTCCCGTGTCACTGCCGACGTTGTCAGGAGTGGCCGTCACAGAGCGATCCGGTGTGGACGTGCCTGAGAACGCAGCCTCGTGGGCTTCGCGATCCTGCTGCTCGATGACCTGAGCGCGCCGCTTGCGGAAGTCGGAAAGCGCAACGAGGCCGACCGTATTCGTTGAGAGCCTTTGGTTTGTTGTCTGGTTTTGCGGCGTGAACCGTGATGAGTTTTGGCTAGACATTGTGGATTTAGGAGCTGTGATGCGCGTTCGTGAAAGATGTTGAAAGTTCGCAGGGCGGAATGGATGGATTGGCGGGTAGCCAGAAAATTGTCCCGTGATCGGTATACAGTGTGCACTATAACAGTCACTGTGACTAGAGTGAAGTGACTCAACCAAACCACAGTGCACATTTCAGATGCTCTCGATCTGACACTTACTGCTTCAATTATGAATCGTGCTCTTTTTGGCCACTGGTCAGGATACATACTTAGAAAGAAACCATCGAAAGCTGTTATGTTTCAAGAATTTTAGTCAATTGTGCGAGCCCTCTTTGCGCGCTAATACACCGGCAGCTTGCCAGGTGAAGTCATGTTCCGCCCTACCCACCTAACCAGCCTGAATCAAGGCAACCTTTTGCCCTCCCTCGTCGCCTGTCCAACAAGAGAATTGGTCGTATCTTCGGCATATCGCTTATACGCCAAGATATACCGCTCTTCTGAACTCCAAGTCGCAGTGACACTCTCCCTCTCCGTCGTCGCCTTGAACCATTTGGCCCACCTTGTCCACAGACTCCCATCTTCTCCGCCGCTTGGCTGGGGAATTCCGTGTCCACCAACTTTGTAGTGGTCGATGAGGAAGAGACGCTTGGCCCACGGCGCAAGACAGATGTCTACAAGACTGAAGCTGGTTCCGAGGAAGAACGGCCCTTCCGGATCCATCTGCTCGACGAAGGGTTTGATATGGCCCCGTAGCTCCTCCCTGGCCTGGTCGAGACTGTACTTCTTCTCTGGGGTGTGTTGCAGAAGCTTGTAGAAGGCCGGAATGATGCGCGTGCTGATGTGGTCGATCCAGAGCCGGCATCGTGCCCGTTCGTACGGATCAGACGGAAGCAAGTGTGGGCCATACGAAGCCTCGTCCGAATATGCATCCTCAAGGTATTCGCAAATGATGTTGCTCTCAAACAAAGGTCGTTGGTTCTTGCCCCTGGCATCAACAGCGACGGCCAGCGTGGGCACCAAGCCTCTTGGGTTCATGGCCACAAATTCCGCTTCTTTCTTGTATGGGTTGATCTCCACATATTGATGGGGAATCTTCTTCTCGCAGAGAGTGATCCAAGATCGTTGGACAAATGGGCAAAACCAACCGCCGTAGAGCTTCAGCGGGTGATCATCTGAGTGCTGAGCAGCGAGATCAGCCGCGGCGCCCGTCGTTTCGGGAGGCAACGAGGTATCGATATGGGCCATTTTGTGGAAGATGACCAGGTGATGAGATGGCAGTACCTCGACTCTTATTGTAGTTTTGTAATAAAACTATGACGAGAATGATTGAATGACGTGAGTACTTCGTATGTGTGACTAGGAGTGAAGTGCGGAGAACAATAGCGCCATCTTGTGGGGCCTTCGTCAAGATACTGTCGGTGTGCCTTGCTTCTTGGTGCGGCGGGATACCACATCACAGCTGTTCAAACCAACGATCGCACCAATAGCAGAGACTTTTAACGCCGCTGACTTATGGTATTTTAATTAATATAGTCCAAGATGTATGGCCGTGCCTGTTTTGTGCCGTCGTTAGCACCTAGAGAATAACAGTTCCAATATTTCGAGCACAGCCCAATAAATAGTACGCAAGACGAACTATTACCGGCCTCATTGCAGAAAATCTTAAATTATTATTTATCACATTAAAGACTTTTCATGTGAAACGCCCATTCCATTGTTCATCAATTCGCCATCGTGAAAGAGACTTGAAACATCAAGCATTGACCGCCAACCTCAAGGAGAACCACGACTGCCTGTGAAATGTCTTAACACAATTCACTCAGCTTTCTAGGAAGCGTATCGATTGAACGTTTGGACTCGTATTTGTTGCAGATTATGTTAGATGATAGAGATTCGAGTACTAGCCTAACCTACAAGAACATTCATGTTCACAAGTCAGTCCTCAAATTACTCTCAAACCATATGTTTAAGCCATGCTACCATCTACTCTCTAAAAGATAGCCATTAAAACCTCCTTCTTCAAGTCGTCATCGGTCAGCGAAGCTAGAAGAGTCGATGGCGGAGGGCTCCAAGCTTCTAATTGCGATATGTTCTCATGGCAACTTCTATACTCTTCTTTTCGCCGGCGAGATAGACAATAGGTTTCTTGCGGAATTTCTTTACAGGTACTGGGTATCGCCGATTGGTAAGCAGGGCCTTGCAGATCGCTGAGTTAGACGAGCCAGCCGAAGACGAAGCCGCTCGACTAAGTTAGCTACTCGGCCTTGCATCTCGTCATCGCATTCGTCAAGGCCATCTACAATTATTTAGATGTATCTCGGCTTGGAAGGGGTAGGCAATACTGCTCTACTCATTTTGACACCGAGCTGGTCCAGCGCCACAACGGTGATGGCCTTCTGTGTCGACACATATTCATCCCAAACGTGTGTGACCAGATCAGGACTGAAACGGACAATTTGTGCCAGCAAGAACCGCAGAATTTGATCTTACAGTATCATGGCCCCTCATTCTACCATTTCCCTCTAGAGCTGGGGTTTCCGCCTATTCACATCCAAGCCCGTCAAGCGCCCTTATCCATAAGCAGCTGCACCACCCTCTCGTGGCCTCTAGCTAAGGCGGCTGCCAGAGCATTACCATACTCCCCGCCTCCAGCATTGACATCGGCGCCGTTGTCGATCAGGAGCTTCACCACCTGCTCATAACCTGTGTATGAGGCGGCCTGTAAAGAGCATTGCCATATTGGCCACCTTGTACATTGACTTCTGCTCCATTATCGATGAGCATCTTCACTACTGATTCATGGCCTGCATAGAAGGCAGCCTGCAGAGCATTGCAAAAATCCCCCCATTCAGCGTCCATATTGGCCCCATTAGTAATCAGTAGCTTCACCATCTGCTCATTTCCCCACAGCGCGGCAAAATGTCATCAGCAGCTTCACCACTCGCTCATGGCCCCCTTCTGAAGCTGCCTGCAGAGCATTGCCATAGAACCCGCCTTGATCATTGACTTCAGCCTCTTTATCAATCAGCAGCTTCACTAGCTGTTCATGGTCACCAACTGCAGCCGCCTGCAGGGAAGTTCCGTACTCTCCGCCTTTAGCGTTGACATCGGCGCCGTTATCAATGAGTAACTTCGCCACCTGCTCAAGGCCTCTATATGAGGCGACCTGCAGTATATCAACAAAGCGTCTGCCCTGAGCACAGGCTCCGGCGCCGTTACCGCCGTTGCGGAGCAGTAACTCAACAATCAGGTCATGACCTTCAGCTGCCGCCAGGAGCAATGCCTCTTGGATCTGGCTTTGGAAAGTATTTCCGTGCTCTACTGCCACCCTTAAAAACTTCTGGGTAACACTCAAATGTCCGCGCCCGGCAGCTCAGGTCAGGGCTGAACTGTTCGAGTGCCGGATGCTGTACTAATAGAGGAGGGAATTCAGCAAATCATATAGGAAGCGATTGGTTTGGGCGAAGGCGTTCATGTCCTTCTCTGAAAATAGATGCGCAAATACTGTGCAGAGCAATTCATTTGGCAGCTTCAGTAGAGGAACCATCTCTGCTGATATTGGAACGAGGTTGCTTGTTGGATGTGTGCGGTGAGAAACAAAAGGCTCTTAGAGGACGCTCTTGGGGGAAATCGGCACAGGCTTATGACCCTGCAAGGATTCGCATGACTATCGGAATTGTCAGATTAACCGTTACGCCATCTGGCAAAAGTTTTGGCCTTAATGCATAAGACGTTTAGTTATCCGAGTTATATTCTATCCAACAGGAATGCCGAAATGGAATGCTCCGAGATGCCCACCCACATCCGACATCATGTCCTTCCTGTGATGTTTCACCGTTTATAAGTTACGCCTCGCCGACACAATCCTACTCCGCTGCAGCTCTGATCGTTACCGGGTACGAACATGAAGATGGCAGGGTAACGGAATGGCGCTGTCGTCCCCCGTGCACATTGTAGAGAGGCACACAAGTAGCCATGTGAGCTGACAGAACAGAAATTTGAATTGCACCATGGCAAAATCACATTTGTTAAGAAGCTGCCTCGTCCTTCAGTTACCAACTCTCCATGCCCACAACCCTTCTCTCTACTGTGGACGAGTCACCTCCACCTCTTCCAAGATACACCGAAATGGCAGAGGAACAACTAGCAAAGAAGCCGTGGCTCAGCTCGGAGTTTGAAACAATTGAAGAACCGGACCCAGGGCAGGGGTACTAGTATGCTTCATCGCAGCTTCAAGCGCCAAGCTTGCTTGTAATACATGTACCATGGCCACCAGGACACACCTACAACCCCAAAGTTTGGGCTTTTGGAACGCTTCTGAGAACTTTGATCGAATTTCAGTGTGCCGTTTTCCATCACATGAACCACAATGGCCTCAAGGGATGCATACCAGCTTCTAACCGCAACTGCAGTTTGACAACGCGTACAAAGCATAGGTGTGTTTTGTGGAAACGAGTGCAGGTCTATATTGCGTTCTATACTTGGCTTCCAAGAAAATGACTTTGGAGATGAATGGACTACTGCGAAGATACGAAAAGTCTACCACTCAAGCACTAAACTTCATGCTTCGAAAAGAACTGGGCTGGGCTTTTAATGGGAGCCGACCAGATATATGAGAGTACATAGAGACGGGCCCAGGCGATTTGTAAATCTGCAAATGATAAAATATCAGGAACAATTCGGATTCAATCGAGTATCACTTCGTAAACCGAGTCTCTGATGTTCATCAAGAGGAGCCTCCAGAGAAGTTCTACTGCGGGATCATCGTGGGCCCCATGGGTTTGGCAGAACCTTGACAATGATTGCTCTAGTGGCAACAGACAACCTCTCTCTCAGGCAGGGAGCTGTAAGAGATGCAGAAAGCTAGATGCTTGTGGTAGTTCCACTATCCTGTGAGTTGACAAAGTTCCTCTGCTAATCAACTTATGACGCGGACACAATGATTACTGAAGTGCTTGATACCTGGGAGGAGCAATTGTCAGAGTAAGTAGAGACAAGAGTAAGCTTGGAGACTGTCAAAACTTACAATTGAGATAGGCATGTTGTCCAGGACAAGACGAAGTTGCCGAGGGATGTCGGATACGGCATTACCAACATAGTCCTGACAACTTATCCTCCAGTCTCGGTTGAACGGAAGTTCTACACGGATCTAACTCAATCCATTCTTTTTTCGACTCGGTGGAAGAGAGTGGTTCTGGATGAAGGTAGGTGAGTTCTTCAAAGTCACGAAAGCCTGGACTGACAATTCTCCATCTAGAACACACCATCTGAAACAGCAAGTCTCAAACTGTACAGACTATATGTGCCTTGAAGGCAAAACATCGCTGAGCCGTCACAGGGACGCCAATTCAAACCAGACTTTCCGATTTGACAACACAACTCCAGTTCCTCAGAGTTGACCCCTACCAGGTGTGGCGTGGACATATCTCATGCCTGGAAAGGCGGCAACATGGATAAAGCAATCGAGAGGCTCAAACGACTTGCTGGCTTCCTTCTGCTGCGCTGCCAAAAAAGCACGATCACTCTCCTACCAAGGCGGGACCTGCAGTGTCCTGTTGAGTTTACTGTCGTTAAGTGAGAGGTCTATACCGATATTCGAACCCAAGTAATTGCCCGTATCGACGATCTCATACAATACCATGGCGGATATTCTCGTCCTACAGGATGCGTCAATGTTCTTCAGCAAATTGAGGTGATGCACATGTGCCGCAACCTTGGGCTTTACTACTATCATCATCACCAGCCAGCGGTCAACTTACAAGCTCAACTCGCCGACTGGCAGGCGGCAGCACAGCAAGCATCAATTTTTTTTTAGCTAGAGATGGGTCCAGTTGAGTGTCAATAGTGCTCGTTACTAGTGGACGTTTAGACGGCGTTATCGATGATTCTCGCGGTCCAGAAACCCCAATATTCTCGGAGTGTCTCAGGTTCATATGCTCAGGCTGTGTAGCTATGGTACCGCCAAGAGATTGCGGATGCAATCCGAGATGTCCCTATGCTCCGGTTTCTTTGAGTCTACATCGCCTTGAGGAGACCTCGGCAACTCTGAACTCGCCCATTGACGTACCCGAAGCATCAGCAGTAGGGCTTCCTCCTACACTTGCCGCATTAGTAAGTCAGGTCAGAAGCCTTTCATCAGACGTCAAAGGTTAGTTCAAAAGTCAAGTCCTACACACCTTCAGAAGTTCTAGTGCAAGTCTAGCATCGTCTTTTCAACCTGGCGCACAAGTATCGACGTGCTGGAGGTAGGGTTAAACCAAGCATCCATCGCCAACCTTCGATCCGATGGCAAAGTACCGCAAAAGGACAGGAAAAATGTGATCGATCGATTTCAAAAAGACCCGAGCGTGCGAGTATTACTGCTGACTCTATCCTGTGGTGCTGTTGGGTAAGTCTCGCCAACGAGATTTGTGTGGGTAAAAGCTTACTCCATCACCGGAGGTTGACAGTGCGTCGTTTTATATCTTGTGCGAAGCTCCTAACGAAAATGATCCGTGAACCCGGCCATTGAACCAGGCTGTGGCTCGAATCCATAGACTTGGCCAGAAGCGTGAAGCTGCCACTGTCCGCTTTTATGTTCGACATTCATTTGAACAGGTGAGTATTAACTAGCGGCCTTAAATCATGCGCCTTCGATCACCCTGGCATTACACTGACTATAAGACGTACAGAGGGTCATTGAGGTTTCAAACTCAAAGAGAAAGCTTGCTAGTGAAATTTCAACACCGCATGATTCAACTGCATCCGGCCGGTGATGAGATCGCTTCAGGTAAGTCGGTTCAGAGTATGAGTAGTACATTGCTAACCTGATCTTAGAGTTCGCAATCGCTGCTGTGAGGCACGAGGCAGACGCAGTTCATGGAAACTATTTCATCCCCGAAAGGACTTTTGAGAGCACCAAACGGCGAAACCAAGCAAGCGATGGGTCGCTGGAAGCCACAATTGAAAACGATTAGATTTACTTAGAGTACTCCGAGATAGCTAGGACCTTCAACCCATGAAATGTAGTGAAATTAAGGTTCCTACGACTTGTGTTGTACCGGCGTCAACACCAACCACAACGTTTTGGGTCCCACTGCAAGGGCAGCAGGCGCCTGAACCTCCAAATGAGCGATGTGTTCCTCCAGCGCCGTCAGTTTGCCCTCCGCACTCTCGTCCTTATCATTTCGTAGTCCCACCTGGTTGATGATGGACACGCCGACAAGCTCAGAAAGCTCCAGCGAGTCCATCAAGTTCGCATGCAGACCTCGGGCATGGAACCAGTCCTTGTTCACAACAGCCATGTACGCTGTAGCGCGCTGACGAGGCGTCTCCATCTCCTTCCCCGCAGCCGAGATGACGGATATGGGCAGCTGAACAGCTGTGTGAACGGTTCCCAAGGCCGCAGACACGGGTATCGTGATGGCGCCGCCGATGACGCCCATGGCAGCACCAAGGATGTTCCCGCGCTTGGCGTTGCTGCCGATGTTCTTGCCGACCTGCTTGACATGCGAGGTAACGCCCTTGACAAGATTCACCGGGGCTTCGCTGACATCCTTGCCCACGTTCGCGGCGTGACGCAGGGCGCGATCCGAGACCTTGGCGGCGAGAAAGGCAGACGTGGTCTCGAGAAAAGAGGTCCACGTCGTGGCGGGGATGCCATAGCTGAGGAGAGCCGGGGCGTAGGCGGCGAGGAGCGGCGCGGTCGGCTCCGGGGT
Source organism: Neonectria magnoliae (assembly GCA_037954305.1). Classification (NCBI taxonomy): domain Eukaryota; kingdom Fungi; phylum Ascomycota; class Sordariomycetes; order Hypocreales; family Nectriaceae; genus Neonectria; species Neonectria magnoliae. The sequence continues at coordinate 109,136 of JAZAVK010000088.1, read as the reverse complement.
TGTCTGGGGCACGGCGATAGGCAGCTGGCCGCTCGATCCGGAGGCGGCGGAATACGGCGGGAGGGGCGCATCCAGCGGGAAGTTGAACGGCGATTCGGCCGTCGGATGCGCTGACGACGTGCCAGATTTGTCGGCCGGCGGAGCGCCCGGAGGTGGAGCCGGTTGGCCGACCGTAGACGATCCGGTGTCCGTCACCTCGTAGCTCGGAGGCGCTTCGTCATGGACGGGGTCTTGGCGCGAATTGGCCTCTCTTGCTTTCTCGGAAGCCATTGGATTGGGAGCTGGGGAGGGGATTTAGGAGTGAAATAAGGGAGGTTTGAGAAGATCAGACGGTTGATTTCATGTCAGCGGCTATCGGCACCAGAAGGAATGCCGTGCTGACATATCCTAAACAGGAAATGGTATGCACATCTTCGCTTGAAGTTACCCTATATCTCAGCGATGAACGAAAAAACACGCGAATAAGCACTTCTTCGGTACGCTGTGACATGCCGAGTTACAGTGCAAAGGGATGCGGGACAGTTCACTGAACAAACGCCAGCCAAAATGCAAAGGTTGGCTCCCTCAAACACCAGAACATGGCATCGAAGTGCGAAGAAGTCAACAGAAGATGGGACAATTACAAAGTAAAGCAAACTCAAATTGCACGACATCTAGAGTTCACTCTCATAATACATGCAGACATGACGACCTCGTTGCGACGGAACACGGCTTCGCTGAATCAGGCACCCCCAGGCTCCGACTTTGCACCGTGTCTAAGACAGTAGAATCCGACTTGGGGATGACGACAAGATCACGATGCGAGCTTAAAGATCCGCCTGCACACAAGGCCGGAGATAGCCTCGGGTTGTCCCGGTGCCTGTATCTACGTGGTGAGCTATTTCACAAAAAATACCGCCAAACAATAACCTTCACTCAACCACGGCAGAACACGAGGCGGCCGGGCTTGCCCGACGACGGGCCCCGAGGAGGCCCGTTCCGGAGCAGGACAGAGATGCACGGCGAGTACGAGGACTCCCAGCACGAGATTCTTCTGGTACGAGGGACTTGTCCACGACTTACTGAGCGAGATCCAGTGAGATGCCTGCGTTGAGAGGCCACAGCATCGCACCGACAGCCCGTCAAGGCCCAGCCACTCGCCCCGTTGCTCCGGCGAGGAACGTGCTTTGAGTGACGGAAAGTGGACTGATGCCATGTTTAGCAACACCACCACGCATGCGATCGTGACGCGCACGGGGATGGTCCCTGCAGCGGCCCGCGCGCGGGGTGGCACAAGGTGTCTTCGATCCATCGGCGGTCAAGGCCATCGCCCGTCATGTAGAAGCAAGCAGTCGGCCGCAGCCTCAGACCGCTCCCTGAGATTGTTGAGAACAGTGACGACTCTGGGAGGGACAATCGAGACGTGCGAGGGGAGCATCTTCGTCTCGGGGCGTTACTGCGACACCAGAGAAAAGTGTTGGGTGCTCGTAACCCGACTGTCGTGGCCGTGGCGGAGTGTAAATCCTTTTACGGATCCCCGACGGCTGGACCAACCGCATGACTTCCGTGGCAAGCGGCGAGCTGAGGGTGGGATTTTTGAGGCTGTTGCTCGCCATTCATCGAAGCTGAATGGATCTCGCTCGGTGTCGAACGTCCAAGAGCCGGATCGCCATCGTTCGGTGTCCGCTCGTTTATGCAGCAGAGTGGATGTGCGCCATTCGCCCAAGATAGCTGAAACGAAAAGCGTTCTGTTCTCGCGATGGGGACCACTCCAGCAAAAAGCAAGAACAAACGGCGTCCATGGATGGGATTGCTTCTGTGCATGCGTAGCTGCAGCACCAAGGCTTGCATCTGGCGATAAGAGCATCACGGCCAAGGGGAAAGGCAGGCCCAAGTCCGATGACTTGTCCACGGGGTGGCTGTGGTGCCACGGCCAACGATGCTGTGTAAGTGCTGCACACATGGCAATTTGTGTCGGACAGCTTGACCGACATGGTGGCCATGTCGTGAGCTCAACCGTCGCGCATTGCTCGCAACGACCGAGGGGCGCTTTGCTGGCTGATCCTTTGGACTTGTCTGGGCTTTTGCTGGAGTTTGGTGGCACGAAGTATTGTAGGTATGGATTGTGAGGATGCAATCGTCATGGTCTAACCCCTGGCATTTTCGTAGATCCTTTTGGTCTCCCGTCTTGGCTCTCGGTCCAACCACCTGAATTTCGCAGCGATGTCATGATGATGCCCCACTTCACCGCCAGACTTATCGCCGACTTGCTCAGCTTGAGGGAAGTGGGAAGCCTCATATTCAGCCATGCGGAGGGGAGGAAGGATTTCGTATGGTGTTGGGTGAACTGCTAGAGGAGCAGCCAACGTTTGTTTGATGCGCGCATTGCAATCTACCTGATGCGATCGAGGCTGCGAATCAGCATCCATTCATTGCTTGCGTGCCTCCGAAAGATCAACCAAAATTGTCGGGTGCTGGGTTATTCTCACACTATCGGGAGCAATCATCGTCGTGCTCGTAAACGGGATAAACCGTGAATATTCCGATCCTCGTTTGCACGTTAGCACAGTCGAGATCGCGTCTTCCGTCTACAGTGCGTATCGGATGGTGAGGTCCCACGGAACTATCGAAAGCTGGCTGCCGCCACTATAGCATAGCGCATATGGGCTTGGTCTCGTGAAGACCGTGGCGGCGATGTCCGCTGTGGTCCCGCTTGCCAGGCCATAGAATCCATAGAATACAGTGGGAAAACACACGGTGTGCAAACATAACACTTTGACCAAAAAAAACAAACACCAAGCAAACGGCCCAACTGCATATGCTGAGCCTCCCTTCAGGCATTGACGCCTTCTACTCTCTCCTCTGCGCTGGCACTGTCCATTCCAACGGTGTCCCAGCTCTGTACTTCCCCTCTGACCCTGCGTTTTTTCCTATTTTAAGACACGCATCTGCTTGATGCCGAACGCATGCCGGCCGGTCGCTCCACTTTCGCATTTGGGCGTTGGGACTTGGGGAAATACGAGATGCGTGCTACGTCACTAGTCCCGCACGGAGAGAATGGCATGGGTCTTTTGTGCGCCGGTAGACAGTTGTCGATGAGCTGCATCACCGACTAGAATCGAATCTAGTACGTAGGATCCATGTCGACAGACCGAGAAGATCCTGGCTAGTTCCAGTTTACGGAGAATTATAAAGGAGGGGAACTAGCCGCTGCTTGGGATCAGAACACGACAAGACAAGACACCAGAACACCACAACACCAAAACACAACACTCAAACACAACACAACTCTCCAGCATTCACCACTCCCAGTTCACCTCAAAAAGACCACCATCCGCCTTCTTTCTCAACCGCTTCTTCCATCCACAAAACTTCAACGTTCAATCTTCTCTCCCAAACAACCCATCCACACACCACCAACATGCAGATGCAGAGCCTCTTCACCACTCTCCTCCTCGCCACCTCCGCCATCGCGGCACCCACATTCTCCATTATCCCCCGTGCCGGCAAAGAGTCCTGCATGGCCAAGGGCAGCAAGGTCAACAGCTGGAACGTCCACGACTTCACCTTCGAGGCTTCGCACACCTTCACCTCCCCGGAAAAGTCCGTCTACTCGGCCAAGGCCAGCTTCGAGCTCGAGAACAAGGCCCTCTCCTACAAGGCCAAGTGCAGCGCCCGCTCACAGTCCAAGGACTTCTTCACCGGCGACGTTACCTACGACTGCAAGGGCAGTGCGGAGGGCGACTCGGCTAGCTTCCGCTTCGACCACAACAGCGGTACCCTCGCCATTGAACAGTCATGGTCTTGCGCCAAGGAGGGCGGTCGCTACGAAGCCAAGGGCAATACTACCCTCCACCTCACTTGCAAGGACTCTACCTACAAGAACCCCAACTACAAGGCCGGCAAGAGTGGTCTTTACTCTCACCACTTGATCAGCTGCGAGCCTGTCACCGTCAAGGCTCCCGTCACCGAGATGAGCGCTGTCCTGTGAGCGATTGATGCAGCAGTAATTTAACGACCTACTTCTTCTTTTTCTCTTCTTACACTTCTATTTATTTTCTTGCAGCCTTGAGAAATGGGCTGTTTATTTTCCCCAATTTTCTTCTTGCATGAGCAAGCTCGGGCGGCGTTCATTCGGGGCACATTAACGACTAGACCGTGACAACGGACGATCAATGATCATGACATTCACTGAAACGACGGAGATACCATGGGACAAAAGAGCGCATCTGGACATAGGCGACTCGCTCGACACACTGAGCACCAATCTAGAGATAGACCTGCTAGTACTTAGACATGATTCCTAATGCGCATTTTTATCGAATACCTGTTCTGTGCCCTTGAATGCAAATGTCTCAATTGATGAACTGGTGGAGTCGAGCAACACAGCTGGAACTTGCAGCGCATGAACTCTGCACAAAGACAGGCCAAAAAAAAACCCCGAGACATTCTTACGAAGCTATGGGGCATGTTTATTGAATTAGTTCAACAGAAATGTGCGGGCGCGTACCAAACCGAGAAACTGCAAAGCCTGGTATGCTATCAGAGATACACATTGCATTTTGTTCGTCATTACCCCTTGATTCCACCACGATGGCTTCAGGAAACAGGCTCTCCCTTCAACTCTTAGCAATGACTGCTGCTATTGGGGGAAAATGTAAGATCGCCGGATGCCAGAGACACTGCGTCGGCTGGCATGAACGTGCCTGGCACATCACAAACCGTCAACTTAAAGACATGTGTCTCACTTGCCAAAATAGGTTTAATCGAACAGTGAATTGACTTCGTGTGCAGATCAGCGGCTGGACCCGCGATCGCAAAAGTCAATGACGATTGGTGTTCATACCAGGCCTATTTGCTTCCTTATGCATGACGTCGCGATTAACGCCAGGTTTCGGAATCCAGTAAGAGAAATGGCCACTATCGAACCACTCCGGTTGACCTCTCACCTGTATCAGGGTGTTTGTTCTTCGTATCGTGAGCCGCTCCGCGAACCAGCCGCGAAGCGGTGTTTGTCAAATTGGTCGACATCAAAGGCCACGAGTCTGGTTTTGCGTGCGACCTAGCCGAAACGGCAACGTCGGCCCAGAGATGAGGGAAGATGAAACCGTCACGGTAGCCAGCAGTAATAACCCGCTTCTTGTTTTACCGAAATAAGTTGGGTGTGTCTTTAATCCACGCTTTGGGGAGCAAAATGTATCACAGAAGGTTTGCGAAATGCTCGCTACTTAAGTGGGATAAATAAGCTGCATGCAACTGCACCCCGGCACATTAGGAGTCTATTGCGAGACATTAATGGGCGAGGTGACTCCGAGGAAAGGAAAATGGTAATAGTTACGAGTGATAGCAAATGTAATACTTGCACAAGAAATACAAACGATGGAACTTATTGAGGACTTTCATAAACGTACACCACGTCCAAGCAGCAAGTTACACAATGTTTGGCTTTCGTACTATGTCTGACGTTTAAAAAGGCGAATTGCGTGCTTGGTAAGAGATAAATCGCTGCGAAGCTTTTAGAACACACTTAGCTTCCTTGTTCGACTTAGGCATATACAATCATGAACCTTGAAGAGGTAATTACACAACAAAGCAATAGATACCAGGCACTTTACATATTCTATTGACGGTATTCCTGCCTATTTAGGGGCGCCCTAACCGTTGCTTGGCATCTTGGATGGTGTTAAGAAATACTCATGGCCTCGCCCATAGGGTAACTCAATTTCTGTAATGCCAGATGACGGAGTTATATCTTGTCATGGCAGTGATACAGTGACGGAAGATGTCGCATGACATTGCAATTAAATATAGAGACCCTGCTTGATGCTTATCGCCCAATCGGAACACATCTATACACGGTTGCAAATGGCCGCATGCAACGCAAAGTTGTTGTCCCTTTAGCAAGTCGAGTTCCCACGCAGTTGTGTACACCTTGAGAAGCTACCACAATGAATTTGCGATCAAGCCTATGCGCATACGCGTGAGAAAATGCGCATTGACTAGTCCACATGACGGTCGTAATGCAGGATGCACCGGTTGGGAACGTCCGCAAAAGCATGTTCGGCTAGCTTTTAATTGGTGTTTGTAAACGTGGGAATCTGAGTCTCACTGACAAGGTTGGTTGATTTGTAAAGTTCGACGGCTTGGGTGACAACAATCTTTTTGGTGGCAGCTTCCTGGATATTTGACCGATGCGGCGCTGATGCGACACTGTAAACTTGGATACGGTAGGATAGACTGTCTCCTGCTTGCACCAGCTCGCTGACCGTCGGCGGCATTTGACTGCGATACATGCGCTCGAAGTTAACTAGTTACGTGGTTCAGAGCTCCCTAGCACCTGATGATGTAGTTCTTAAGCGAGGATAGATGAACTTGGAACGTTACGTCTTGTAAAATCCGACGTCCATTCAGAGGGATCCTAAGGCTTTCTTGAGACCGTGACGAACGAAAGCTTGGGCTGGGTGCGGTACACTCGGCGTGGGCACTGCAAAAACAGCGAGGGAGAGCCCTCAGGAAGTATTGTGGGCAACGAACAACGTTCTGGAACGTCAATGTAAAGAAAAGACCGCACCCAATGATAGTGCAGCTCGGATCTAAGAGAATTAGCAGATCCAAGAGATCCAAGAGATGACACGCGGGGCATAGCTACATATGGCTCAGCCGCAGCCTGGCGGAGGCCGGGTCAGACCAGTCAACTCGATATGCTGAAATTTTGAGATCCCATTAGCGTGGCCGGACTGGGGCTCGGCGCCGCTTCAATATCCTTTCGGCTTTACGCTAGCGTAGTGCAAGACAAGTACGCTTCATTCTGATCTGACTTCTGCGGCAAATTGGATGCTAACCGGGGGTGCAGGCGTTCAACTCATATTGGATGTGAAGGATGTGTCATAGGAGTACCGGGTTATATACGTCAGGCTTGAGCTTGAAAATGGCAAGCGTCTGAGTTGGGGTCACGTCTTTGGCTTCGTCGAGAACACTGCAGACGACCAGTCGCCGCTGCGAATCACCATCTCTGATTAGGTTCGTTGCATGGTTTAAGGACACTTGAAGCCATTGTGAGAGCGCATCCAGAAGTTCACGTTCAAGACTCCTCGCTTTGAGAGACAGCCAGAGTCCAACCACGGGAGTGGTCACCAGTTCAAACTAAACAGGGCATACATGGACTTGAGGTTCGTGGGTCTCAAGGTGAAGAATCAAATCAAATGGGCACACTTTAGGATAGGCAAGATGAAGGACCGGATGGAATATGCCAGACATGTTAACGACAGCGTCATTGCCCTGTCACAGCTCAAGACCCAGCAGAAGATTCACGAGATGAGCTTGAGCGACTGGTCGTGCGTGAGCTGTCCCTCATTGTCTTGGGTATTGCAACAAGGGCGGTGCGCTTGGGTTGCCTTTACAAAAGCCTTACAGTGAGGCAAGCCCCTCCGTCGTTCCCCTCTCCCATTGCCTTCAGCGCAAATCCTTCCAGCCTGATCTGGTGGGTCGCCTAGCTCTCGCACGCGCGGTGGTTGAGACAGCCTATCAGCTTCATGCGGTGGACTGGCTGTACAAGGCTCTCCGTGCTGTCAATATTTTCCTGTTTGAACGGGTGGACGGTGTCATTTCGCACACTAAGCCGCGTCTATCTCGATTCGAGTTGGCACGACCAGCATCTCAGCCGAACCTGATCCCAGAAGTAGACAGAGGACGCAAGGAAGATGATTTCTACCACCGCCCGAGCATGCAGCTGTGCAACCCTGACCACAGAAGCTACCCATACTGCAAGGACTTTGACTTGCACTCCCTAGTATACTGCTAATTGAGATAACACTATGGTCTCCAATCATGGGTGATATGAGTGCAAGTGAGGTGAAGGCGTCCATTATAACTGAAAATGAAGGTGTCATGACTGATGTTAGGTTTATAGTGGGGGATGGGTAGATAGATAGATATATGGTTTACCGACTGTTTGAATTTACTCGTCTCTGAATTCTGCCTGAGCTCCGAGAAGCCGAGATGTCTACGAGGACGCCGAACTGCACAATGGTGGCCATTCGAGAGAGGTGGCCACTAGGCCAGTGTTGAATTATATCTGCCGAGCTACTGTTCCTCCACGAATTCTATTATTTGATATAAAACTTTGAGATTAGGTGTTATAGTTGACTTAAGACTATGAGCTTTGCCCTTAAATAGAAGGAAGGGACATTGCTCTGGACCTGGAGGCCTTGCAGGAGCTTTTATAGGGAATTTCCAGGTACTTGAGGGTATGGAAGGTCAGCTCGGTTCTTCTCAACCTAAAGTCCAGGCTAGTTACCAAGCCAGACCTCGGCATCACTCCGGCAGAGTCACACACTTAGCTTTAGAAATGGAAATGGATTTCGGCGTGTTCGAAATTAATAAAGGAAAAATTAGATGTGATTCCATTGACTTAGAATAGCGCCAATTGTTTCTCTCTCCAGAATTGAGCTCTTGCTTATCCGAGTTGAGCTATTGTTGCCGAGAACTCAGTTGAGACGCCGAAGGTATAAGAGGGGGTCTAATTGAGCTTAAATGAATAATGAATTGTTATGTGTATTCAAAGTATAAGCTATTTGTAGATTTTGCCCTAGGAATCCTTTTGGAGTAGTTGTTGTATTTGGTTTTATCCTTGTGACGAGGCAGAGCGCCTTGCATGCAGACATCGGCTCATAAGACTTTCGTCAACAGCCCCAACATCTCAGCCGAATGCGATCCCACCTACGCGTCCCACAGTTTCTACAATCACCTCCATCGAGTAGTCTAGGGCAATTATACCCAAGTACCTCATCCTTCTGCTTCTGATTCACTTGCCTTCTTTTTCTGTGCCAACTCTCGCGCATGGAGGTACCGAATCGTGAACGCAGTTGCAATGAGACTGAAGGCAATGCAGGCCATCGTGACATAACCCTTAGGGTACCTCGGCGCCTCGACCTGCTGCCAGATCAGAAGCGGTAACCAGGCCTGGAAAACGTACGCCATTTCGTTCATGGCTCCGGTAACCAGGGCTCGCTCTTCGTTGTCGTCTTTGCAGATTTCGTGGGCCCACGCAAAAGTGAGACCGCTGATCCCGCCGGCGAAGCCAGCCATGATGTAAGCCGCCCACTTCAAGCCGTTTGGGATATTCCAGATGGACAGGCTTATGTTGACGAAAAGATTGACGCAACCGGAGAAGACAATGGGCGGCCATCGCGCGCCGCGGAATATGGTGTCGGACGTCCAGGCGTATATCAAGGTAACGACAATGTCAACGGCCGAGGTGATGGTCGGGTAGATGTTGATGTCGTGGACGCTGCGGCCTTCGCTTTTAAGCCACAGCTGGAAGGTAGGTTGTGATCCCGTTCCGCAACCGTTATTGAAGAAGATGTATAGAATAGGCAGCATATAGATATGCCAGCCAGAAAAGATCTTCTGTATCTTCGCTTTCGTAAACGGAGCTCTTTTCGCCCTTCCCTCATATTCCATACGCTTCTTTGCAAATTCAATCTCCTTCTCCGACAACCACCAAGACTTTGCAATCTCTGGCACGTCAGGGAGGAAAAAGAAGCTGAGAATTGCAAGTGGAAGGGAGATGACAGTGTCGATGATAAACAACCACTGCCAGCCGTGGAAGCCATGCTTGCCGCCTAGGTTATAGACCGAGGCCATTAGGTACCCGGAGAACATGCCACCGATGCCGCCGCTCGCATGGAAGATACAAGAGCGTTTCGCAAGCTCATCTTTGCGGTACCATGAGCCGATGACATACTGCATGCCGGGATAGAAGGCGCTTTCGGCCAACCCGATGAAGAAACGCAAGGCGTACATCTGGTTGTAATTGCTGCATTTGGCCAGAAGGATCGTCAGGACGGACCAGGTGACTTCGCAGGCTGGGATCCAGATAGACGGCCGCACGCGGGTAAGCATCAAGTTGCTATATGATGTTAGCAGTATTCCAACTATTCTATCTGCTTTGATAGAAGGCATCGCTCACCTGGGAATCTCGCCCAAGACATAACCGACGGTCCAACAGGTCTGCATGTAGTTGAGCTGATTGCCATACATCCCAAGATCCTCTTTCATTCCGGAGGCGAAAGCATTGTTGACGTTGATTTGGTTGAGGTTCTTGCTGAAATAGCCTATGCTCGCAAAGGTCAAGATTATGGCGTCGAGTTTGAAAAGGAACTTCCGCTCCTCTGGGGATTTATCGAGCGTATCCCAGATGTAAGACCTCCAGGTCTTCAGCGGTACCCTTTGGATAACTCCGTCATCGTCCTCCCGGATGGTGACGGTGGGCGGCGATAGTGACTTGGAAAGCCCACGCCCGTGGTCAGATTCAGGGCCTTGGTCGGACTCAAGCCCGTGATCGAGGTCACGGCTCTTTTTTTCGCCGAGGATCGTCATCGTTGCAGACAAGCCAGATTTTACTCAAGCTGATCGGGATGTAATCTTATGATGAAGAGACTACACAGGCAATGATAGCTCCAACGAGAATTCCAACGAGAAAAGCAATGAAACCTAATTGAACATTATATGGTATTTCAGCAAGGCAGCCATTTCTACATTCCCTAATCCATAGGACCCAAATCCTGGCAAGACTATGTGCCTCGTCTTCATCCCGCCGAATTACGTGACAAGGAACATTGCCTTGTCTTGAGGAGAGAATGAGGTGAGTCCGGTGGGATGAACGACATCCCCTCTGTTCGGGTTGATTTCTACCTCAACGTCCATATCTGGATGGCGGAAAGTGGGCATGAAGCCAAGAGCCATTGTGAGTGACCAGGTATATAGCTCGATAAGCACCAACTCCCCACGCTGGTAAGCCCACTCGTAGCGTAGGGTCTAACTCACCGGCTGATCTCAGTACATCCTAGATGCTTAATTCCATGGTACGAAGGCGCCCCATGTAACGACAGTGATGAGATTTCAAGTGAGCCAAGAGTTTTGGTAAGGGTTCTGCCTAAGAAATAAAGACCTGATAGGCCGTCACGCAATTCGATGTGCAGTCGGGTTGCATTGCACATCATCATCCTTCCAGATCGCGTCACCAGATTTTGGCTCCCACCCAGTCATGATGCAGGATTCCACGCAAACCCCCGTTCGTCCCCCGCATACACACACAGGCGTGTTCGTCCGTCACTGAGCAGACGGGGTTGGCTCGCCGTTTTATGTTAGAGTGTGGTCTACGGAGGATCTAGAGACGGCAAGCCGCGGGTATGCTTAACGTTAAATGATAGCTCCATATTAAATCGGGGACCCCAGATTGAGGCGTCGAGTTCGATGCGATACAAAAAGTTGATAGTCTCCCACCTGCGCTTCTTGAAACGAAGCGTTCTAGTATATTGACTGTTGGTAACGGTATCTTTCGTTTCAACGCTTGCATAACCGTTCCCACCGTCGTTTATTAGTTGACGTCTAGGTCAGGTTCACAACGATTTTTAATGAACTACACACATTCATTGTACAAGATACTCGCTATACCAAAGCCTACGCAGAAGCAGCTAGACAAAAACAGTTCTCTCATAAAAGCAACAAAAAAAAAGTCCCACCTGTCGTGATTTTTGTTCTCGCCGATATGGCGTCTGGGTTTTGATTGATATCGCGCAAGCCCTGCCAGCATTTGAGGGCCTCTTTGCAGACTTCACGACTCACGAATCACGAGCCCATCACTCTTGACGCCCTTTTTCCCCCTTCAATACCAGAGCGACACTGGTAAACAGAGCAGCATTCACTCAATCTTCTTTATGAGTAACACTGCGGTCATTTTATGCTTATCTTGTCTTAGTTCTGCGATGTCGGCATCGCGGCGAGTCTGATTGGTCAAGCTACGACGAGGATGACAGAGGATCACATCGCCTCCTCATCTGAAAGTGCCGAGAAGGTCCGAAGACACCAATCCCGCGTCGTTTGCACTCATAGTCATCGCACTTCATGAAACAAGGAAATTGTCTTCTCACTCGGGTGTTAAAAGAAGCTCTTCTTCTATATCATTACACTGTTACCAACAACTCTGCCCGAACATGTCGACTGAGACAATCCACGAGCTGAGCGAGCTTCACGCTCCAACCGAGCAGCAACTGACGGAGCAGGAAGAACACCAAGCTTCTATTGACGCCCTTCCTCCAACTGATCGCGGCGGGGGGGCATACATTGCCCTCGCTTGCTGCACAGTCGCCCAAGCGCCAATCTGGGGCACGTCGGCGATTCAATCATGCTGGAGTTCCCGCTAACAACTCGCAGGGTATTCCGTTGCCTTTGGTATCTTTCAGGAGTATTACACTACCCAAAGCGATATCGATGCGTCTCCGAGTGCCATCGCCTCGATCGGGGCTTGTCAGACTGGCATCATGTACCTCATGATGCCCCTTGCCTTTATCGCCTTGAACAGATATCCCTGGCTCCGAAGGTGGTGCGGACCGCTGGGACTTGCCATTACGGTGGCGAGTCTCACGGCCTCTGCGTTTGCCAGCAATATCGGCGCTCTCATTGCGACGCAGGGAGTCCTCTACGCTCTGGGGTGCAGCCTCATCTTCAGCCCCATCTCCCTGTACATGGACGAATGGTTTGTAGAACGCAAGGGCTTCGCTTACGGCGTCATGTGGGCGGGCAAATCCGCCGTTGGCGTCGCCATGCCCTTCTTGTTTAGCTCATTGCTGCAGAGATTCGGTCTTCGGAGCACGCTTATATCCTGGGCTGTGGCTTCCGTAGTGTTGACTTCTCCGACACTGCTGCTTCTCAAGCCTCGCATCGAGCCCAGTCGCGACTCTCGACCCCGGCCGGTCTGTTTCTCGTTCCTCAGCTCTATGCCGTTTTGGATGCTTCAGATTGGTATTGTCATTCAATCTCTGGGCTATCTCATGCCGAGTACCTACCTCGCCAGCTACGCCAACGACATCGGGCTGTCTACTGTAAGCGGCCCTATCCTGCTGGCTCTATTTTCCCTAGCGTCAGTTCCCGGTTCTCTCATTCATGGGATGCTCGGCGACCGGGTCTCGCCATCCAAGGTGATAGTAGCGTCGTCCCTTGGAAGCGCACTCCCAGTCTTCCTTCTCTGGGGCCTCAGCCGCCACATTAGCACTATGGTGCTCTTCGTTGTATTCTACGGCTTTTTCGCCGGAGGCTTCAGCGCGACTTGGTCCGGTGCCTTGCAAGAAATCAAAGGCGATAACGCATCCATTGATACGTCTCTAGTGTTTGGAATGCTCCTTGGCGGGCGTGGTCTTGGGTTCGTTGTTGCTGGACCAATCAGTGGCGCTCTTGTTTCTGCCGGCAGCCATATCTCTGGAGATGCACTAGGGTATGCGACCAAGTACGGCCCGATGATCCTGTGTACTGGTGTTACGGCACTTTTGGGTGCCTGGGCACCGTTTTGGAAGGTGATCAATGCTGTAAAGGCCAATGGGGTTCGTGGTTGTCTACGTGTGACATCCGCTTGAGGCTCACGTCCAGGTGTTATTCAAGGAGTCCCTCTTGCTCTTAATATTGAACCTCGAGGGAAGCTTGGTGGAACGGAAGAAGAACTGGAAGGGCAAACGAAGAGACCATCTCTGGAAACACAGATGAACTATTATCGATTTTGTACCTTCATAGACCACTCCAATCCGACTGGTGTTACTTTTTATCGGCTAATACCTCTCCATTCATTATACCTAGAGTGGCATCATCCGCCTTGCTCCATTCGTCCCAGGCGTTGGCCATGTCGTCAATTTCTTGCTCAGTAGCAATGCCCAGTTCGATGGCCTTCCCACGCATCTGGCCATCTCTCAATCTCTCTATCATGGCACTGGCTGTATGTATGTTAGCACTGATGCAGTCTCATGAGCGATCCACTATGCTCTTACCCCACACTTTTCTGTCCTCCGGCGCACTGTAGCACCACGTTCCAAAGCTGGCAGTGATATCATCCCGAGCCACTCCGGCCTTCATAGTCCAGGACACGAGCTGACGTCCTCCGTTATCCTGGCCTCCGTTTGCGACCAGAGTCCTTGCAGCGACATCGTGAAACTGTAACAGCGGAGGTAGCTCGGGCCACATGCACCACATTCGCATCTCACTCTCGCGGAGGGCGACCACGCCGCCGGGCTTTGTCACACGAAGCATTTCGCGAATTGCATCAGCCGGGGCATCCAGATGACAAAGCACCTGATGTGCGTGCGTGACGTCGAACGTCGAGTCCGGGAAGGGAAGCTCGTAGACGTTGGCCTTTTGGAACTTGATGTTCTTCACGCCGACGGACTCGGCGTACTTCCCTGCGCGATCCAGGATCTCATCCGATAGATCTGTGGCGAGAACTTGGCCATCCGGCATGTACTTTGCAAGAGATGCGGAGATGGTCCCCGACCCAGCACCGACGTCCAGCAATTTTAGTTGCGGGGTCTCCTTCACTATGGATTTAAGGCGTGGGAGTAGATGGCCAGCGCTGTTCTCGGCAGTGCGCCATTCATGATGCTTGACCTGCGTGGCGCGATAGCCGGGTGCGTACTGGTTGTGTTCTACAGCAGCCATTGTAAGGTTAGGTGAAGAGTTTGAGAGTCAACATCGGTGCGAGAGGAATGAGGTTTGTGAGGATTTGTGAGTCAACTCTGTATAGCTACGATGGAGATAAGCACGGAGTTTACGGATGTTGTTCGGCCAAATCCTTGACGAGCATGACTGCGCGATGAGATCATGCAATGGCCACCAGCTGACGTTTCAATTGATGTTGTATTGTTTAACGCCGGTGCGTTCCTTTGGTAGGACAAGGAGTGCAAAAAGGAAGGTCTATACCAGGTTCGAACTGGTGTCTTTGGAAGAGATTTTTGATGGGTAATCAAAATCCAACGTCCTGACCACTAGACTAATAGACCGACGTGGATTCTCGTTTCATGAAAAGAATTTTACATGGGTTTGTGCACAATTTGGTTGCCAACATTGAAGGGTTCCGGTATTTAAGCACTAAATCTCAAGGGTGTCCCTTTCTGAATTCCAATCTTGGGGGTCTTTTCCGGCACCCTTGACTTGGGTGCCGTGGGTGAGCGGGTAAGCACAACATATGGGCCAGATTGAGCCGAGTGCATATGCAATATCTACCATCACCGGCGACATTATCTTCTCTTAGTGTCTGTCATCATTATTACTATTTTAATCAGATTCCACGTGTCGGAGAGGTTCACCGATACCGCCAAGTGGGTTGAAAAAAAAACACCGCCGGCCCCTCACTAAATTCGTATGCACAGAGAGCGGCGGTGTTTTATTCAACCCGCATAACCGCTTCTCCGTCTCGTCAGTTCGACGCAGACGTGGAGAGAACAAATACGTGGGTCCGCAGGGGAGCTTCTGAAGGATCGCGAGACTGTACCAAATCACATGGCTGCCCTCGTTGCCAATGACGAGGAAACTACGAGCACAGACGGAGAGCCGCATGAGCTGAGCAAGAGTCCAGTCTTTTCCTTTGGTCCGATCAGCGAGGATGCTCGGTGTTTGAACAGATCCCGACGAGCTTCCCCATGGGGCAACACGCTGCAACTCGGTGCAAGCTGAATGGGGCAAAATTGCGGGCATGGCGAGAACCTGCAACACAGAAGTCCCTGTTCTCCCGACGGCGTCTCCTACACGGCGTCAACGCCACTCAGTCATCGCAATTCGGCAGTGGCGCCGGTTTTAGTAGGCGGATTAATCCCGGACAGCCGCACAAACTTGGCGTTTTCGGGAGGCAAACGAGATGGACAGGGGAAGGGAAACTTTCCAGGTCAGTTAGGGAGTCGTCTGATTCTCGCGGCCGAGGTCGCTGGGCTTCAAAACATGGACCCCCAGCTATTCCCAAGAACTTCGTTTAGCCTTTCCACTCGAGAAAGAGGGTTTCCGCCTACAGCCCTGGCAAAACTTGGTTCCCTGATGGTGCCAACAACTCGCCGAGGTCGTTCTCTTTGCGGGCTTTGGCGCCAGGAATCTAACCGCAAACCGTGTGGGATCAGTGGCCCTTGTGATGCCCGGGGGCATGTTATGTCGCAGTGCAGAAATATTTGTTGCCGACCTCGGATCGGATGCGCGCCGTGATCCACTGGCGACGAGGAGATTACCTAGCAACAACTTGCTGAATGACTCTTGTGCGTCCATCGGCTTTTGTGTGTGACTCTCCGAGACATCGTTGGCGTTCCCTCCTCCTTCCCTTCCTTTTTAACCTGCGCGTCATTGCACCCCGTCGCTTGGCTCCCAGACGCGCTGCAACCCTTTGTCGTACTCAATTGAAGCAGATAATCGTAGCCGGGACAAGATGACGCTTGCAAATGGCGATGAGAAGGCCATTGGCGACTCGCCGGCGCCGTCGCTGGAGAACCGCGAACGAGGCGATCTCGAACGCCCCTGCGGCAGTGTCGACGACATCCACGGCGATGGGATTGAGATCCAATGCCCTCCTCACACGACGGAGCGCAAGCTCGTCACCAAGATCGACTTTCATGTCGTTCCGTTCCTCTGCATCATGTATCTCCTCGCCTTTCTTGGTCAGTCATTCCCTCTGCGACTCCAAGCGCAACGAGCAGCTCGACTAACTCATTGCGCGTGCCAGACCGAGTCAACATTGCCAATGCCAACGTCTTTGGCCTGTCAGAGGAGCTCGAATTGAACGGCACCCTCTACAACAACGCGCTCGTCGTCTTCTTCGTGCCGTACATTCTATTTGAGATCCCGTCCAACATCCTGCTGAAGCGCTTCCGCCCCCACGTCTGGTTGAGTATCAACATGTTCTTCTTTGGCCTGACTACATGCCTCCAAGGCCTCGTCACGAATTATAGCGGATTAATCGCCACGCGCTTCTTCCTCGGCGTCTTTGAAACGGGAATGTTCCCAGGTGGTACGTCAATTGCTGTTGCGCTGTGTGAGAGAGCTCGACTAACGTGCGACGCCGTTAGCATTCTACCTCATCGGCATGTGGTACCGCCGCCACGAAGCCCAGCGACGATATTCCTTCTTCTTCAACAGCACGACTCTCGCCGGCGCATTCGGTGGTCTGCTCGCAGCCGCCATCGGCAAGATGGACGGATTGAGAGGCTACCAGGGCTGGCGCTGGATCTTCATCCTCGAGGGCGCCCTCACCGTCTTCGTCAGCTTCTTTTTCTACTTCCTGCTGCCGGACTTCCCCGAGGAAACCAAGTGGCTCACCCCAGAAGAGAGGGTCTACGTGTCTGCGCGCCTGCAGGCCGACCAAGGCCGCTCGGGCGTCGAGCGCAGTGTCACCGTCAAGGACGTCGGCAACATCTTCAAGGACATCAAGGTCATTCTCGGCGGATTCATGTACTTCGGTCTCATCGTGCCCGCCTATGGCTACGCCTACTTCGCGCCGGGCATCCTGCAGACCTACGGCTACGACGCGATCCAGACGCAGCTGCACAGCGTCCCGCCTTGGGCAGTATCGTTCGTCTTCTCCATGGTGATCGCGTTCCTGTCTGACAAGACGAGGCATCGATTCGGCTTTGCTATTGCTGCCATTTGCGTCGCCATTGTCGGCTTTGCAATCCTCATCAGCGTGCACGACAACACGAAGCTGCAGTACGCCGCGCTGTTCCTCGTCGCGAGCGGCGCGTACACCGCCATGCCGATTGTTGTTTGCTGGTTCAACATGAACCTCGGCGGCCACCAGCGGAGGTCGGTGGGCAGCGCGTGGCAGGTCGGTTTCGGCAACATTGGCGGCATCATCGCCGTGTTTGCGTTCCTGAAGAAGGATTCGCCCAAGTACATCCCCGGATACTCCATCTGCATCACGTTCACCATTGTGTCCATCATCGCGTGTATTCTATACGGCCTCGCTTGCTGGATGGAGAACAAGAAGAGGGATGAGAGCCCAGAAGACGTGAACCTGACAGAGGAGCAAAAGGCAGAGCTGGGAGATCTATCGCCGACCTACAGGTATCTACTGTAGGCCGTTGTTGTATGTATGAAAGGGCGCTGTCGATGAGAAGAGGTTCATAATCTCGGCGTGCCTCACCAGTTTGGATATACCCATACCCTTTTCTATACATATTTCTGATTGTATGACTCTAGCTGGCTGTTAATTGATTGCAGCCATGTTCTCAACTTACAGCAGACCCAGTAGCTCCACCATAGCTCCCCACCTCCCCAGTTCTCCACGATTTCCAACCGGACCAGCCGAGAGATTATCTCAGCCTTATACGGATCTTTAAATCATAAAATCACATATGCTCCCTTTTTTCTGGACAGTTGAAACTTGGCGTCGTCTCCGCTACTGCCTTTAATTGTAGGTGGCGCCTCGAGGAGTCTTACTTGCCCTGTGAGTCTTGACTGTTTAAGATGCTCGTTAGCCATCCGCCCGACATCTAGCTGAAATCGAACCCACGTTAGCCGAGACCATTCTCGCCATCCTCATTATAACGTTCGTTATAAGGCCCGTGAGCGATCTTAGCTTTTCACTTTTCGGTCCTTTTCAATCACCCGGCGCCAACGGGCACGTGTCAAAGCCCGTCACTCGCGGGTGCTCACGCGCCGGATCCCCAATGAGGACAAAAGCCCACGACGTGGCAGCCGGAATCTTGTTCTCTGCTGAAAATCACCTTTTCTAATCGCGCCGACTCTCTGCAAACACGCCCAGGGACCCTGGTCGCAAGCTTGCCAAGTCAAACCACCAGGAACGGAGGATTCGCAGGGTCCCCGCGATCAATCTACCGGAGGGCTAGATTCATTGAGAGAACTCCATCGTCACCCCTCAATACCGGCTGCTTGGGTTCAATAAATGGTTCATCCTCCGCTCTGTCCCCGCGTACTACCCTGGGTGCTACAACAAGTCACTCACATTGTAGCTGGCCAGTTGCAATCATGAAGCTCCCTATTTTACCTCTTTTAGTTTATGCGGCATCTGCTACTGCACTATCTGCCGATGCTTGGTCTAAGCAGAGCATTTACCAGGTCCTTACCGATCGGTTTGCGCGCTCTGACGGGAGTGTCAGCGCTGCGTGCGATGCTTCCAAGGCGCAATACTGCGGAGGATCGTTCTCGGGGCTGACCAAGAAGCTGGATTATATCCAAGGCATGGGTTTCACGGCGGTCTGGATTTCTCCTATTGTTGCCAACATTGAAGTGCCCGCCAATCAAGGCTGGGGGTAAGTAGAAACTACACATTGCAATCCGTTGCACAGATTCGCTGACCTGTGTTTCTACAGCCAAGCGTACCACGGCTTCTGGGCCCAGAAGATTTGGTCCATCAACGATCATTTCGGTACCAAGGCTGAGCTTAAAGCGTTGTCGCAGGCACTTCATGATAGGGGAATGGTATGTAAGTACGTGATCTGGAAAGTGCGAGTTACTAACTGTTATAAGTACTTGATGGTTGATATTGTCACCAACCACATGGGCTACTATGGGTGCGGCAGCTGTGTTGACTATAGCAAATACGATGCTTTCCAAGATGTCCGTTCCTACCGCTTCCACAGTTCAATACAAAAGCTTACCAATATCCCAGTCATCTTACTTCCATAATTTCTGCCTCATCGATTACAGTGACGAGTGGTCAAGCAACATACAAACGTGCTGGCAGGGTGACAACACCGTCGCTCTACCAGATCTTCGAACCGAGAACGACAATGTCCGGGCCATTTGGTTTAAATGGATCAAGCAGATTGTGTCCGACTACTCAATCGACGGTCTTCGGATTGACAGCGCCAAGCACATCGAGAAGTCCTTCCATGCACCGTTCGAGGAAGCTGCTGGCGTCTACACAGTTGGTGAGGTGCTCAACGGTGACCCTGCCTTCACGTTTCCATACCAGGAAAAGATGAGCGGCGTTATGAACTATCCCATGTACTACTGGCTCAAGAGGGCTTTTGGAAGCACGAGTGGCGACTTCACTGAGCTTGCCAGGGGCATTGAGAGGGTGAAGAATGAGGCTGTCAACTCAAGCCTTTTGGGTACTTTCATGGAGAACCATGACCAGGATCGCTTTCCTACGGTTACTACCGACGAATCACTCAACAAGAATGCCATAGCCTTCACCATCCTGCAAGATGGCATTCCCATCGTTTTCCAGGGACAAGAACAGTTCTACAAGGGAAACGACCAGACCGGCCGCGCGGCTGTGTGGCTGTCGAAATTCGACACGTCGACCAAGTGGTACACTTTAATCGCCAGCCTCAACCAAGTCCGCAACCAGGCGATCTTCAAGAGCAACTCCTACATCACCTATAAAGCATGGCTGCCGTACACTGACTCCGCAACGATCGTGATGCGGAAGGGCCATAACGGAAACCAAATCATCTCGGTTTTGAGCAAGACCGGCGCGTCGGCTCAGGACAAGACGTTGACGTTGGGGCAGACTGTGACTGGGTTTTCGGCAAACCAGGATGTTGTTGAGATCTTGACCTGTAAGACTGTGAGCACGAATGGGAGTGGAAGTTTGAGTGTGACTATCAGCAAGGGGCAGCCTCTTGTATTCTACCCGAAGAGCCAGGTACTTGGCAGCGGTATATGCTCCTACTAGTTTCCCGTCTTAATTCTGATACTTCTGATCATCTTCACTGAATCTCAGCTCAACGGCGACCTTGACGTACAGTTCAAGCCTACATACTCTATAAAGCCGATAAGTCACCCGTCTCAGTTCTAACAGTCGCCGTATAATGTCTTCATTGTAGAAATCGAATCTCCCGCTAAGATTTCATCGCCTAGAAATCAATGATCATACTTTACTGATTCTAACATCCCGGTGTAGCTTTCTATACCAACTCGCCTTGTTAAATATGAATACCTCCAGTGGAAAAGTAAAACAGATAAACAAATTGGTTTTTTATTATTAATCCCTAAACTTGGAGTTTGCTACATCGATGCTCTTTTCACACATTTCGCCCTCCCTAAATTAGCACAATAATCGGATGTGATACCGACACCTTTAAACCCAGTGCGACTTAAACACTACTTTACTCTGCTTGTAAGCAAATTATTATACCATTTTGTAGGGCTGATTGTCATGTCGTCAAAATGCGTTGCCCAAGTTCTCCAATCATTGCCAAGCCAAGGGAGTGAGATCGGATCGCAACATTGGCTCATACAGCTACAGGCATAAAAAAAACCCAGCAATCAATCCAAACCAGGTAGCATGGAAATCGGGGTAGCTCTGCTAGCGTAGCAGCCGCTTACGAGGTACCCGGACATGCTGTTGGTAGATAGTTTAAAATCATGTTGGTCGCGTATTCCACTTTTGGCAGCTGGTGCAGCATATATCCTAAATTCACAGCCGCTATTGAGAGCACACACACCATTGAGATCTAGTGATGCAAGTCGTCACACCATGGCGATAGTCAGTCGTGACGTGTTCTGTCTCGGTGCAGCTCAAGCTAAGCAGTCCACTGCAGTAGTTAACCACTTATCCAGTGACGGGCGTCGGCAGGGGTAACGCTGAACCCCGCTCCAGATCGTCCTTGTTTGTGGCCCGTTTGTCTCCATCCTCTTTCGTTTTCCCTCACTTCTTACCTTGTCCGTCCGTTCTTGAGTCTGCGTGATTTTGATCCCCCGCTTAATCCTCATAATCATAGAATCGCCGAAATGTCGGAATCGCAGCCCAAGTCTCCGGAGAAGGCGGTCGCGGCGACAGAGCCGGAAGTCGCTCCGCCCGTGGCCGCGTCCACGCCGGAAGTTGCTCCGCCTGTGACCGCATCCGCGCCGGAAGCTGCGCCGCCTGTTCCCACGTCCGCGCCGGAAGTTGCTCCGCCTGCGACCACGTCTGCGCCGGAAGCTGCTCCGCCTGTGGCAACCGAAACCCAGCTGCTGCCGCCGCAGCACTGGACCCAGCAGCCACTCCCCGAGGTGGGTTATCCACAAGCTACGCTATGGCTTCAAGCCGTAGTAGCGCGAAGCGATGTTGACGATGAGTGCCATAGGACGACGCCGACTCGGCCCTGGGCGAAGACGCTATTAGCTCGACGGCGTCCATCTCGTCCAGCATCTTGGACTACCGTACCATCAACGGACGAACCTACCACAGTGACCGTGGGAGCAACCAGTACTGGTAAGTACCGATGCGCAGGAATGTGGAGCTATACGGATCAAAAAGCTAAGAGGCGTAAAGGGGTGCCAACGACGACCTCCAGAATGAGACCTTGGACATCCAGTAAGACTGAGCAACATTACCGCCTCACTCGGACCGTTCTACAATGCTAACCTGATGCCAGACATCACCTGTTCACGCTCGCCATGGATGGCAAGCTCCACTACGCTCCCCTCTCGAACAACATCGAGGTAGGTCGGACTGAGCAAGAGAATGCTGTTAACAGCGACTAACAGCGAATGCAGAAAGTGGTTGACCTTGGAACCGGGACCGGAATCTGGGCCATGTAAGTTTTGCTTGCCGCTTTGCTTCCAGATTTGCCCTCGGCCTTTCTCTGACTGTAGGATACCTCAGTGACTTTGGCGACATGTATCCCGACGCTGATGTCGTCGGCACCGACTTGTCGCCCATTCAGCCGACCTGGGTTCCTCCCAACGTGAGCTTGTAAGGCACTCCTCACCAATGTCTTTCCGTCGACTGACCCCCATCTCCTCTGTAGCCTGATTGACGACTTCACGCAGGAGTGGACGTTCCCCGATGGTTCGCTCGACTACGTCCACATGCGATGGCTCATCGGCTGCGTGACGGACTGGACCGCGCTGTTCCAGCAGGTCTTCAGGGCCCTCAAGCCGGGCGGTTGGATCGAGTCGTTCGAGTGCAACGGCTTCTTCGAGTCCGACGACGGCACTGTCGCCCCCGAGTCTGCCATAGCCCAGTGGGGCAGCTTTTTCCGCGAGGGTGCCAAGAAGCTGGGCTCCAAGGCCTCCTTCACCGTGGTCCGCGACGGGGTGCAGCGGAAGGCTCTGAAGGAGGCGGGCTTCATCAACATCCAGGAGGAGCCCATCAAGATCCCCATCTCCCCCTGGGCCAAGGACCCCAAGAACCGCGAGATCGGCGAGTTCTCCAAGGCCGCTATCGAGAACGACATCGAGGGCGTCGTTGGCTTCTCGGCTGCCCAGCTGGGCTGGTCCAAAGAAGAAATCACCCTGTACGCCGCTCATATGCGTAGGGAGCTGCGCAACAACGACCTGCACCCATTCTACCGCTCCAACGTGGCTTGGGCCCAGAAGCCGCTTACGAACTAGAGCTTGACGTCGTTTTCACATCTAAAGAAGGTCAGTAGCATGTAATGATTAATACAGTCTACCAGAAAATCGCATCGTTGAAATATTGTGCCTAGATGTATCACTTCTAGCTGGGTTATGACAGTGTGACATTTCCTAATATTCTGCTGCTGAGAAGTTCTCTATCAGTTCCAAGTTAGGTATAGACAAACAAAATCCACCAGCCGAGTACCATTAAAGCCCCGGTTATCCCAATTAAATCGGGTTATTGAAAAACAATGCATAAACATGGGTTCATAAACGGGGATGACTGACATAAAAGAAAGCGCAATAGATGAGGCATACCCGATGATGAAACCCAACAAAGTAGTTTAAGTCCGTTTTCTAGTTTGTAAGCACAGGCTACTAGAACATGAGGGCATCGATTTAATTCTCTATTTATCTCTGCCGTGCTAGAAGTTGGTGCTTCTCCTCGCCTGGGTATTCTATGCCAGCTGAATGGATGCGTAGGGTAGGACTGCGAATGTACTGGCTTGATTTACATGCACAAATCAGCCCTTTACAACGGTTGACGTATAATTTGTGATGTAGTGCTTAGATCATGATAATATTCATAAATAATCCTCTTGATTCCTTTTCTAAATTGGAGTATTCTAGTTATAGACTCGATGCGGACTTTCATGTCTGTACTTCTCGTGGTGACTTAGTGAACCATATATATTCATCAAGTTAGAGACCATTCTAAAAATGCTTTAAGAATGGTCTTACAAAAAGCCTTACCTTTCTTACTCAACTAACATCGCCATCTGGTTCTCATGCGAACACGCCTTAGATATCTCAGCTGCCGTTTGAGGGTTGGTTCAGGAAGCTACTGCTGGCGAGAGCATATCGATATCGAGCATGACTCTTTCCAGAAAAAAGGTCATCTATGGACCCTGTAAGCCATAAACTGGGCTAAACAAGGGTTAAAACTGCTGTAGTAAATAGTCATGCCGCACATGGCAACCGGCTGAGCCATGGGTGTTAGTTCACGTTGTGTGAGATGGACTTCCACAATGGGTACATAGGGGTTTGCTGACCTGGAATAGAAGCAATCTTACAGAATTCCCAAATGTTCTGATTCTCACCCTGGCCAAGGAACAGAACACAACCATCTCGGATTTCTTTTGTACGAATGTCCCAGCAACGAAAGCACAAGGCGTCGAAGAGCAAGCTACGGCGTGACAGAGTTCAGGTCATCGGAGGTATTTGAGACCAAGGCACAAGTCAGGTACCAGACATGTACTAGGCGTACGGAGTATCGATCTCAGAGGTTTCCATTTAAGGAAGTTGACCAGACGAGTAAACCTTTTTTATCCTTGTCGAACATTTGCCTCGGGATCAATGACATATTCAACTTCACATGCCAGCAAGCGGAAGAATACTGTCAAAAACAAAAGAAAGTATCTTGCAGTCAAACCTTGAATGGAACGAGTCTCCGCGAGAAACGAAACTTTATCTGTCCAGCCTATACCTTACATTGGGATCGGACCGTTGATGTGACTGCGCCTCAGTCGTCCGATTGATTCCCGGATCACAAAACCTTCTTGATGGCGTCACCGAAGATCTTGCGTCAGTACAGCATGTAACCTAATCAGAGCTTTATCATAGAGTCCTTGATTAGGAATTATCCTGTGCACTGCTATATCTTTATGCCTGTTGTAAATTTCCTGATCTATCAAATTCTTCCACCTCATGACTGTTCCAATAGAGTCTTTGGACTCGGTTGTTGAATTTGAGTCGAACATGGGCGAAGGATGAGGAGAGTTATTAAATTTTGACTTTGGAGCTGTCGGCGAAATGCGAGCCGCTGATTTCCCACCACCTGAAACCTGGTCAGCCCGAATCTACATATGCCTATGCCAATTCGCAGATTATGAGGGTCCCGAATAGAAACTCCCGCCTACATTGGTGGGATTTCCCACCACCGCCGCTAAGCACAAGGTTCACCGGATGTCGGGTACGGGTTGCAACGGGCCAAGACGCCGCGATTCGGAAAGGCGGCCCCGCTTAAAGACGATAGAACAAGGGACCGGGCTATAGGGCACTTGGGAGTCAGTCCATAATGGGAAGAGGCCGCTTTGGAAATGATATAGGGGTCAGGCACGGGATGCTGTGAAGGGAGGTTATAAAGAGGGGACGGGCCGTGGACAGCTTAACAGAGTAGGACTGGGAGCATTGCAACCGGTCTCGTTCAAGCACTAGTCTAATCATGTTGATCCTAACGGCCTTCTCTGCGCTATGCTTGTGGCCCGCGGCGGTGGCTGCGGCTTGGGGATGGACGGACCGGAGCGGAAACTACGTGATCGACTCTGGTGCCGATCTCGTCATTAGCGTCAGCAAATCCAACGGTGACATCAATTCGTTGAAGTACAAGGGCCAGGAGTTCAACGGCTGGGGTGGAAAGAATACGTGAGTACGGTCGATCTTAACGGGAGGATCCCTTGCTGATATCTGCTAGCCACGTGGAATCCGGGCTTGGAGCCAGCACCGTGACCATTGCTACCGTCAACACCAATGTCATCAGGGTGTCGGTCCAGCGCGGAACTCTCAAGCATTACATCGTGGTGCGATACAAGAACAACAATGTCTACCTCTTCACCAACAAGGCTGACAACAGCATCTCGGCTATGCGGTACATCGTCCGTATCAAGCCTGGTATCTTCAGCCACGCTTCGACCGACCCCGGTGAGTCCCCTGAAAGAGCCCCGATATCGCGTGTCTAACAGGAACAAATAGACTACTACGACCCTGGCAGCACCTACATCGAGGCATCTGATGTCAGCATCAACAGCGCCGGCATCACCAAGAGCAAGCACTACCAGGGCTCTACATATGGACGAACCATGGACTGTGAGTGGCAGTGCGTATGTGGCAAGAATTACTGCTAACAAACATCCCTAGACGACTTCGTTGGCCGATCGACAGGCAAGGTTGGTCTTTACATGATCCGCTCCAACCATGAGAAAGCATCAGGCGGCCCCTTCTTCCGATCGCTGCTCACCCGTGCCGACGCTACCGGCGAGGACCTGTATGACATCTACTACTATAACATGGGCAGCACCGACCCCATGCGATTCGGTCTCCAGGGTCCCAGTGTCCTGGCCTTCACCGACGGTGGCGCCCCCAGCTCGAGCCTCTATGCGCGCAATGCGGACTGGACCTGGATTGATGGCCTTGGTGTAAGTTCCCTGGGACAACGTTTGAAGATGTGGCACTGATGTTTTGTTATTGTAGCTTTCTGGATGGACCAACTGGGCTGACCGCGGATACGTTTCCGGCGTGGGTATCTCCAACATGAAGAGCGGATTCACTTACACCGTCGGCCTGTCCAACGCGCAGGCCCAGTACTGGGGCGTTGCGTCCGCGACCAACGGCGCGTGGACCATCAAGAAGATCATCCCGGGGACCTACACCATGACGGTGTACAAGGAGGAGCTCGAGGTGTACACGGGCTCCGTCACCATCAACAAGGCCGCCGGCACGGCCGTCAACACGGTCAAGGCGACGGACCCGGCCGACGCCGCCGCCATCTGGCGCATCGGCGAGTGGGACGGCACGCCGCGCGGCTTCCTCAACTTCGAGGACAAGGTCATGAAGCCGACGTACATGCACCCGTCGGACAAGCGGCTGGCCAAGTGGGACGCGGGCAACTTCATCGTCGGCACGAGCAAGGCCAACGCGTTTCCGGGCTACATGTGGACCGACATCAACAACAACCACCTGGTGTACTTCAAGCTCACGCAGGCGCAGCTCGGGAAGGCGCACACGGTCCGCGTCGGCATCACGGAGGCGTACATCAACGGGCGCCCGACCATCAAGGTCAACGACTGGGCGGCCCGCGCGCCCGGTGCGACGACGCAGGCGCAGACGCGCAGCTTGACCACGGGCACGTATCGCGGCAACAACGTCAAGCTCGAGTTTACGGTGCCGTCCACGGCGTTCAAGCAGAGCACGAGCGAGTGGCAGATCCTGACTATCAGCATCATCACCGGCAGCACGGGTTCGCAGTACCTGAGCGGCGGTGTGAGCTTTGACAGCATCGACATGCTGGCTTGATCGGCCTGTTTGACAGCTTGGTGAAGGACGGAGACGATGTATATAGACGTTGAGGGAGTAATCGTGGTTCCGCAATACTGTTTTTAATCTGGCTGTTTTCCCGCAAAGTACATATTTATAAGATCTCAGCAGATCTAGCACAATCGAAACGCACATGCATGCGGCATCTCACAGTCTTGAGCGTGAACCATGGCGAACCCCCACAGCTTTTGAGTAACTTCTTGTTGCGAATTGAAAGGAGGCATCATGAGAGGGTCTGGGATCTCCTTCTATTTATTAAATGCCACTTCACGTTGTTCCCTGAGTTGGGCCTGAATCCCCAAGAGGCATCCGAGCATCCAATCTTGATCAACTAGACTGGAGCCCTGGCAACGAAAATATACTTAAGATACGAGAGCAGATCAATGCCACTCGGCGCCTCCGATCTATGCTACCAATTTGGGGTAATCCTCTAACATACAAGGCGACTAACTTAGTCCGATGCTTATCATCATTTCGAGCTACGCCACCCTCGCTTCCCTCGGCCCCCGGCACACGACATCTTCCCGCCAAGCCGTATTACGAGAAACGCACTTCAGACACTACTACGTAGTACAGTAGCAAGAAGTTCACGGGCCTCAAACATCTCGTAAAGCCCCGTCCGCTAGCAAAAAAACCCAAACCAAATTGTCAAGTGTCAAGCTCGTTCTGCGTCAAGCGGCCTCCACATCCCCATATTAACGACTCCGCCGCGATGGATCCCATCACGTCCCGGAACGTGGTATGATAGGCAGGGGCAGGCAATCTCAGCCCGAGTCGAGCGGAAAGACTGGTCTCGTTTTTTCCTTATCGGTCGATCGTCCCATGTTCCTAAGCGCGATGGTGTTGCAGTTAAAACCTGGCTCGTTCCCAGGGCATCCCGGCGAGACAGGGAGTGCTTGACTTTCTTTGCATTTTATTACAGAGAGTCGTCTTGTTGTTTCATCGTCACTGTCGTTCACCACCTTTCACTCACTGTCCTTCCAAGATCTCACTGTCCTTTCAAGATCTCTTCGCAGCAAGCAATCACCATGAAACAGGCCGTCGCCATTTCCTTGCTGCTCGCAGCCGCCACCGAAGGCCATCACGTCGCCCGCGACTCGGCCTGCAAAGATGTGCACGTCTTCCTCGCGCGCGGCAACAACGAGCCGTACCCCGGCCGCCAGGGCAAGCTGATCACGGCCATCTGCTCCGGGCTCAGCAGCTGCGACTATGAGGACATCAAGTTCTACAACCCGTTGGAGTCGGTGTACTGCGACTCGGTCTTCGAGGGCGCCCAGAATGGCATTGACCAGATTACGGCGTACAACAAGAATTGCCCGGATTCGAAGCTGGTCGTCAGCGGGTACTCGCAGGGCGCTCAAGTCGTAGGCGATATCCTCGGTGGAGGAGGCGGCACGTTCTTCGAGGGCTGCGTCCAGGGCGACAACGAGGGATTGGACCCTGAGTCACGACCAGGTAACAAAAGTGAGTGAGAATGGCAATACCTCACCGAGAAACAATGCTGACCTCGGCGAACTCGTAGTTGTGGCCGCCATGCTCTTCGGCGACACTCGCCACACCGCTAACCAGCCGTACAACGTGCTCACCGGCGCCGGCAAGGACGGCCTGTTCCCGCGGACGCCGGAGATGCTCACGAACCTGGCCAAGTACGGCGACGCGCTTCACTCGTACTGCGTCGATACGGATCCCATCTGCGCAAAGGGCGACGTTGTCGAGACGCATCTGAACTACTTTGATGTGATTAGCGACACGGTTGCTGAATGGGTGCACGAACGGGTCAAGGCGGCTGGAGACGACGAGTCGACTTCGACCTCGGCCTCGAAGACGAAGACGAAGGAGGCGAGCAAGACGAAGGGAACGACTACCACGGAGGAAACGTTGACCACTGAGGAGGCATCGACCACTGAGGAAGTATCGACCACTGGGGAAGTATCGACCACGGAAACGGACTCTGAGGAGACGACCAGCACCGCGACCGAGTCCGAGACGGAGAGTGAATCCACCACCAAGACCAAGGCCAAGACTACCACCACCGCTTCATCCACCGAGGACGCCTCATCGGAAACCACCGCTGTGCCCGCGACATCCGGGTCTGCCTCCGACTCTGGATCCGAAGCATCCGCGCCGGAGACTACCAGCGCTGCCGAGGTGATGAGTGCTAGCGGAGCTGGACCGCGATATTCTCAGCTCGGTGCAGTCTTGTTCGCTCTTGGTGCTATCATGGCGCTTTGATTGTGGTAATGCTGGTTGAGGAGGTGACGATGATGCCGACTACGTACCTAATTTGTATATACCCCTGGATAATTTCTGGTGTAATTGTGTAGAGATGTGGACATAGATCAATGGCTTAGACTTGAGATAATTTTCAACCGCGTGGTCTATTATTGGCTGTCAGTTAGGTGACTCTTTGTAGACCATAGTCTATGGCGTATGAGCTTAGATGGTGAAGCGGAGCGTATTCTCCAACACAACCACACAGACTTGCGTTTCTTGCAAAGGCTGTTAGATGTCTAAGGGTTCAAAGTATGGAAGTATCAAGAAGCATCCTGCATCACCGCATAACAGCCGCATGGGGTAACTATGTCTCCAGACAAAGGAGCTGATATCACGATCAGAGAAAGTACCTCTTCATAGCACACACTAACCCGCCACAGTAAGTACCCAGAAGCTGCTCACTAACACCCACAAACCCCGCCTACTCACATCACAACCCCCACTCCCTGTCCCGCACCAGGCGCGCCCTTCACACTTCGAAATGCAGAAGCAACCCACCAACATCGCAGCACAATTGTTCTTTTAACTGCCTACATCTCTCTTGAGCCATTGTCTCTCTAAACTTGGCTTCAGCGTATATCCTAGACTTCACTGCAGAACAGAAAAGAAAGGAGACAGATACTGTACATAAAATGGCCACGATTCGACACGCACGCCAGGAGGGTGAGTAAGCTCAAGTTGGGTCGCGCAAGAGCTGTCGTGGTGCTGACCCGAGACTCAGACGCGCCCGTCATCCTGCAGCTTATCCAGGAACTCGCCGACTACGAGCGTGAGCCGGACGCCGTCAAGGCCACTGTCCAGACCATCGAAGACACCATCGCCTTCGCGCCCTCAAGCGCCCCGGACACGGAGACTTCGCCCATCCCGAGCACCGAACCCACGTCGCCTTCTAGGCCTGCTCGATGTCTGCTACTCATCTCGCCAGAGGGCATCGCCGTGGGCATGGCGCTGTACTTCTACAACTACAGCACCTGGAGGTCGCGGCCTGGCGTCTATCTTGAGGACCTGTTCGTGCGGCCGACTGAGCGGGCCAAGGGGTACGGCAAGAAACTGCTGAGCGCGCTGGCCAAGCAGGTTGTTGCCATGGACGGCGGTCGCCTCGAGTGGGTGGTGCTTAAATGGAACGAGCCCAGCATCAAGTTCTACGAGAGCATCGGTGCCCAAGCTATGAACGACTGGGTGGGCATGCGAGTCGACGGCGACGCTCTGGCCAAGTTGGCCGAGCTGACGGACTAGAGGAGCCATATAGCGTGCGGTAGAAGAATAGACCGGCTGGTTAAACGGCGTTCAGGAGCTGTTGCTCGGAGGATCTGGTAGCTTTACGCCCTTGTCGTCGACGCCCTCAAAGACGTTGAGCTGCGACGCACGAGCTGGCCTTAGACCAGAGTTTGGATTACCCCAAGTAAAAGAATGCTTTAGCGATCGCGGATCTTGCTCCATCACGGGCGTGACTTGCCACAGCCTCGTGTACGCCCGCCTGTACCATCGTGGCGTGATTTCGCGCTGCACCATCTGTCCTTGGTATGGTCCAGTATCTTTCTGCCCCGTCCGTCGCACCCGTTTGACCGTCTTTTCCCGTTCGGCATGTTTGACACAGTGGTCGGCGTGGCTCTCCCAATCCCAATCCGAGGCGGGGGGCGGTTCTTTCCGTAGAAGCTTCGCAGGCTTCCGACGCTCGGGAACCATCCACTCCTCGTCCACTTCCTGGGCACCGGCGCTCAATCGCCCAAGCAGCTCCCACTCGTCCTTTTTAAGGGGAACCAGCATCTTAGCAGCTGCCCTTCGCCACCAGTGGGCCTTTTTTGTGATGACGAGGCTCTCGCAAGGAGGCTTGCCCCAGATATTGGTTTCGGGGACGTATTGTGTTTCTTTGAGGTTCTTGACTGCGCTGGTGAGCTGAATGAGAGGGAACTCTTTCCCCATCTTTTTCTGAGATTCGAGTAATGCGATGAGCTTTGGCTGATCCCAGTTCAAGTGAAAGGCATTTTTGCTAAGACTGGCGACGCTGGGCGCCTCGCTTTGGTTTTTAATAGTATCCGCAGCTTGAGACTTGGCCTTGGCCTTGGAGTCGTTGGCCCCAAGAAGAGCCTCCAAAGCTTCGGAATCATTCGGGCCACCACCATTCTGGAGAACGAAACTTTGCATCAGCCTCCGTCGACGAATTCCACTTCTGGCAAAGCCCATGCGCATGAATTTCTGCATTGATTCTCTGTGACCGTCGTTGGCAGACCTGAGGGTGTTGAGGAGTTGGTATGCCCGGGCGCGATGCTTATTTTGCCGGTCGTCATTCTTACTGTGGCGGTGATATCGATCGCGGAGGATGGAGATTATAGGGGACCGCCACGCCGGAGGGAGATAGGAGCATTCGCGGAGGAGATGGCGGTAGACGTGAAGCGGCGCGAGGAAACCGGGGATGGGGGTGTTTGGTCGAGGCATTGTGGTTGATGCAGAAAAGATAAATTAGAAAGGCGGAGATGAAGAGGCGAACGGCCTCGAGAGGACAGAGGAGCCCAAGTAGCGGCAACGGGCCAATTAGGAAAAGGGACAGACGCTCCGTTCTTAGTTGGAGATTGATGATGCTGAAATTGGAGACAGCTCGGGTGAATTTTGGTGTTGAGCTTGGCTTGGCTACGATCTCGGCGAAACTTCGGTTAACACGCACAAGTTCGGTCTTTGAATAGTTATGCGAGCGCCGTCTACCATTGCATAAATCCGGATGCTTTGTGATTGACTTTGGATGTTTGTTTTCATGCAGAGTCGAGGCCATCTGCAAGTCGCAGAAGTATCAATTGAGTTATTTCTTTCAAGTGGTTATGGAAGCGAGAACCATAAACACAATGAGCATTGATGCTGATGCAGGGAAGCGTGCACAATTACTGGACGTCAGTTGATGTGAGTCCATGTGGCTCCACTAGGGCCTCTGGTCGAGACGAACCCGGCCAGCAACAGAGGTTGCATTAGCGGTCTAAACAACCCGCGCATGTCCTGGAAAGCAGTGGCCATGGGCGTTGTTGGACTGGAACAAAGAGAAAGATGGTGCCATAACGGGATAAAGGAACTAGTGAATTATTCGTGACGGCAGCGTGGATTCACTCAACCGCCGCCCCTCGTCCGGACCGGAACTATCTGGCCGACTTGGCCGAGGCAGAAATAGTGGGTACACAGCCCGCAGCGCGGGGTTGCGTCACGCGGATTTACGCGCGCGACACGGTCCGAGGGCACACGAAATCACGAAACCGACACGTCTTGATTAATTGACCGCATTCCACTTTAACGTGCGTGCGTGCGGACGTGGTGACCGTGAGCTTGGGCGAGAGCGTGAGCGACTTGCTGCAAACCAGAGCCTAGTATTGCCAGTGAACCGGTGACGTGCAGCGTCGAGGCGATGGATAATAAATGACCTGCAGAGGCGCTCGCTCTTCTTCGCCTTGGCTTCACCTGCAATTGCTGCTCTTCACAGCTCATCCAGAACAAGATCGTTTTTACTCACTGGCAAGTCTCAGTGAACCAGGGCGCTAATAATCCATTGACTCACAGCGTCCCTCTCCCTGGCGCTTCCAGGGCAGCCGTAGCGCAGGGCCACAGGGCAAACAGCCCCCCGGCCCGCTGTCTGAGGTACCCACGCTGTACCTGAGACCCTCTGTATCGCAGGTACCTCCACCCGGAGCGGTTCCCTTCTCAGTGGCCCGCCTGCAGCAGCCAGCGCTATCCCGCAAGCCGCTGGAGCTCATTTCGCCTCGACGCCATACTCGATCCATCCCAACTCTTGCTTTCACCACCGGGTTTTTCTGGCGCACCGCACAAATCCATCCCCGTCCCAACCCTCAATCCCGCAACCGGCGAACTCGGCGCATGGGCGATCTCCGACTTCTCCTTGCCCCTTGATTGCGGCGCCCTTCTTTTCACCTTTCCAGCCGTCTCGCCGTTCCTTCCTCCACAAGTACCTCTCCTGAGCGTCGAGTCTTCCCGTCGAGACTCGAGCATCTGTCATTGGACGAACGCCCTTGATGCATATCGCGCCCTTGACCCGAACACCTGCAACTTGACGACCTCCGACCTCGACTTCAGACTCGCCTTCAGACTCGCATCTAACTATCGCCGAATCTTGAAAACGACAAGACTGCAACGACGATATCCAAGTTCCCTGCACCGACTGCCGTTCCCTCTCACAAGATGCCCTCGGCATCGCAATCTTCTCAACAATCCTTCACCATGAGCCAACAATCGCAGCCCGGCTTGTCTGCCTCTTTTCATCGCGGTTACAATGGCGGCCCCGAGGGCCCCCAAATCTACTCAGTATGGCTTCTCTTTCCACCCCCGGAGACTCAACCCGCTAACCTTGTCGCTCTGGAAATAGGCATCCTACTCCGGCGTTGACGTGTACGAAATGGAAGTCAACAATGTCGCCGTTATGCGCCGTCGCAACGACTCGTGGCTCAATGCCACTCAGATCCTCAAGGTCGCCGGCGTCGACAAGGGAAAGCGCACCAAGATTCTCGAAAAGGAGATCCAAACGGGCGAGCACGAAAAGGTTCAGGGCGGCTACGGCAAATACCAGGGCACCTGGATCAAGTTCGATCGCGGAGTCCAGGTGTGCCGCCAGTATGGCGTCGAGGAGCTGCTAAGGCCTCTCCTGACTTACGACATGGGCCAGGACGGAGGTGTGGCTGGCCGCGGCGACTTCAACACGCCCACCAAGGAACAGGCCATGGCCGCCCAGCGGAAGCGCATGTACAACTCGAGTACGGACGGCAAGCCGAACGGCCTGCCGAACGGCCTCTCCGGCACCTTCTTCAAGAACATATCCAGCACCGCTTCCCACGCCGTCGCCGCCATCAGCAAAGCCCGCTTCGATTCCCCCGGCCCCAGGAGCCGTAATGGACAGACCCGGGCCCCCAGCTTCAGCCGCCAGGCCTCGATGCAAAACACCCAAAATACCCAAAATGGCGACGACTTTCCCGGCAACTCCCAGCAGAGCTTCGCCTCCGACTACGGTCAGCAGGTCGACTCGGCGTATTCGACCCAGCAGCAAAGCAACCCTCCCCCGATGCCCGAGAACGAACCCCCCAGGAAACGTCAGCGCATTACCATGACTCCGGCTGACAGCTTCGGCGGATACGGCCAGAACATGGATATGTATGCCACCGCGTTCCCTGGGTCGCCCACCGAACCCAATGAGTCCTTCATCTACACGCAAAACTCCCTCCAAGATCGATCCCCGGTCGAGGATGGCAGTGGCCCCTTACCGCCTCTTCCCTACGAGATGTCTCCCGATGTTGAATTGAAGCGCAGCATGCTCATGGGTTTATTCATGGACGCGACAACCACCGACGCCTCTAAGCATGACATGCTCCGAACCTTTACTCCTCTCGAGCTCGACATGCCCATCGACCTCCAAAGCCATACCGCTCTGCATTGGGCCGCTACCCTCGCTCGTATGCCTCTCCTTCGCGCTCTCATTGCTGCCGGTGCCTCGCCTTACCGTGTGAATGCATCTGGAGAGACGGCACTAATGCGCGCATGTTTGGTGACCAACTCCATGGACCACGGCTCATTCCCTGATCTACTAGAAGTCCTCGGTGGTACCGTCGAGGCTCGTGACCAGAAGGGGCGGACAGTGCTTCACCACATTGCCGTCACCAGCGCTGTCAAGGGTCGTAATGCTGCCAGTCGTTACTATCTCGAAAGTCTGCTTGAATGGGTTGTCCGACAAGGAAGCGTCCCCAATAGCCAAAACACCCAAGTCAACGGCAATGTCCCTTGCAACTCGCAGTCGATGATCCCTAAGATGGGCATCGCGCGCTTCATGTGTGAAATTGTCAACGCCCAGGACAGCTCAGGCGATACTGCCCTCAACATAGCTGCTCGCATAGGCAACCGGAGCATCATCTCACAGCTGCTCGAAGTCGGCGCTGACCCCAACATCGCCAACCGCGTGGGCTTGAGGCCTCTGGACTTTGGCATCGGCGGCGAGAATGCGGAGGATAAAACAAACGGAGAGACGACGGCGGAGAAGAACGGCGTTATTGGCTCTAGTCAGCGAAGCCGGGAAAGCAGCGACGAGATCATTGCTTGTAAGTTGCGCATCTCAAACCCCCGACCCCAGACCCTCCAACTAACGTGAATTAGCCATCACTCACCTCCTCAGCGAAACTGGCTCTACGTTCCAACAAGAGATGAAGTCCAAGCAGGTCTCTCTCGACACCCTCCACAGCACACTCCGCACAACCTCAACCCAGCTGGGCGAGTCCCGTCGCAGTCTCGAGCACCTCTCCGCCACCCTCAAGAAGCAGCAGCTCGCCCGACAAAAGGTCGCCAACCTCTCGCACGCGCGCGAGGACGAACAGGTCCGCCTCATGCAGGAGCAGTCGCGCACCTCCCAGCCCAACCCTTCATCCTCCTGGGAAACCGAGTTGTCCGCCATGCTCGAGGCCGCAGAGGACTCGCCAGCCGGCGGCGAAGGCCTTCTCCCCTCGGCTGCCGTCCTCAAGGCTAGGATCCGCGCGCTCGAAGGCCGCCGCGAGATGACGCGCAAGATGGTCCACGCCCTCAAGGGCCGCAGCCGCGACGTCGAGGTCAAGTACCGCCGCGTCGTCGCCCTGTGCACAGGCGTCCAGGAGGGCGAGGTCGACGCCGTCGTCGACGGCCTCCTGAAAGCCGTCGAGAGCGAACGCGACGAGCTCGAGATCGGCCGCGTGAGACGCTTCCTCGGCGGCGTCGAGGGCGTGGTGCACTAGTGATGCAGCGCAACCCCCTTCGTCTGCGCTGCAGGCTCTTGTTTTCTCCCTATATAATGACTCTCTTGCATCCTACCCTTGGGATGTCCTTTTTTTTTCTTAGGTCCGTCGTGTATGATTTTTGGTGTTCTTTTGATACCCTCCCGAGCAGAAGCCGCTCGGGTTGGAAACTGGATAGGCGTTTTTCGGTGTCCTCTGCGTTGTTTATACGAGGATGTCATTCAACATCGGCGCTGGTGTCATAGCCTCCCGTGTGTGGAGATCTTGGCTGTTGCTTTTTTTTTTTATAGTGTAGGGTGGTTTGGGAAACTCGGTGCCTAGGGGATACTACATGGTGTATAAAGACGCAGGGTGGGTGGTTTGGCTCTTTGATAGGAGGTGGGTGTTCTGACGTGACACCGAAAGAATACAGATTTTATCATTTTGATGTCTTCAACTTGCTGCTTCTTCTTCGAGCCTGGTACTGAGACCCAGCATCAATCTATGTGTTTACATGGCTATCGTTGAGCCTTCGTCTCCTTGACGGAATAAGAGTGTAACAAGAACGCCACTCAGGAGACGGCCCAAAATCCCCAAAATAAAATATAAACGCCCCAAACACCATACAATGCCGTAATATAATATCATGTACTCCAATTTTCACTCGCCCGCTCCTCGGATCATATGTCTTCTTCCACATGCCGTCTCACGCAATGCCGTTTCTGTATACGCCCTCCCAGCGCTCCTCGACGCCGCCAACCTTGTCCTTGAGCGCGCGAATCTCGATATCGAGCTCTTCGAGGTTGCGCGAGAGGGCGCTGACCTCCTCGAAGCGGCGGGCGGTCTGGGCCGACTTGACCATGTCGTGGACCATGAAGCGCTGCTCCTCGAGGACGACGAGGCGCTCGCGCAGGTCCTTCTCCTCCGTCTCGAGCTGGCTGACGACGGTGCTGCCCTCGCTGGGGGCCTGGGAGGCGGTCTCGGAGGCGAGCTCGGAGTGGCGCAGGCTGGAGGCGGAGTGGGTGTTGGAGGCGAGGATGCGCGAGGCGGAGGGCGTGGACGGCGCGGAGGAGGAGGAGCGGAGGAATTGTGGGAGGCTCTTGAGCGGGAGCATGTTGGTGTGGAGGAAGCCGCTGGCGTGGGAGTAGATGGCCATCTGGAGGCGGGTCTGGGTGGGGTTGTCGGCGCGGAGGTCGCGGATGCGGTTGGCGGCGGCGCCGTACTTGGCGAAGCTGTCGAGCAGCCTCTTGCGGATCTTGGCGGCCTCCTGGATCTGGGCGCGCGAGGGAGGCGGTCCGTCGAGGTCGACCTCGCCGCTGCCGCGCTTGTCAGGCTGCAGGGCGAGGAGGGAGCGGTGGAAGGACGGGAGCAGCTGGCGGATGCCGCGCTCGAACTGACGCAGCGTCTCGTAGGCGCGCTGGTCGGCGGGCTTGTGGTGGAGAGAGGCGGCAAAGTCCTTCGCGGAGAAGATGGTGTGTTTGCACTCCCTGCACATCCTGATGTCGATGCTGAGCTGGCCGGGGGCGGGAGGTTTCTCGGTTGCGGGATTCGACACTGGATTGTGTTAGTGAACGAAGTTGTAAGGGACGAATGGCAGACTCACCACCATCGATGTTCAGGCCAACTTCGGAGGAACACGCCGTCTGGGGGTCTGCGCAGACCACGCGGCCGCAGATCCGACAGTGGTGTCTCCTAAACGTCCAAGAGCCAAACTCCTGTTGGCAGAAGGGGCACTTGGACACGGTCGAGTCCTCTTCCCAGGTGACAACAGACTGCTCGATCAGTTTCCTGGGGTTCTTCTGTGTTGACAGGGAAGTGACGGGGGCGAGTAAAGAGCCGGTGGACGAGGTGAGCTTCTCGGGGGGGTTCGCCAACAGCCTCGTCAGCTTCGTCAACCGCTTCTCCAGCCTCGAGATCTCCAGGTTCTGGCGCTCGACCTTTTTCCTCCTCGTCTGGGCGAACATGCCCATGTGGTCGATGAGCACGCCGCTGTGGTCGTTGTAGCCGTCCCTTGACTTGTAGCACGTCTCGCACACGCGCGCCCAGTAGCCCCTCACGGGCTCGTGGTTTGCGCTGCGGCTCAGCTTCATCTGGTACATGGTGTGCTCCTCACAGAACAGACGGCCGCACTTCCGACAATTGATGCTGCCGTTCAGCGGGCCGAGGCTGCGGCCACAGGTCGGGTCGGTGCAGAGGTCGTAGTTGGTGGATCGCTGCCAGTGATGGCGGGTGATGACTTCGTCCGGGTCGACGGGGCCTTCGAGCGGAAGCTTTCCGGCGGCGACAGAGGGCGGCGGGAGCACGGGGTTGGATTCGTTGGATTCGAAGGACTCGAGGCCGCGTAGTTTCTGGTTGATGAGCGAGAGGGGCTGGAAGCGCTTGGCCTTGAGGACCTGCTTGTCGAACCACGTCTTGACCTCGTCCTGTTCCTCGACTGCGAGCTCCTGGTGGTTGTCGTCGATGTGTCGGTTGAGCTGGAGGAGGGTCATCTACGGCGATGTCGTTAGAATGCTGCATCTCAATGGATCAGCTGCGGGACAGTCGAGACTCACCATCTCCTCGTTGCAGATGGGACAGACCAGGCCGGCCGAGTCGACGGGACCACCCTTGCCCGGGACGCCGACGGTGATGCTGACGCCGAGATCCTGTCCCCGCTGCGGCCAGCCCACGGCGGCGCTGACGGGCGACGACGAGGCCATGGACGCGGTGCTCTCGGACGGCGCGAGCGGGCTTCCGACCCGCGGCGCACCCGGAGGCGTCGGGGGAGCGAGGCCCTTGCCGGAGCCCAGGATGCGCCCGCCGCCGAGTCTGCGGCTGGAGGACATGGCTTTTTAGTTAGTTGTCGTGTCGTCTGGCTCTTGACGTGGGAGTGTGCGTGGGAGAAAGGTGAGGGCTGAGCACGACCAGCGGTTGGTCGAACTCGGCCTCGAGCTGCAAAACCGCCCGGGTGGCTTGGACAGACAGAGGACGGACGAGCAAGGGTTGGAGGCGGGCGAGGAGGGAATGGGAATGAGAATGGGACGAGGATGGCCCAGTGCAGTGGATAGTGGAGTGCAGCGGAGTGGACGAGACGAGACAATGGAAGACGTCCAGCGATACAATGATACCTACGTAGCCGCCGCGGCTGCTGTGGGGTCGCAGGTCACCGCATATCGTCCATGTCCCTAGTTCCCAGTTCCAGGGGCCCGGCTTATCGCTTCCCGTCCTCTAACCCAAGCTGTCTTATCGCCGCGCAGCCGACCGACATGGAAATAATGCTGGCTCTGGCCTTGGCTTCCCCTTGAACATTTCTTTTCCCTTGTCCTTCCCTTCCCCTTCAACACTCGCAACCCCCAAAGGACAGACAAAGCCACGACGCAAACATGGCCAAGTCGTTCCCGCCCGTGCAGCCCGGAGGCAGCCTGATCCTGGCATGGCAGATCAAGGGCAAGAAGGTGCTCGTTGTGGGCGGTGGTGAGGTACGTCATGAGACATTGCACCGACATCGCATGCACATGCACATGCAGATGGGGATGCCTTCAAAAGTCCCCCGCTAACTCAGCTTGCCCCAGGTCGCCGCTGGCCGCATCCTCAACTGCCTCAACGCCGACGCGCGCATCACCGTCGTCTGCCCCAAGGCCGGCCTCAACGATGAGGTGGCCTTCCGCGTAGCCCAGAACCAGGTCGAGTACGTCGACCGCGTCTTCGAGCCGTCGGACCTGGACGGCGCCGACATGGTGCTCGTGGCCATCGACGACCCCGCCGCCTCGTCCGTCGTGTGGCGCCTGTGCAAGGAACGTCGCATCCCCGCCAACATCGCCGACGTGCCCCCCGAGTGCGACTTCTACTTCGGCAGCATCCACCGCGACGGCCCGCTGCAGATCATGGTCAGCACCAACGGCAAGGGGCCCAGGCTGGCCGCCGCCATCCGCCAGTTCATCGCCAAGCAGCTGCCCAAGAACGCCGGGAACGCCATCGAGACCATTGGCCAGCTGCGCGTCAAGCTGAGGAAGGCTGCTCCCCGGACCGAGGACGGACCCAAGCGGATGCTCTGGTGAGTAACTAGCACACATCCGTTTCCAGGCAACCTAATGCTAACTGCTCTTCTCTTCTTCTAGGATGTCCAAAGTCAGCGATACCTACTCCTGGGAGGAAATGTGCGGCCTCACTGACGAGGACATGGACAACCTCCTCCTCTTCTACCCCCCGAGCAAAGTCCCCTCCATGGACGTCCTGATGGCCCTCCGCGGCGGCACCGACGTCAAGAAGCTCGACGTCTTTGACGGCTCGTTTGGTTTCAGCGTGGGCGCATAAAAAAAAAGAAAGAAAAAAGGAGCGACAAGCAGCGAAGGCGCCGAAGGGACATTGTACAAATGAGGCATGATTTGGGGAATATCGGAGCATATTAGCGCTTGGGGAAAATATTGCGTCTTTACAACAGGCCGACGGGGACATGCATCTGTTATATCCTGCTGTATCTTCTGCGAGTCTTCCGACGAGGTTGGAAACTGTTGGATACATAAAGGGAAGGGGAAAGGCGTCATCGCAGATTGCAACCACTTGTACACATCCATTGTTTGGGCAGGGTCATCAGGGCACCTTAGTTTGAAAAGCGATATCTCTCTGTTTGGAATTCGAGTATTAATATTCTGGGTTACCATTCTGTCAAGAGTAGTACATGTCACAATGCACAAGATCACATGGGCAGACGTCAGCACGCCTGGCTCTCCGCTCGTTCCAGTCAGAAGAGCCCTCCTGCGTCAAGTGTTCCAGCGTAATCTTTGTCATTAAATATCTTTTGCTGGCTCGCAGCTCTTCATGATGCTCTTATCCCAGGCAGATCCCCTGCCATTCTATGTGGGTGGCTAGTTTATCCCTCTGATGCTGGTTCTTTATTGCTTCTTTGTTTATTTCAGGATGATCTGGTGAGTGGCGGTCTTCTCCTTCTCATCGTTGAAGACGTTGATGTCCCACTTGGGGTTGTCTGGAATGGTGTTAGTTAACAATCCCGCAGATGTACCCGACTATGACTTACAAGTCAGGGGAATGTTGAAGCGCTGGGGCGTCTCGCCGAGCTCGTTGAGGGCCTTGACGGCCTCGTCGTCGAGCTCGACCTCCTGGAAGTTCTCGCGGATGCGCGACGGCGTGACGGACTTGGGGATGACGCTGTGGCCGCCGATCTGCGACCAGGCGAGGATGACCTGGGCGGGGGTGACGGTCTTGCCCTGGGCGGCCGAGAGGCGCTCGGCGACGGCCTTGACCTCGGGGACGGCGACCAGCAGCGGCAGGCCCAGCGAGTTGTTGCCGAAGGCCGAGTAGGCGGTGAGGATGATGTTCTTCTTGGCCGCGTACTCGACCAGCGGGAGGTTGGGCAGTCGCGGGTGGCGCTCGACTTGGTTGACGACAGGGACGACGCCGGTCTCGGCGATGATGGTCTCGAGCTGGGAGGTGTGAGTTACTCTGGTGGTTGATGGGGACGATGCGGGGGAGACTTACGTGCTCGATGGAGAAGTTGGACACGCCGATGGATCGCGCCTTGGTCTTGGGCAGCTTGGTCACGGCTGGAGAATGTGTGAGAACAGGACGCGAGGTTTCTGGTGAGTGCGGGACATACCCTTCCACGTATCGGTGATGGAGACGTTGCGGTTCAGCTCCACCTCGGTGCTCTCGGGGGAAGCCTTGGGGAACAACTCCTTGCCGGGCTTGAACGCAACCGGCCAGTGGATGAGGTACAGATCGAGGTAGTCCAGGCCGAGCTCCTCGAGGGTATCGTCCAGGGCGGCCTCGACCTTTTCGGGCTCGTGGCTGTTGTTCCACAGCTTGGACGTGATGAAGATGTCCTCGCGCTTCAGGCCGGGCACCTCGGCCAGGGCCTTCTTGATGCCCTCGCCGACCTCGCGCTGGTTCTGGTAGATCTTGGCCAGGTCCAGGTGGCGGTAGCCGGTCTTGAGGGCCTCGAAGACGCCGGTGCCGACCTCGCCGGGCGCCGCCTGCCACGTGCCGTAGCCCAGGAGCGGGATGGTGTGGCCGGAGTTGAGCTTGGCGGTTCGGCCGAGAGACATGATGGCGGTTGGGTCTTTGGGGGAGTTGGGTTTGGAGGGGAGGGGAGGGGAAGTGAAGTGTTGGAAGGATGGAGAATGGGAAGGGGAGTTTGGGTTCAAGGAGACAGCTCAGACGAGGGACAAGGCGACTCTTATACCTCCGCCTTCACGTCACTTCACACACAATTACGACAACGAACGCTTCCCCTCGTCAACAACACCATCACCAAGCAACCTTGCTGTCCCACATCTGTTCCACCCCTCCCCCCACCAAAGGAGGGGTAGAACCGAGACAAAGTGCGCACGAATCGGCAAGGATTCCACGGCTTCGCTCGCCTTCGAAAAGAACAGGCCCCCGAAAACTCCACTTTCTCCCTCCCCCGCCGCCGCTCTGGTTGCGAGCGAAGGTTGAAAGACGACTTCGGAATGAGATCATTGCCCCGTCGAATGAGCTAAAAAAGGAGGCGCCGTTAGCGCAAAGGTTTTGCTTTTCGCGGAGGCGTGTTTGTCGCAATCGATTGTGTCGTGGGCTAGAGTCGATTGTCTCTTCTGACCGGCGGAAGATGTTATCCCTTCGGCCTCATGTCGTGAACCGCTTCTTCTATCACGTACTTTGCACTTCTTTGCACGGGTTGCATTGGGCTCCTAAACACCCACCCCCAATCTTCTCGTCTCCGCTCTTATAGGTTCAACTCGAGTCAACACAGCACAGTGCCTCCCCCAACTCCCGGGATCGTCACCCTGTTGGCCACTGTCCCACATGGCCAGTGATGACAAATACTGCCAAGTCGTCCATTGCCATTGACATCGCGCTTGTTCACTGATTTGTGCACCACTTCCACGCCGAATGACTCAAGGACGACCATTGCTGAACGAGCATTCATGTGGTCTAGTTTGTTTCCAGTCTCAAGCTGAATAGACCTAACCAGTTAACATCCATTTGAATGTGCTGTAGAGCAGATATAAACAATCAACCTCTCAAGCATTTGTTGTAAAACGACGCGACCAGATCAGATGATAAACAACTAGCACACCAACTATACTCCAACCCAACCAAACGTGGTAACCTGTATCCGAAGACCCAAGAGCCAGCTCAAGTAAACGAACCCAAAATCCCAAACACCACATTCCAAAAGGAACCCTCCCCAGCCTCCATCATCGCTTCTTCTGGTACCACTTCTGAATAAACGCCCACGTCATGCCTCTCTCTGAGAGCCTGAACCCCCAATCCCTGACCTTGCCCTGCGCCGCCGCCTTGTTCTCGCCCTCGTGGTTCTTGGCCACTTGGATGTTGTGGCCCTTGGGCAGGTCCTCCCTCCTCCAGCGGCACGCCGGCGTCCACATGAACACGCCGTGGCTCCCGCCGCGTCCCTCGTCCCGGTAGCCCATGTAGTGCAGCGCCCGCGCCAGCTCCCCGTACGTCGTCTTGGACGTCGTCTTGCCGTGCAGGCTCAGCAGCGTCTCCCAGACGCGCTTGTTCAGCGACGCCTTGGGTTTGCCGTCGGGCGCGAGGCTCGGTCCCAGAGAGAGCGCGCCGAGTGCGAGATCGCGACCCGGAGGCGCCTCGGGGAGCGGGAGCTGGCCGGCAAGCCGTGGCGCTGGCTGAGGTTCCGGCTCAGGGGCCTGGGGTTCGTCGACCTCAATATGAGGCTCGTTGACCTGGGCTTCTTCGACTTGGGGCTCCTGGACTTGGGGCTCCTCGACTTGGGGCTCTTCGACCTGAGGCTCCTCGACTCGTGGTTCATCCTCCATGGGCTCGTCCTCATCATCGTCGTCCTCTCCCATCTCGACATCTTCTCCCGCCTCAGGAGCCGCCCCTGCCGTGCCTTCGGTCCGTTCACTCCGTCTTTGCTTGCGCCGCCGCTGCGCCAACCGCCGCCAACGTTGGAGCTCCTGCTCTTGTCGCCTCTTCTGCATCCTCTCACGCGCCTCATTCTCTACTATTTGTCCCTCAAACCCCTTCCTGGCCTCAGTCACCTGCTCGTGCAACCTCTTATACAATTTCGCTCTCTCCGTCTTGATGCGCTTGGACTCGCGACGCCAGTGTTCCGTAGGCCACCGATGTGGAATCTTATCTCTGGCGTCGAGATCGATAGGAACTTCTTTCGGGTGGAAGGGGTACTCGTCCCTTGTGACCCCCATCGTCTCCTCCAGGCGTTCCAACGCTTCGTTCGACGCCTTATAAGTGCCATTGTCGTTCGTCGGCACGATCGTCTTCTTCAGCAGCGATGCCCCGAGGCGCTTCAAGTCGCCTCGAGCCCTTCCGTAGTTGATGGTACGGACTTTGTCGAATCCTTGCAACTCCTCGAGGAAACTAAAGATGCGCTCGATCCGCTTGTCCGGCACGCCGTTAATCTCGTATGGAAAGTCATCAAATGCTAGGAAGTCGATGGAGTCATCGACGCAAGCAGCCGATAAACCTTGTTGAAACTCTTCCTCGGAAGTGTCTTCGATATGCCTTGCGGTAGATGAGAAATCTTCCAAATGTTGCGCAATCTCAGCCAAGACATCCAGGTCATCAATGGTATCTGCCACGAGCTGCGTGAAAATCTCGCTCGTTTCCTCATTCTCGCAATCATCCATCCACCGCTGTAATCTCGCCGTGATTTTCCGCACCCCAGCGTACATCGCCGTCGGCCTGCTCGCGAGAAAATTGTTGATCATTCCACCGACTATGACCAACGTCGTGTCGTCTTCGACATTGAGGGTGCGTTTCGA
Organism: Neonectria magnoliae; assembly: GCA_037954305.1. NCBI lineage: Eukaryota > Fungi > Ascomycota > Sordariomycetes > Hypocreales > Nectriaceae > Neonectria > Neonectria magnoliae. The sequence continues at coordinate 64,246 of JAZAVK010000088.1, read as the reverse complement.
GGATCTGGCCGTATAATAACGGTCCTTATAGATGCCTTTCTGGAATTTGCACTTGACGTTAGTCGCCGTGTTCTTGTCCCAAGGCTCAGTGTCATCCATGTAGAAGAAGTTTTCGCGCATGGGTTCGGAAGACGCATGTATCAGCTTAGTCGCGAACTCCTTCAGGAACAGAACAGCACAGAATCGAACCACATAGACAACGTCGTGGTACCGTTTGTAAAGCATGCTGTTCTTCTTGAGTTGAGGGGCAACGTTGATTGGCAATTTCTTGTCGTGGCCATTGTTTTCATCGTCGCAGAAGTCCTCAAACTCGTCACAGAATGCCGTCAGGCGTTTCTCGACCAGGGGCCAAATGAAGAATCCAAACACAGCCCTCCTAAGCACGCTCCTCAGGCAGTCATAGTACAGGTGCTTGCGATTATTCCTCGCCTCGTAGTGCTCGATAAGTGCTCCCCGTTTAGCGTCGTAATTCTGGGGGAGGTTTTGCCAGTGGTGTTCTTTCTGGTCGAAAATCACTGCGGCGAAATAGTTAGGATCTTCAAACAGTCTGGTCAGATGCTCCTCGGCCAATTCCTTCTTGGCTTGAAGGGTTCCCAAGTACTGCGAGTCGTTGACACTTTTGACGACGTGCTCGTATTGACGCTGCGAGGGAAGATCTCTCCACGCCGTCTCTCCCCTTGCCCTGAGCTCCTCGATCGTGTCGCCGGCTGCGTCTTGGATTCTCACAAGGTCTTCGGCTGATAGCACGGGGTCGATATGCCCCAAGATCTGTGAGCCGTGTGTGTCCAAACCATACCCCATGGACAGCCCGAGGAGACGAACGCAGACTATTAACAAGAACGTGTATATGACGCTCTGGGCGTCCAAAACTAGCCAGGCCTCCATGGTACCGAACGTGTGTCCTGCCGTGTGCAGGGCCCTGTACCTCTCACGATCTTCCTCCGCGACGCGGAAACAGTCGAAAGTTTCGTCCATATGAAAGAGTTCATTGCCGTGCGCTCGCACAATCTTAATATTCATGTCCGCGATGGAGTCGACCGCTGCGTTGTCGAAGATGACCACGTGCATAGCAGAAAAGGCGCCGGCGAGCATCTTGGAGCTCCTCCCTAGGTACATGAGGTCGCTGTCGATCCGTGCGAAGTCAGCAGGAGCCGTCCTTGCACGGTAATGAATGAACTTGAGGAGATTCGCTGGGTTTGTCAGGTCTTCCCGGTTGATATGGGGCACGAGGTAACTCGCTCTGGCACCTCGGTAGTGCTGGTGGACGGCTTTGTTATAGGATACACTCAAGCCAATATCCAATGGGGGGGCAAAGAGATGCGGCCACTTTAGCGTCGGCTCTCCAGGTCTTTGCAATGTCCGTGGGTTGAGTTGATGATCGCGATAATTCGCTCCATTTCGGTAGGTTGCACAATAACCATGGTCTTTGTCCTTGATGTTATCGAGAAAGTCGAGACTGAAAGCTTCGAGATCGCTCGAATGCGATTTGTTCATCCCCTTTTCCCCATCCAGTTCCGACCCCGGCAAGATGCCGCGTAGTGCCACCTTAAAATTGTTGTTGTAGGCCGTCGTTGCCTCCTTCCAAGCGCTCTGTAGAACGAAGTCAAGGTCCACACCCGGTATCTCACCATTGCTGATCTTGAAGATTGTGTCCTGAATTTCCAGCTCTTTACGAAGCACTACAAAAGAGGCTGATTTATACTGATCAGAAGTCTTTTTCCCCCGGCTTTTCATGTGTTCCGCGAACATCCTCAAATCCAGGGATGGGTCCATGGGAGGCCACGGTGCATCACGGCCATAGGAAAATGTCCAGCACATGATTCGATTGCGGTGCATCGTCTTTGGACCATCTGTCTTTTTTGCGTCCTTGATCTCCTTTTGAAGACCTTTTCTCCATTCTTTAGGTAGTCTCCAGTGGCCGACGTCCGCGAAAAGACGGTTCTTACCCAGGTGCAGGGGATTTGTTCGGTTGAGGTCATGCGGACCGTCGAAGATTGGTCTGGGATCAGTGGCTTCCCAACCATTTGCGGGAGCGTTCTGCGACATTTTGGTAGAGTTGAACCAGGTCAGTTCGAAATGCGAGGGTCTCGTCAAATTGTTTAGTGGGCGGATTCGTGCTCGTGCGTGTGACCAATGTCCATTTTTCCGAGGATGATGCTTGAAAACGAAAGGCGGCGCGCAAAAGCAGCCCAGTCTGTATATCAACGAACACTCAACAAAGGACTGCGTGCCCAGCAGTACCATGGGAACGTTCCTAGTGGCGGAATGACGACAGCGGAGATGGAGACTTCACTTCCCTGCCCGGGCAGCTAAAGAGAATAGCTTCTCGGGTCATGGCTCGATTCACGGGCTCCTCTTCGAGAACAAAGACGACTGGCGCCGGGGTAGATGTGACGAACCCTTGAAACTTTCATTCTTTATTATTTATTACCAGCTTGGGCAACGGAGAGGTGTGTCGAGCCTTTGTTGGCGTCGAGCTAGGAAGCGATAAGCTCGGGATCAATAGGACCACATGTGAGACTGAACGCCGTTGGCATCTTTGACAGATAAGCCCAGATTGGGCGATGCCGAATCCGTGACCAAGATGGCCCAGAGTCAGTTCACATGGACATCCCTGCTGGAAAAGGCGTAAACATCGAAAGAAAGGTGCCAGATCACAACCAGACTTGTGGCATCGCATTCAAGGTCTGTGTTCTCGACGACATCCCAAATGGTGCTTAGCTCTGCAAGTTGGATTTGGTAATATACGGCCTTGACTGGCATTGTATGACGGCCAACGGCGATTAATCCGGAGACTGGGTTTATGAGCTTCCACAATGTAGACATATGCAAGAAGAATTGCGGCGTGCTGGCATGTTTGGGTCGTTGTAGTTTACCACGTCTGAAGTAACTTGGAAGATCTCAGTTGTGCTTAGTCATCCGCCCTGCCACCTTGAATGACCCCACGTTCTTTGGCAAGCACCGAGTCTCCTTGCATAGGTACGCAGCTCAGCGTGCAACGCCACCTTCAAGTCGTCGCCAGTCCGTTTCTTTGTTGTTTTTACGCGTCATTTCGTCTTGGAAACTCGGCTGAACATTGAGACCGAAACAATTGCCCGGTCCCACCCCTTGCGAAGCGCCAGAGTACACGACAGAGCCCGAAGCTGTTGGACCACCTCCTTGATCGCGACAAACTTCCCGACTCCAGACTTTCGCGACACTGCAAGCCGAAAGCTGAAGAAAAGAATTGACCGGCATTTTCACAACCGGGAGGGCTTCTCCGACAATGGCGCGCCTGAGTGGTGTAGGGCTGGAGCCTTCTCCAGCTTCCAACGACGATAGTACCCAAGAGTCCCCTCCCTTCTTCAACACTACCTTCTCGACCCACCGTGTGTCACCTTTACACGTCGGCTCCGAAGGCCTTACTCCAGCGCGACTAGAAACCATCGCACACCGATTACAAGACACCTTGGTTGGTGATGTCGTTCGCGGTATACAAGTTGGGCTTCAAGCCACAGAGACGCCCGTGGGGCAAGTAGGACCATTGAAGGCAGTCCAAGTCCAATGGTTCCAAGCGAGCACAGTCTTGGGTGGCAACGCCGATGAACAAAACCAACGAGGCCTCTGGATCAACATACGACACGAAAACGCTGCCTATGCTGGCATTCTGCTCCCTGGCATATCTTCGTCCAACAGAAGCAGTTCTGAGACGCAAGACCAAGCAACAAATCTTGGGCAAGGGGATTTTCTCCATTTGCCACTTCTTCTACTGCGTATGCCGCTCCCGCTCAAGAACGTGGTCTCTGATTGGCTCTCTTCCACTTTTGATTGTCGCGTGAGTCGGATGACGCTGGGAACAAAGACCATTCTTGGCGTTTGGGAGAGCTGGATCGAGACCATTGGGCTTCAAAACAATGGGCCCGATTTCGTCCTCACTCTGGCATTCAATGTGCCGCTTCCAGCCACCAGGGATGCTACAGAGGATGGTTCACGCAATGGAGCAATTCAAGACCCGACAGCGCCTGGCCTCAAGTCGGTCGATATTACGATATCGCCCAATGATCTCCAGCGATTTGCGCGCGCCGGGGAAGGGATTCAGCCCCAGCAGCAAAACATGTCAACTCCGTGGGAAAGCAATCCCCGTGAACGACGAAGGCTGGCAGGTGGGAATTCGGATGACGGATGGGCATGGCGAGCGGGCAAGGATGCAAAGGGACACCCTTTCACCGAAGCCTTGGCTCGATACCTGGATCATCACCTCGCACTGAACCTGTTTCATCCCAGTGTCCGGGTTACTCAGATCTCCTGCGGCGGATTTGTTCTCGGACAGAGTCGCCTTAAGATATTGAGGCTTGGAGAAATCTCCGACGGCCTCACTCGCGCTGCGTGGGCGTTTGTGGAACAGCTCGGCGACAGGATAAAAGGCGAGCAGCTTCCCCGTGTGTTCTCGACTGCCTTTGATGGTTGAGAATGGCGCAAAATACGACACGTGAACGAGGCAAGTTCGCTGATCCCGTGTACTCTGTACAACCTACAATGATACCCCTTTGCTTGTTTTCTTACATTGTACGAATACCTTGCAGCCCCAAACCATTGCGGATGCTTTGTCTACTTCCGACACGCTGGAAGCTCCCCGCTCGGGGTGTCCGATAATGGATAATGAAGCGTGCGCTTCCCGCGCTGACATGAAGTTTGGAACAAAGATGGCCAGCCTCCGCCTTACCAAACCCCGCAACAATGGCTTGAGCTTTGGCCACGGTGATCTTGGCCATAGTGATCTAGGCCCCGGGTCCAACACGGCAACACGAACAAGCAATGCAAGGGAGACACGGAACCCGCCAGGGCGCGCAATCACGACAAAGGAGGATGCTTCACTTTTTCCCAAACCCCGCCCGGCTGGTACGCCCCTTGACTTGCGCTCGCATACGTGGTTCGAGACCAAGTACCCAGAACGAAGTGGGCTTTTTAGATGATGGTTCTCAGCTTCACGGACCCGATTTCAAACCTCGTCCCTGTCGGCGCAACGGACAGAAGCGCATCATCAGAAGCTGAGGTCAGGAAGACTTAACTTCGGGGACATTTAGTCTTTGTCATCGTGCTGATTGTACCCTGAGCGTGTGTCCCAGAGAAATCTCGTCTATACCGTCACCTCTGTCCTTTGTACTGAGTACGAACACATGTCCTCGCTTCCCCCTGGTCCTGTCGCTGTCTCGGAGAGACGAAATTCAGACCCCCAACTGTCGTGACGAGAGGAACATGTATTGCATGCATGGTCCTAGCTACCGGAACAGGAGTCTCGCATGGGAATTTGACAAGGACCAAGCAAGCCCAGACTCGAAACTCGGGCTTCAATGGCAAGAACGCCGAGCAACAGGACAAATTTCCGCGACGTGGACTATATTCAAGTCAGAGCCGTTCAATAAGGAACAGAAGACAGTGTCGATCTGTGTTGCTTCCGCAAACCTCTACCAGAACGATGAATAGACAAGTCATGAGTAACATCCATGAACAGTCACCTGGATATACTTCGTACCCACTCGCACCACCCATTGTTCGGGAGAGGGCTGAGATTGTCCAGTGTGAAAAGCGACGCTCTGGATTATGTAGTGGTTGCCTCGCCAGGGCCACAGCCTTCTTTAATATATACGAGGGAGAGATCTTTAAGCGACGTTCGGGCCGGGGCTGTCAGGTGGCCAGGGCCGTCTCCTGAAATACACAGTCCTTGGCGTCAGCCAAATCAAACCGGACAGACCGCCAAGAAGTCAAGAAAGAACGGCGTCCCCGAACAAAGAAAAGAGCAATGCGCCCTCTGAGGCCAGACATTTGGACTAGAATGGACGTTGAGGCTGAGCGGCCAAGAGGTGCGCCGCCTATGCTGGACTGGGTCTCGGATCTTGTTAGGGGCCGCTGCGGATGCGTGTAAGAGGGCACAAGTGCAGTTGGCTGATCTCGATGGGCCGGACTTATTGGTGGCCGTTGTTGGATGCATACGAGACGCAGCCTGATTTCGCAGTGTCCGTCTCGCGAGCGGGAGACAAACGAAACTCCACCGCTCCTCAGTTTCAGGACTGGCCGGGCTGCTGACTGACATGTCGACCCTGGCGGTACGATCATGGTCCTCCGGAATTACATCCCAGCGACTAGAGCCCAACTCACATACATACAATAGTACAGCACCAACAGCGTTCGATGCTTATCTTGTGGAAATTCTCCCAACGGGACCCAAACCAGGCTCCTCAGCTTCCGCATCCCGGCAGCCTTATTGTCGAAAAAGCAAGGATGACAACCCGCAGCACGCTGAGAGACATCGGCGCTCACTAGCAACTCGACTGCAGCAGAGCGGTAACACATCGCCACCGTGTTGACAACCTCCGCCAATTACACCCATGCCGCCCAGCCTTTTCGTGTCCACGCGATGCCCTCCGCTGCATATTGGCACTGCTGCTCCGCAGGTGAGGCTTGCAAGGACGGTGAGGTTGCTGTCATGCTTATACCGAGGGCAGACTCGTCGGTTGCGTTGAAATGAAGAGTCGCAGCCCCGTCCGGCTTCCAGGGCTGATGTCCTCGAGTTCCTCCGCTTCTCTGTGCCCGAGCGCGACTTACACTCGTTTTCCATTCTCACTAAGCGGTCTCCTCGACGACTAGCCCAACCATTCCAGCCATGTCCGACTCTAGTGATGCGGCGTCCAAGTACTGGCAGTTCAGTTGCCCCGATGAGGGCAACTTCTACATCTGCGAGGACAACGAGGCCGAGTTCATCGGGTGTTGCAAAAGCGATCCCTGCGGCGACAACAAGGGCGTCTGTCCAGATGGCGAGCTCCGCACAACCAGCTTCGACGGGGACAAGTACGACGAGTTGCCCCCGCAGGTCTGCGATAACGGCGGACTGTGGTACACCTGCAAGTTCAACAACTCGCCGTTCATGGGATGCTGCATCGATAACCCTTGCGCCGAGGGGTCCTGCGCGCGGGACAAGCTGGCGCCGGCTGTTCTGGCGGACAGCGGGAAGAATCGCGAGGGCATCCTAGAGCCTACTGGCCTCTCTGCCTCAACGGCCTCCTCGGGCTCCAGCAGCACGGCGACGGCATCGGAAGAGGCGTCGACTTCTGCTGCGGCCGATGACGGTGATTCCGGAGGCCTGAGCACCGGGGCCATTGCCGGCATCGCTGCGGGTGCTGGCGTCCTCGCCTTGGTCATCTTGGGCTTTTTGATCTGGAAGTTCTGCTGGGTGCCGCGGAAGCGAAAGCAGACGCAGACGGCACGCTCGTCGCAGCAGCCCGAGTACCCCGGCGCTCCTGGCACCTTCGTCACCCAGCAGTCGCCCATGAGCCACTACCAGCGTTAGTAAACCCCCATCCAAAGCCGATATCAAAGCATCACTTACTGATACAATGCTGCATAGCTTCGTTCGCGTCGACGCCAACCATGGTGCCGCACTACCCCAGCGGCACGTCCATGGACATTTACGGCAAGGTATCGCCGCAGCCGGCAACCTTCGACCGGCCGATCAGCACCTTCTCCGACGTCAGCTCGGTGCCTCCCCGGGGCTACGCGCAGCCGTACTCGCCGCCACCGATGCATGCGGTGCAGGAGATGGACGGCGCGACGAGCGTGCCGCAGGAACTGAGCACAGGACAGGAGCAGCAGATGGTTCATGACCGGACGTTCAGTCCGCGGGACAACGAGCTGGGCATATCTCGATAGAGCGAGGGCTAAGGCTGGGTTATTGCGTAGGGATGGTCATGTGATAATAGGTGCTGGTACTTGGTACTGCTGGCAACGGCGTTCGGGGTGTTCGATATAAGTCGCGATGGCTACGAGAATAACCGGGTTGTCAAGGGGATGTTAAGTGATAGGGTACTATATTATGGTGCGGCTCTGACAGCCAACATGTACAATGCGATTCGAAGATGGAGATTCCGGCCAATGCCGATGCGGGCTCTGTGAAGGTCCCGAGGCCACCTCTCAAGCCGGGAAAGCAGAGAAACGAACAACACGACTCAGACGAGCCCTCAGCTCAACGCCTCAACGACAGCGCAGCCAAGAGCAAGACGGCCAACACACTGCACCCCCACCTTATTAGCTCGCGAGAACGAAAGAAAGGCTCATCTGTCCCGTGTCTCGGGCAAAGTGACAGGACGGCTTTGCCAACCGGAGCGCCGTGAGAGGTCACTGTTCCAAGAAAGCACAGCCTCCACGGCGACAGGGGCCTCGATTTATGCTTATTCGGTTAGTGGCGACGACTACCGGGAGAGACATGCGGCAATAAATCTGGTGGCTAGGGGGGGGCCAAATGGATCGGTTGGACGAGAAGCAAGGAGCAAGTGGCCATCTCAGTGGTTTCGACAGGTTTGCCACAGAGTCCAAGATTCGAAGTTGGATGCTGCGCCTCAACGTGGGGCATTCGCTCGGGCTGGGCCTGACTAGCTACGTAGATCGGGCAAGGGGAAGATGGGCTTGGCAGCGGTGAAGAAGACGACAAGAGGACGCTCCCGTACTCGCCAAGTCACTATTGGCCACGCTGCGTTCGGATGTACAAAAACGGAGGGAAGCTTTTGCTGCGGAAAGGAAAGAGACCAAACCGCCGCGCGATCAAAGCGTGCGTCGCATCATGGGCCTCGGCAATGCAGATGATCGGCCCAAGAAGCTTGTTTTTCTGTATCTGAAGCCGAGAAGAGCAGATGCCGGTGGCGAGCGGTGTTTGTGTAGTCCAGCGGTGGTTTCTCGGGATTGGGAACCATGGGCTATGACACCCAGGAATAAACCAAGCCATGACGAATAAGAAAACACAGAGCAATCATGACGAGCGAGTTTTCTTGGCGTTGTTCGGAGAGTTACGAATAGTTTCCCAGCTTCTGTTCCGAAACACCATCTCCACTTCCGGGGCAAAAAGAAAGGACCCCACACGGATTACGACGCGAAGACAGAGAGACAAGCACAGAAGATAATGAGATATATCAAGAGAGGGGGGGTTCGTCCGTCCAATGGTGAAGACGGAGCAGGTCACTAGGAGAGTTGGGATCGAATCTGAAAGGCGCGGGCGGTCTTGGCGCAGAAGTTCCGTTTTGATTTTGATTGATTTTTTGGGGCCTTGGGGTGGTTGTCATCTGGGTTTTTTTTTTATCTCCGGGCCATAGCCGGAGCTGCCGACTTGCCGGGTCCCGAGAAGGATATTTTTTTCCCTTCTTTTTTTCCTTTCCTTTGGGAGAATGGGATGAGGCTGGTCTTGAAAACCCTGGCAGACAGCAGTCAGGCGGGAGACGGTTTCGTATTTGGAAGTAACGAAAGAGGCAAAAAAGTCGACCATCGCGAAAGACGTCATCACGGGAGCCACGAGAAACGAACGACGCAGAATGATGGACGATGGACTGTCCTCGCGCGGTTCGAACGGGTCTGCTGCGGCCGAATGCCAAGACCTCGTGCGAGCAGGGATGCGTAGTGGCGGGGGGTTAGAGGGGGGCTCTCGAACCACCACAGAAAAGGCCGGTTTGGAAACCCAACTAACTGGGTAGTTGGGTAGTCTAGGCCTGGTTATTGGATGGAATAAAGGGTCGTTTTTGCGTGTCTCTGGTTTCCTGTCTTGTCCTCTCCTCTCTCTCTCTCCCCTAACAACAAAAAAAAAAAGAGAACGAAGAACCATGAATGAGTATCGTTCCGCGTCTCGTCCTCTGCCGCTTCTCCTTCCAATGAACACAAACACTGGGCTCTCCATCTCCGCGCGGCCGCCTCAGCCTCAGATCCACCACTCTCTTCGAGGGGCGTAAAAGAAAAGAAGTTTCCTCCTGGAATCCTGCCGCTCTTTTTCTCGAAACCCCCCCCTCAACAAACAAACAAACAAACAAACAAACAAACAAACAAACAAACATCTCCTCCCCAAATGAAGGTCATCGTCACGGGCGCAACCGGCGTCGTCGGCAAGGAAGTGGTGCGCCAGTGCCTCGCCGACCCGCGCATCACCAGGCTCGTCATCCTCACGCGCCGGGCCGTGTCCATGGACGTCGAGAGCCATCCCAAGACGGAGGTGGTGATGCACCAGGACTTTTCGCGGTACCCGGACGACCTGCTGCGGCGGTTGCAAGGGGCGTCGGCGTGTTTGTGGTAGGTCTTTTTTTTCTTCTTTTTCTTCTTTTCTCTTTTTCCTTATTTTTCCATGAGGTGAAGAAAACGACAAGTTCTACCTGGTATTGGATCTTCAAACTGACCCCCAAAGGGCCATCGGCGGGAAACCCGACCAACAAGACGCCGACAAGGACATGCTTCACCGCGTCTCGGTGGAATTCCCCCTCGCCGCCGCCAAGGCCATGAGCGACGCCATCGCCGCCAAGGCCCCCGCATCCGCATCTGGAGGAGCCTCCTCCAAGTTCAACTTCGTCTTCTTCAGCTCCCGCTCCGCCTCCGCCTCCGCCCCGTCCAAGGCCGCCGCGCTGCTCTTCCTCGCCGACCCGCGGCGCCAGCGGGGCGAGGCCGAGAAGGGCCTCTGCGACGTCGCCGACGCCAACCCGCACGCCTTCGCCGTCTGGATCCTCCGGCCCACCACCGTCGCCTCGTCCGCCGCCGACGCCGCGCCCAAGCGGAGGCGCCTGGTCGGGAGGAGCTCCAGCGCCGCCATTGACGCGCCGCAGCTGGCCAAGGCCGCCGTCAAGGTGGCCCTGGACGGCTGGAAGGACCGCGTCGTCGACAATGACGCCTTGTTGAAGATGTAGGATCATCGCCATAATTATTATTTGTTGGATGTTTCTTTTTTTTTTTCTTTTGGTGGGTGGAGCGTGCACCCACCACCAGCCAGCCAGGACGGTTATTCTGGGGTCACGACTGTTACGATTACTTACTTACTCACCTATAGATTGATACTTGCGGCGTTGGAGACGAGCATTTGAGTTTTTTTTTTTAGGGGTTTTTTTTTTTTTTTTCTTCTTTCTCCCTTTACATATTCGCATTTCAAACCTCACACGGAGCTTGCGGCCGAGGACGAACCTAAATCGGTGTTTTTATTACACCATCAAAATGCTCAAGATCCCCAAACTCCCTGGTTACGTCACGTCGTGTCCGATCCACCAACCTGCATACCTTGGCTATGTGGCCGTCGAACCCCAAAACCGCCAAAGCTTCACCGTTGCTGCCCCCTCCTCATCCATGCCGTACTTCATAATCACCACCCGTCGGCCTGGTGATGGATGTTCTGGAAACCTGGCACTGGGTCGTGTGCGGTAGAAGGGCGGCCTTGACGTAGGCCGTCCGTCGATATCGGCCTTTGTTATGTGCTCTGCTCGCATGTCCTCGCTATGCAGTCGTTGTCGACCCGGATAACACAGCAGCCCAGCGTCGCGGCCAACAGAGCCACCAGCATCCCACGTCATCCTCGCTGCTCTCCACGCTTCTCGTTCGCTCCAGCCTGCTGCGCATCACCGTCGACGTCGCATACTCCGAGCCATACGACACGACGCGCCAGACGCGATGCATGGAGTAGCCGGTCGACGCCGTGTCGCTCGGCGTGACAAGGTCGGGCGTGAAGCTCCGGGGCGTCCAGTGGTGTCCGTCCTGACAGGTGCAGCGCACGCCGTCGCAGAGTTCGAACGAGTCGGAGCTGCGGGCGGATGAAGTTGAGGGGGAGGAGGAGGAGGATACTCCGAGGTAGGCTTGGGGGAGGCTTCGAGGCATCCTGGAGAGGAGAGGCGTGTTCTCGTGGAGAGTGGTCGTCGGGTTGTTGTTCATCGTGAGGTTCGTGTGTTCTCTGGGGTGAAACCGCAAAAACAACCGGGTTCGCCACGAGAGGCAAGAAATAGGAGCATGGCTGTTGAACTTACTCTCATGCAACACGAAAGAACAGATCTGGCCATATCCGCCCAGCAAGGTGCTGGCCCTGAGAGTTTGCAGCTTTCATGGTCACGATAAGCCGCGGAAATCTCAGTTTGCAAAGCCAGATTCGGCCGTCCAGGTATACCAAGCTTCCCATACGGAGGCAGATCCAAATGTCTTCTTATAGATGAATGGATCTTCGGCCGCTTCTCGATTCCCTTCGTCTCTCTCGACACATCGACTCATCTACACATATCAGCTTCACAACAGCTCCACCTCCCTCTCAAAAACAATCCCACCTATTATCCCGCAACAAACACCACACCAAACCATGAACTGCATATTCTCCTGCATACCCAGGCCCTCCCTCAACGTTAACTGGCACACCCCAACAAGCCGCGGCTGGATCTACGTGTACGTGTTCCTCGTCACCACCGCGTCCATCCTGGCGCTGCTCTGGGTCCGGAGCAAGCTGCGCCGGCACCGGTTCGCAAGGGCGAGGCGCCGCGCCGTCGTCGACGTCGAGAGTGGCACGTCGGAGGACGTTGTGCTTCGCATCCCCGCGCCCGCGGTCGAGGCGTCTTGGCGGCCGGGGCGGACGGAGGGCGTCGAGATGATGCGGATGAATAATGCGGCGGCGGCGCGGAGGTCGTGGGAGTGTACCCCGTATAGAAGGCCCGAGCAGCCTCCTTCTTATAATGCTGTGATGCGGTGCCAGAGGGGCGCCCGCGGTTAAGGGGCATGGAGGATCTCGGCCACGTACTGCATAGATAGGTTTAAGATTAGAACAACTGTCCACATGAATTCACCTTAATCAGTAAGATCTACGGTCAGAGCTGTATCTCTGAATCTTTCGTCCCGATGAAATCGAGAAGTATATAACTTCGCTATAAACCCAGTCCCCCCTACCACAGCCCACATCGACACGTACAAGATACTTCAACCCCAAACAAAACCCAGCACCAACACCACAATGGACCGCAACCACTGGAACGCCCGCCCCTCGAACCCCCCGCCCTTCGTCGAAGCCCAACCCGACGCGCGCAAGCGCTCCACGGGGCTGGACGACGTGGTGACCAACCTGTCGCTGTGCGTGGACATTGCGCTGCTCTTCGCCATCTTCGCCCTCCTCGTCCTCGGCGTGGGCTGGGGCGTCTGCATCGTTGTGCGACGGAGGCTCAAGAAGCGCGAGGAGGAGGAGAAGCAGGCGGCGCAAGCGGGCCAGGATAGAAACGTATCTGCTACGGTGTCGAGGGCGATGGTCTGAGGGGGGAGGACAGCAGGGTGAAGGGTCCGGAGGATAGAGTTGGCTGCGTCAAGCTTTGCGGCCTGTACTTTATATACCGTTGAAGCCCACCGTTGATACATCCATCATCCTTCTCTCCTCTCCATACACCACAAGCAAGCCATTCCCAACTTGCAAAGCTTAAGCCTTCTTCTTTCCCAACGTTTAACCCTCCACCATCAGCGCCTCCACCATCAGCGTCAAACCCCATCGAAGCAATCGTCACCATGCAAGTCCAAAGAGTCGACTACACAAACTACGCCTACGGCCACTCCCAGGTCCCGTCTCTCCTCCGCGACGGCACCAAGATCCTCCGCCACAAGACCTCGCCCAAGACGGTGCCCCTCGCGGTCAGCGTCTTCATCGTCGCGCTGGTGCTCTGCTTCCTCGGCGCCTTCGCGGTCGTCTTGGCCAATCGGCGGGTGCGCAAGGCCGACAGGGCGGCGTACAAGGTGGAGGCGGACATGGAGCTCGAGGAGCTTGGAGGGGATGTCGAGAGCCAACAGGTTTATTTGGACCCTGTCGATGGCAGTTCTGTGGCTACTCGTAAGTCCCCATGGAAGATGGTGCGAGGTATCTTCAAGAAGGATTCTCCCGGGGAGATTAGATTGTGAGAGATCAAGAGGAGGGGCGTAAGATGGTTTTTGAATGGTGGTGGAGCAAAAACTCCAGGGTAGTTAGTTAAAGTACGGTCTATGAACATGAGGTGTTGTAAATTGTCAACTTCTTTAATTTCAAGTAGTTTATTCGGTATTAAACTATGCTACAATTGACAGTCGTCTCTAAATCTCCCGGGTAAAAGATGGGTTTGCCGTAGACAATGTTTCAAGTCCTTTGCCCACAGACGTCCGTTGATGAAATCTTACTTGGCTAGCCTAGCCAGAATGCTTGACGGATTGACAAAGTCCAACTCTTTCAACGTCTCTTTCCATAACGTTTCTTGCAATCTACTACCGGCGTCTTCGTACATCATGACGGGATATCTACAAAATTCCACGTTAGAATCCGATCTCACAACTTCTCAAAAGACTTGACTTACGGCTTCACCTTGCCCTCACTCACAAACCCCCCGTGGCTCTCAGCGCCCTTCACTGCAACTGCATCCACATATTGACGCGCCCCAACAGCTACCGGCCGCGCCATGATGGCCCCAATGAAACGGACCATGAATCGCTGGATCTTGCTTGGATTGTCGGACCCAAACTCTGTCCCTCTACACGCACCGGGATTCGGCACGTTGACGACGACGTCGTCGGCAGATACGAGCTGGCTTAGCTTTTCCGCAAACATGAGCAGAAGCAGCTTCGACGTCTTGTAAGCGTCCATGGAAGCAAAGCCAGCCGCGGCGTCCACCTCCTCAAATACAGACTCGCAGCTGGGATCCGCCCAGCTTGCCCAGTAGGCCGTGTCGGACCCAACGAGGGACAAGTGCGCTGGAGAGGCGGTTCCGCGCCTGGATTTCAGGATCGGGAGGAGCAGAAGCGCCAGCAGCGCGGTCGAGAGGTAGTTGACCTGGAACGTCATCTCGTGCTTCGTCTCGTCGGCGCGCTCGAACCGGGGCCGGCTCAGCCCTGCGTTCAGTACGGCCATGTCTAGACGCGGGAGGGCCTCGCACCGCTTCGCAAAGGCCGTGATGGACTGGTACGAGGACATGTCGACGAGCGAGACTTCGACCTTGGCGGCTGGGAACTCGGCCTGGAGGGCTTTTGCCGCCGCATCGCCCTTGGACTGTGAGCGGACGGCGAGAATCAGGTGCGAGACGTGGAGGTCGAGAAGTTGGCGTGCGCATTCGAACCCGAGGCCGACGTTGGAGCCCGTCACGAGCGCTGTTTGGCCCGAGAGGTCAATGGACTTGGGAATGGGAGGCACGGTTTGTATGAACTGGCGAGAGATGAAGGCGAGCGGACTGGCCTCGTGGGCAGCTTGGTGTTGCAACTTGGCCGACATGATGAACTCGACAGAACAAGGAGAAGAAGCCTGCTACTGCCACGAACTGGGCCTTCCTCTTCCGTCTATGATGCCTATATATATGCCAATGCTCGGACGAGTTTTCGGACATGTCTCACAAGGCGGCCGTTTTTCGTCCGACGTACAGCCATTCTGTGTAAGGGAGACGGACGAAGCCTGTCGCGAAGCGGAGACGTGGCGCTGGGGCGTCGGAGGCCGAGACGGACGAAATTTGGGTACCTTTACAAATCAGCGTCTGCGGCGGTTTTAGCTCGCAAGCAATCTTTGAACTTGGATAAGTGTATAAGTATAGGTGCGATTATGAATATTTATTTGTGTTCGTGGTCATCCCCGGTGTTGAGTGTGATGTTCTCCCCAGTGTTGAGTGTGATGTTCTCTTAAAGCTGAGTTGTGGGGTGATAGAGCAGTTTCCACTGTTGTGGATTATGGTAGATGTTAGTGCCCTCCATCATTGAAGTAGCCATAGGAGCAGTTGACCTCAATGAGATTGGATATGAAGAGCTAGGCAACACCCTAGGTAATAGGCTCGTTCGTGTCTGTCAATGAGTCTTACATGCTTACGAGCGAGTGAGCCTTCACCTCCAGGACGCTACGGTGGAGTTAATGCGAAGATACTGAGCACAACGTTCTCCAGCTACTTGAGCAACTCGAAACTGCGGCTATCGATCAACTTGGTTTCAGTGAATGATCCTGCGAATGAGTGGCCCATCGCAAAGCCGCTGCCCTGAAGCAAGAACGGATCTACGGCACGGTTGATTGGGTATTCATTCGACTTGCAGAACGGCCCACGACAGCATCAAAACAAGAGCTGGGTGTAAGTTGGCATAGTCCAGCTCCCCATGTGTTTAGTTCCCACTCTGGTCAAAAGAACTCGTACAGTCCCTAGCGCAGCATCTAACCCAGTGCACGGCCGAGCGAAGGATGGGAAGGATTCAGAGGTACCAATCGACAACTCGTGAAAACGAACCACGCACGGCGCCCGTCCGTCGCATGAATTCGTTCACGAGCGATGGAACCAGGTCGTTCTCAGCGGTGAGCCCGGTCAAGCAAAGTACTATAACGTTGCGTTTCGTCACCAGGCGACTAGCCCGGAATGCGGAGACTCCCATCACTCGAGGCCGACAATGTACACACGGAAACACGACAGCCCGCCTTAGAACCTCCCATGCAATGTCCTTTCGTGGAGGCTCGGCCACACCAGTTACCCCATTCGACCCCGGAGTTCGCAGTGACTGGCCGGCTTCGCGCCCCCGGCCGGCCTCTTTGGGAACTAGCCGGGTTGATCATCCCGGCCGAGCATCCATGTGCCCGTCGTCCCTTGCGTTCCAGCCGCCCAGCTGGGCTGGGCGCCATGAGGCTGTACGGAAGGGGAAGCGAGGAGGCCCTTCAGCCTTCATTCCCGGTCCTTCGCTCTGAAGCCTGGTCCGTGAACATGGCAGCCTCGCTGTATAAGGTCCAGACGATGCCCGAGATGTTGTTGGTCTCTCAGCACCAAAGACGCTTCGTTCACACTCTTCATCATGCCCTCTCTTCGCACCTCTCTCTTAGCTTCCGTCCTCCTCGGCCTGGCGACGGCCCGCTCCGTCCCCGACAACGTCAAGACCTTCCACGACTCGGTCGTCAAGCAGGCCAAGTGCAACAAGGTGCTCGCCGGAGGCTTCTACAGCTCCGACGGCGACTCAGGGTGTAAGTCCTCCCCCCCCCCAGCGGTTATCGTGCCTGACACTCACGGCGCAAAGCGTACGGCTACTGCGGCGACCACCTCGCCGACTACAACGTCGTCTACCTCCAGGGCAAGAAGGGCGAGCTCGTCAACATGGACATCGACTGCGACGGCGTGCAGGGCAGCGCGGCGGATGACGGGCGGTGCGGCAGCTCGGGCGACACGCAGTCCGTCACGTCGTTCCAGGACACCGTCGCCGGTTATGGCACCGGTCAGCGGGACCTGGACGCCAACGTGCACCCGTACGTCGTCTTCGGGAACACGGGCAGCAAGGCGAAGTGGGCGACGTTCGACCCGCAGAAGTACGGCATCGAGCCGCTGAGCGTCATGGCGGTCGTGTGCGGCAACAAGTTGGTACGTATATCCACGTTCAAAACGAAACGGCGGCTAACAAGAAAGATCTACGGCATCTGGGGCGACGAGAACGGCGACGACGGCAAGTACCCCATGGTCGGCGAGGCGTCCATCTCGCTGGCGACGGCGTGCTACGGCACCGGCATCAACGGCAACAGCGGCCACGACGAGAACGACGTGCTGTACATTGCCTTCCCGGGCAGCGACGCGGTGCCGGGGGCCAAGGGCGCGGCGTGGTCGGCCAAGACGTACGCCAGCTTTGAGCAGAGCATCACGGCGCTGGGCGACAAGTTGATCCAGCGGCTGGGCAAGACCAGCAGTACCAGCAGTTCCAGCAGTACCAGCAGTTCCAGCAGTACCAGCAGTTCCAGCAGCTGTTCGTGGCCTGGTCACTGCAAAGGTGCGTTGGACGATGAATCCATTCCTTGATGTGGCTTGTATGCTGATAGAGATAGGTGCTGCTTGCTCTACCTTCGATGATTGCTCTGATGAGTTGATCTGCAAGAACTCAAAGTGCGCTTGAGGTTTCTACTTAACTACAGCTGCTCCTAAGACTCGGGCTAGTTGTCCTAGTAAGTGGCGGACAGGAGTGGAGAGAGCTAAGACACTGGCCGAATGGGTGCGTGTGTCAACACCTGGACTTGTTCGCGTACTCCATGTTGGATAGGAATCAAGACACTTATAATTTAGACAGGAGGCCTCGTTCTCCCGTATTCAACTGGATCAGCCTATACCCGCGTGCTATTACGTAAACCATCTACAATACGATTGTCTAATCTAGATCAAAGCCTCGAGCAAGTAAGCACTAACATGCCGTGTTTCTGACGCCTACCTGTCTTATTCTCCACTGTGGACGAGGCAGCTGAAACAGGACGTGCCCCATGTCAAGCCCCATCATCATGACTACAAACGAGCCTCCTTTTTTGTACTCGCTACCCTAAAGCAAAAGCAAGTTTGTGGTAATTCCCTCGTTGAAAGAAACAAAGCACAAGCTGGATGCAATCTCTTCGGCATCATTTTAATCTCGAGTCATAGAATGTTCCAGAAAGTAGTCTATATGCGGGTTAGAGACAGCCACATCAACCCACACACTTGGCAGCGCTTTATGTAACTTGCCATCTTGAAAGTCTTCATAAATGTCTAGCTTAGTTCGGCAGTGGCACTTCTAGTGCTCACGACTCTATCATTGTAATCCGCCCATCCACCACCGGCGCAATACATCTCGTCCAATCCACCGTGAACTCGCCCTCCTTGAGCGGATCGCAGATGCTCGCCTTGACGCCCGTCCGCAGCGCCCACCGCGTCCAGAACTTGCGCATCAGTAGGATCTCAAAGTCGAGCTGGTCGCCGCCGTCCCGCGCATCTTCGTCCTCGGTGTCGTCCGCCTCGGCGTCGCTGTCCGTGTTCTCGTGCAGCGGCGCCGCGTTGAGCTTGAACCGCCGCTGGAGGAACTTGCTCCAGGGGTCCTTGGCGTCCTTGGTCGCCTTCTTGCTGCCCTTCGTGGGGAGTTGCGCCGCTATCGAGTCGAGGCCGGGGAAGTCAACCTTCGTCCGGATGGGAGAGATGGGCGTCTCGCAGTTCTCGACTACGTTGACCCAGTGTTCCGCGAGGTTCTTCCACTGGCCCACGGTCCGTAGACCCATAAAGTACTGCCGGAGCATGGCGGAGATGAGAATGCCGTTTTCCTCTTCGATGATCTCTTCCGCTTCGCCGCCTTCGGACTTGACCAGAAGACTGGTAAAACCGTCTAGAGCAGTGTTAGCAAGAAATACCGTTAGAAATCTTATGATGCTGCTCACCTTTTCCTCGGCCCATGTAACCTCTGGTGGCAAGAACGTAAAGCTTCTCGGGCTCATACGCCTTTCCACCAATCTCCATTGAAAGCACTCGCTGTCCTCTGGGCTGCTTCGGGTCAAACACGAATCGAATGTTGGACACCTGGGGAAACCGTCCCTCGAGGGCAGGGTACATCGACACGGAGTTCTCCAGGGCATCCCAGATCGCCTGTCCCTTGACCCTCAGCAGCACAACAGGATCCTCGAACGGGAAGCATGTGGTGATGTCCTTGATTCGGATCGCCCCTGGGGGGTAAATCTGGTCGGCGCGGATAGTGCCCGCCGCCATGATGGTGCAGTCGGCGTTGTGGTGCTGGCGCATGACATCGCAGACAAAGTTTCCAATGTTGGATTCCTTTAGGCGAACGGTGCTGAATCGGGCATCCAGGGGGGTCGCTGTCCACCCGACCGCCTTAGCCAGGGACTGGTTCAGCTTCGACGTGAGCTCGTTGACCAGTTCCACTGTAGGCTGGTGCTCCTCGACTGAGGATGTGACGTCCCGTCGCCAGATGTCAAAGTCCCAGCGCTCAGGGTTGTCGGGCTGTCGGCGGGCTTCGATGTAGCTGAGGTTCTTGAAGTCAGTGCCAGACCGCAGGGCATGGGTGCCGTTGATGAAGCTGTGGGCGTAGTAGTGGTCGTGTCCACCCAGGATAATGTCGATGAGGCCTTCCGTCTGCTCCGCCAGCTTGTTGTCGTTGGGCTCGCGCATGTGGCTCAGACAGATGATGATGTCGGCGCCCTGTTCACGCAGCTGGGGGCAAATCTCCTTGGCGGTCTGGGTGGCAGACTTGTAGATCAGGTTGGGAGGCAGTGTGTTGATCGTCTCCAGCCACTCACGCTCACCGAGGCCGATGAAGCCGACCTTGATGCCGTTGGACGAGGTCATCATGTGCGTCTTCTTAGCGTTGCCCATGGGCACATCATCGCCCAGGGCGGGATCGATGACGTTGGCGAGAAGCCACGGGAAGTTGCACTGGCCCGCGAGATGCTCATACTGCTTGATGCCGAAGTCGAAGTCGTGGTTCTAAGAGGCCGTAGTTAGTTCTCCGGAGCGGGCCGGGGTGGCTCGACTCACCCACCCCTACGCATGCACAGTCGGTCCCAATCAAGTTGAGAACGGGAACCATGTGTTGGCCTAGAGTCTGTCAGCATATCATACGTTAGGAGAGCAAGTATTCAACGACTTACCCTTAGTCACGCTGCTCTCAAGGCTGGGGTTGAAGGCATCTCCCGAGAACAAGGTCAAAGCCTTGGGCTGGCCCTCATACTGCTCGCCCTCCTGGTACTCCCGGCAAAGGCTGATGAACCTCGGCAGACCGCCAATGGGCTCCGCACTGGACGGATCGAGGTGGTAGACGTCGTTGTAGTGAATAATCCGCAGGTCGGGCAGCGAATCGGCCACTCCCGCATCGTCAACACGCCCAGAAGCGAACGTCACCTGAGGCTCCGCCGTGGGCTCCTTCTCGTCGCCCATGGTTGAGTTGTTGACACGACGGGACTTGCAATCACAGCAAGTATCCAAAAGAAAGAAAGACGGAAAATAAGACCCTAAAGAGGAGAGAAGTGGCCTTTGTCCGTCGAGTTGGCGGAACGAAGCTTCGACGATGAGGCGCAGCTCCAAGCAACAGCCAGCCCAACGCTAACGGCAGCTTGCAGGATCCAACGTTAGACAGCTCACGTGACGCGTGCCTGAACGGCGATTTGCAGCCTATGAAGTGTGTTGTTATCGCGGTGGTTTTGCAAGGCGGGCTTTTTTTGTGCGTGCGCTGGCGAATCGAGACTCGTCAGCGTTGTTGGACGGTTCCTGGCACACGACACGCCTTCGCTAATCAATCAGATGCCCGGAGCTGCGGGACGGGCGGGCTCATCCTTGGCACTTTTGAGAGCGCCGCGGCAGTTGCAGGTAGCATCCGGAGTCCACAGGCTAGCGGGCCGGCCAGTGAGGTGAGTGGGGAAATCCTGGAGATGGCGAGATGGCCGGTGAAGAAGACGCCGGTGATGCGTGGTGGAAGACCCTCTGTTTAAGGTAGCCGCTGCCGCTGAGTGGCTGTTGGGCCTATTATAGGCTGGGTATCAATTACTAGTAGTAATCGTGTGGTTCTAGGTTGCAGTGATAGACATTCATCGACGGTGATGTGCGTCTCGGAGGATGTGACACGGAAACGGAAACATAACTTAAGGCTGAAGAACAGTGAACCCTGAACAAGACACCATGTGAGACTCTCACGTCAACACCTCCAGCCCCTCCGGCAGCGGCCTCTCCTCGATCCACGCCTTGATGGCGTCCGCAAAGAGCTCTGGCTTCTGGAGGTTCCACGTGTGCACCGCCCCTCGCACCACGGCCCCCAAGGATCCCGCCACGGGCATCTCCCTCCCCATCCGCCTCACCGCCTCGACGTCGTCGACGCTGTCCGCCGCGACGGACAGCGTCCTCACGGGCAGCGTCCGCACGTCGTCCCAGCCCAGCTCCAGCAGGCCCAGGTCGACGTCGCGGACCACGTCCCAGCGCCGGTTGCGCCGCATCTCGCCCAGCAGCGCCTCGTGCCGCCGCATGCCCCGGCCGCACGCGACGCGGAAGTACAGCCAGCGCGGGACCGCCTCCAGCAGGAACAGCATCAGGTAGAAGGTCAGCTGCGGGTGGCCGACGACCCACGCCCACTGGCGCTCCATCGGGTGGCCGGCCGTGACGAAGGCCGTCCGCACCAGGGCGGCGTGGCGCTGGCTGAGGCGGAGCGCGATGAAGGCGCCCATGGAGAGGCCGACGACGTGCGCCCGGCCGTCCTTGGCGTGCCGCCGGATGAGGCCGGCGACGCGGTCCGCCGAAGTGGAGAGGTCGGCCGGCAGGATGTCGCGGGACCGGGAGTGGCCGCTTAGGTCGGGCGCGAGGATGTGGTAATCGGCGAGGTGGGGGATGACGAATTCCCACTCGAGGTGCGAGTTGAGCAGGCCGTGGAGGAGGACGATGGTCGTGGGTTTGTCGTCGTTGAGACTGACGAAGAAGAGCTCTGGTTCGGTCTCCGCGGGCTGACTCTCCACGGGCTCACTCTCTACGGGCCCGGTTGTTGCCATGTTCAAGTGTCTGGGTTAGAAAATCGACAGAGATCCAACGCCGTATTCAGGATGAGTCTTGAGAACAGGAATTCCTTCTTTGGTCGTCCACGCCTCGCAGATGGAGAAATGCATCGACGCCATCACACCACCAAGCCAGCGCAACCGTACACGCTACACACCATTTCGACTTTCAGCTGCTGCTAGACCACAACATTCGCACGATGGCATCAGGAGATTGACGAGTAACTGATGTGTCCAAGATGAGTCGAAATAAACGTGGAAGGATCTGAGCTATTGGTTGGGGATGTGCAGATTCGCTCTCGGCAATCTAGGCCCTGTTCTCAATTGCCCATCTAGCCATACTACGTAGGTAGATCTCTATCACATCACAGAACCTCACATCGTCGACTGATGTTCACAACTGCCAGCCGTGATTTGTCGAGCCAAATAAGCATGCCGCATTAAGGTTAGCACAAGACCCAGACGGAGATCACGAGCTTCTCGAGTCAACGCATCCCGGCATCAATCTCGCAGCGCCACTGCGCAACACCAAGGCCCCCCCTGGTTTGACACTTGAGACCGAGATTGAGGGCCAAGCCTAAGCCACGACCTAAGCCCAATGAGTCCGGTTTGCCCGTCATTGACAACGGCCTCGCTTACAGGCAGGGCAAGGGGATCGAGATGGAAGAGAGATTCACATCGCGGGTCCAGACCGCCTCGAGGGCTGCCTGAGGGCAAGAAGCCCAGATTTCCTCTGCGGCGATCACACAGAAGCAGTTGTGGAAGAGCGCGGGACGAGAAGCCTGGTGTTGCAGAGCCTGTTTCAGGGTTTGCAATGCTACTATGTCGCTGCGCCCGCGACCGCTGTCGTCTCAACCGCGGAAATCGCTGTGTGAGATGAGAGACCGCCATCGCGCGAGGGCGGGAGGAAACACACGACGAGACACATATGCGAACGGAAGCTGTGGGAGCCGCGCGACGAGCCTGACCCGGGTCGGCCAGGTTGTGTTTCGGCGCAGGAAGAACCTCCACTTACGCGATTGCAGGCAGCGATTAAACAAGCCAGAGTTAAGCAGAGCGAGTAGACCGAGAGACTCGAATGAAAGGGACACGGAAAAAAAAAAAAGACGACGGGTTCGTACGGGCGGAAAACATGCAACTTGGACACGAGATGAAGCCATCACCAAGCCTCGGTGGGCTGACGGCGTAGGGAGGACAAGGCGCGGGCGCCAATGGAAGGGGCTCGCTACAGGGCTGGCAGGGCATGCGAGCGCTAGAGCGGGCCCTCCACATGGCGGCCTCACCAGCGCATCCCTGGAAGCAAGCCAACGGACGGCTCGCCGGCAGCCGCAAGGGGCAGGGCTTGGCCCCTGGAGGGACAGTGGGGGAGCCCGCTGGAACTGGGGAGGGCAGGTGACCGTTTTCAACTGAAGGACCGCAGTAGGTGAGGTGAGCACTATAATTGCAGTCAGAACCTAACCTCAACTACCGCATCTTCAACAACTATTACCGGGCAACTTGCTATTGACTCTTCGTTCTTTATAATAAATAATACTCTCTTCTATTCTAGCACAGTAACTACTGCAAGACAACCAAACCCCTCACGCCTCTTATCTAGCTACTCAACCCGACATCTCGGTCTACGGCCCCTCCCATGCCCAACCTGAAACCACCATCCCCTCAGACAACCCAGCCAACCCGCAACCCCTCGAACACCCTCCGCGCGCGCGTCGGCTTTTGCCAACCGATCCGAGACTTGGCGTGACATGGCCCGGAACGCCGCCGAGACGAGAGCCGCGGCCAAGTGACACTCGGTGACTGAGGAGCCGGATTCATCTGCGGTTTCGATCATGTCAGGTTTGGTTTTGCTGCTAGGCGCCTGAGTTGTAGGAGTTCCTCAAACGCGCCTCAGCCAACCACGAATCGCAACTGGCTGGATGGGCGCTTTACCAATGCGAAGCATCGAGCCCCCCATGTTCCATCAACGTCCCACCCTGGCGCTTCCAAGTCTTTTGCCTTCTCTTTCGCATGCCGCCCAAGCCGAATTCCCCATTCGCTCCCCTGCCGTCCATCAACCCCCTTCGTCCCAGGTTCGCGGTCCCCCTGGCTCCTCGCTGGCCGCCCTCACCGTTCGCCTGACGGGCCCTATTACCCTTTTCAAACCCCGTCCCCCCGCTGCAGTTCAGTTGCCCAGGTCCCTTCTTCGCTTCATTCCCTTCTGGCCTCTCTATTCCGTGCCAAGCAGCGCCATCCCTGGGGGATTGTCATCTGCTTTTTGCCCCATCCCGTACGATTCTCTCGCTTTTTGCCGCCTATCCCACCGGTTTGCGGCACCGTACCGGTCCCTTATTTCCTTCACTTCAGTGGGCTGGTCCCCTCTCTTTTTTTCGACTCCTCCTTCTATTCTCTTATTCCATCCGTATTTCCACCCAGCGATCTTTTACCTTGTCCGTCCGCTCTTTAATAATCCTCTCCCCCCGATCCCCCGCCAGGAACCCGTTCTTCGGTTGGCTTTGCCGGCGATATTGCGAAATCCTTCCTTTCATTGATACCCACCCCTGGACGACTATCGAGTTCTCGCATACCCGCGCTTTACGATATCCGAATAGATTCAACTTCTACCCGCCGGACGGATCAATTTTTCTTGCTAGAATTATCTCCTGAGCCTGAATTAGATTCGCGGCAGGAAAATCTGTCGCCAAACGCAATTTTTGAGAGCTCCTGTGCTAGCCACAACTGAACCCTTTATCAAGAGAGGAGAGCCGGTATAAACCGTCTGGAGAACGTCTACGAGGAGGAAACCAACGAAATGGCTCCGGCCACCGCCCTCGCCCTTGTGGTCTCGCTCTTCGCCCTCTCTACACACGCCTCAACACCTCTCTCCGGCGCCGTCCTCCTCCGCGCCGAAGACGTGCTGCACCGCCCCTACGCCACGGTCCTCAGCTCGTCGCTCCTCCACGTGCGCGAACTCGACGGCGAGAACTCGACGCTCAGCGCCAACGACACGCACGGCGTGGTCGTCAACTCGGACGGCTCGCTGAACCTCACGGCCTGGAACGAGGCCACCAACGCCGCCTGCCAGAGCGCCCTCGGCATCCTAACCCAGAGCACCAACCCTTCGGGCGCCTGTGTGTGCTACAACATGCCCTCGCTGGACACCGACACGGGCGTCTTCGAGGCCGACCTGCGTCTGTACAAGGTCTCGGCGTCACGCGGCGAGTTTGCCAGCATCGCCCCGGAGGATGTCAGCGTTGGCTTGTCCTATGTCGGCGCCAGTGTCATGCCCGTCGATGAGGCCGATATGTCAGGGGCGGGCATGGTCGGCCGTGTGGCGAGCATAGCGAAACGCGCTGATGGAGCGCCGGAGTTGCTGCAGACCTATATGTTTGTCGGCCAGATCGACAAAGACCGCATGTTGGACAACATGAGCATGTAAGCCTCATCTCCCACTTACACGCTTCCCGCAAACAGCGCGCTGACTGAAACACGCAGGGCCGCATTCGAAGCTCTCGTTCTCCCCACCCTCACCCTCACAGGCACCAACGCAACGGGCAGCGAAGTGCGGACCAACGTCTCCATCAACGAGGCGTCGTTCCTCACGGGCGTCTTCTCCAGCGAGGTGATCCTGTCCGACTTCGGCGCCGCGCAGGCGGCCGTGGACGAGCAGGTCGCGGGGCTGAAGAACGGCACCGTGGCCTTCGTGCTGCCGGGCGTGCAGCTGATGATCTACCCGATCGGCCTGATCATCGTCAGCGTGTGGCTGCTCATCGGCGTCGCCGCCGTCGGCTTCGGCACCTACGAGCGCTTCCAGTACGCCGAGATGTACCGGCGGCGCCAGGCCGTGTCTATGCCTCGCGGGAACAGGATATGAGCGCGCGCACGTCTACGGGGAGAAGGAACTCGGTGGTTTAATGGAAGGCGAAGGGGGAGTGCTTTGAAGATTCTTTGGTAATGGAGAGAAAGATGACCTTTACTTTGACAGCGAAAGCGTGTGATACCTATTACTTACTATTTCTCATTTACGACATCTTCTCTAGTATTCGGCCAATTTCTTACGGCACTCCATGTCATTAGTCGACATCTGGCCCTCATAGGGTTTGTACACTATTTATTATTGCTACAACAACTACCCTACCTTCATTTCTCAACAACTCAAGATAGACAAGTCAAAAATAAATCAAACAATACATCTATGCATCACTGGCCTTGCTGAGTGAAAAACATACTTCCCTCTATGTGCCCGATTCGGCCATTGCCAAGTCTGGTAACTATGAGTCTAACATTGCCGAAAATGGCGTGGTTGCATCGAACATGAAACTTGTATCGTACGCTGGGTGCGAAACCCGGCAACGCAGCGAGCCGGTTTCTTGGGACACGAAACGCATTACAGTATCAGCAATCATTATTCGGGTCTGGTATCACTGGGTTGTCTAGTATTTCCAAGAGAAAGAAAAATGCGAGCCCCTGTAGCCGAGGGACCGCCGAACTGAAAGCATTGCCGCAATCTGTACCCGGTTCGAATGCCATCAATCCTACGCCGGACACCATCCATCAACCCCCAGCTCGTCAATGCATATGCGTGAACGCCAATAAGCCAGTCTTGTCCCTGTCTACGCCGAGACCTTCTTGGTCCGCTCTGCATCTCTCCATCTTCCTTTGGCCCAGAGGAAGCACTCTGTGAACACCATGTACCATCCGGTCACCATCCAAAAGGAGACGATAACGCCCAGTCCACCCATGACGCGAGCATCCACGATCCGTTGGGTGACGTTCTCTCGCATGGCGTCATTCATCATGAGCCATCCATAGATGGGAATGAGCTGTTGCGCGTCGAGGCCAATCTTGCTTGGTTGCTGGCTCCGAGGGCCGGCCTTCTCTCGTTGACTCTCTGCGATAGTGTCGGCCATACGCCATGCGACCTTATTGTTTATCTTTTCCCACGTTGCTTCGCAGGCGGCTGATCTCGCTGCGTGGCCCATCCGGGTGCGGAGCTCGTGGTCCTGGCCGAGCTTCATGGCCTTTGTAACGAAATCGTCCATGTCGTCGGGAGGCACTAGGTAGCCAGTGTCGCCGTGTTGAACAATATCCGACGGGCCGCCCTCATCGCGAGCAATTACCGGGACACCGCTGGCCATGGACTCGAGGACCACCAGGCCAAAAGTCTCGGTGACAGAGCAGTGCAAAAAGACGTCGCCGCTCGCATAGGCGGTGGCAAGGTCCTCTCCCACCTTGAAACCGGCGAAGACCACCTTTCCCTTTGCCCTCAGAGGGTCAAACATCTCGTGCACGTCTCTCTCGACGTCCGCATTTCGATTGCCGCCAACGATATAAAGTTTGAAGTTCAGTCCCCTCGCGTCAAGCTCCTTTGCCGCCTTGGCGAGAAAGTCGAATCCCTTCTCACCCGCAATGCGCGAGACGGTCACAAAGATGATTTCCCCGTTCGGCGCCAGCTGTTGGCGTAATTCCTCGCTTCTCCTTGTCGGATTGAACATTTCGGTATTGACACCCCGGGTCAGGACCTCGAGTTTGTCTTCTTGAACCTTTTGGCCGATCAGGTATCGCTTCACGAATGTCGACGGGTAGAAGATGGTCTTGACGGAAGCGTGTCGGAATAGGTAGCTTTGTACGGCGGCGAATGCAAAGACTGCAATGTAGCTCAGGGGCGCGGGGAAGAGGATGGCGCAGTAGCCAGCCAGATCCGTTTGGAAGTTGCAGATTACGGGAATCTGGTTCTCCTTGGGTTGTTGTCGCAACTGAAGCATGACCTGGAAGCCCAGGCTTGCTGGCGAAGCGAGGTAGATCAGATCGGGAGGGGCATCGTCGCCAAAGGTTCGCGAATAAAGCGTGGAGTTGCGCACTGGGTATACGATGGAAAGCTCGGGGTTGAAAGGAAGAGGATAGCCGGTGACGCGAACCTCTGGCTGCTTGTCGGCGGGAGAAAGTGACGGTGATGGAGGTGGCGTGAATGTGTTGTGCTCAGTGTGGTTATGCGGCGCAACGACAGCAACTTGAGCACCGTGGGCACGTAGATGGTTTACCAGCATCAAGGTTGTGCGACTAACACCGTTGACAGGACCAAAAGACTCGGTGCACAGGAGAATGCGCTTGCCGTAAAGAGCCGAAGGGAACTGGGACAAGTCATGCTTGGGGTAGGGCGAGCGACCCTCTGCCGGCTTGGCAAGCATCGTGATGTTTTGCAGCGCGAAGAAGTTGACGACGATGGTGTTGTTCACTGTGCTTCTGGTATCCAGGGAGGCCATCGAGGCAACCCTAGAACGAGGGGAGGGCCTCTTTTCTCTGTTGGCACATTGTCATGACAGATCAAGAACGAGAAAAGACCTCCCCCACGTGGATGCCGGCTCGGGCACGGGAATGGACAGTGGCAGCTGGAGGAGGCACATGAGACGCTGAACCTTTGTCGGACAAGGCTGCAATCGGCGCGAGAGTAACCACCACGAGGAGGGGCGGCAGAATACAGTTCGTCCATGGCGGAAGTTGAGCTGGTGGGGGAGGGGCAAGAAATGTCCGTATGGAGGGTCCGATAGAGGGGTCCATGTTGATCCAGTCGACTATTCTTCGCGTCACGGGAGCCAAAGATGGAGTCATGGCGGTGTATTGGAAAGGCGCTTGCCTGTCTCTCTTGGTTGTGTTTACCGGCTGTGCCTCCAATGGACTGGCTGAAGCATGGTTGACGAGCTCACCTGGACGCGAAAGTGATGGTGATAGCTGACAGTAATAGCAGCAGGCTGACAAGACGATATACCGATAGTCATGTGTAACGAGCCAGCAGGTGTGAGTCGGTTATCATCTTCTCGGTCGCCTTCATTATCGTTGCCTCCATGGAGCCCCAAACCTTCTCGGATATGGCCTGTTATGAAGAGTTGACTCCGCATGTGGCACTTGGAATACAGCCAGTTCCTGCCGCTTCCGCCTCAGCCTGGAGGTGGTTCGACGTCGTCTCCTAAAACAGATGCATCTATCGCTTCGGCATGCTGTCTGGCGAGCTTGCTTGGCTGGTGATATTTCGTAGTTCAGATAAACCCTGCCCGAACGGCGGGCGACTGGCGAATCAGAAGCCCCGTCAAAATCACATTGCCCAGCCCAGCCAATCACCGGCGCGGCGCGTTCTCACTCCTGTGCGCATCGCGAATGGATATCGGAGTCCCAGCCCTCGTGGCCGAGCTGGTCTGGGCCATTGGCGGTGGCATTTGGCTCGTCCCAGTCCAGGTGCCGTTGCCTTTCACACGGAGGGCCCGTGACTGAAAACCCCCAAATCTCAAAAGCGTCAAATCGACTAAGGAGGCTGGAAGTCTCAGCTGTCGGGAAGAGACGGAGCGCAGCCCTTTTCTGAGTCAAAAGACAAAGGCGCCCCGAGCGGGCTGGGGGATATTATCAGCGACGCTATTGACAACCCCGATTCAACTTTAGGTAAAGATCCGACTCGGGCTGGAGATGATGCGGACATGGGTTTGCTCTGGGGCGGTGCACTAGCCTTGAGTTCCAAGAGTCCAGAGCCCAGAAGGATATTATGTTAGCCCGAAGTACTCTGTAATGAACATGACCAAAAGTGAGGCTGGTGATGGGGGCCATCCAGTCGTCCATGAGGTGTCAGGGACGGCAACGCACGTGGTAGAATCACGTGTCCCGAGCTGTACCTGCATCTATCAACTGCGACTGCAACTAATAACGCACACCAAAACCCGGTTTCGGGAGCAGAAGCGCTTCCTGCTGTTGGTTGTCATGTTGCTGCATGGAAGGGTGGCAAAAATCTTACTTACAGCTAACCCGGAGATCTCATCATGCTGCATTCATTTTACAACACCACATGCGTGGATTGGCAACGTGGATGAACAACATCCCGGGCTGGTCTATGGCGTCATTGGCTGCTTGCGCGTCTTCAAGTCACATCATTGCGCTTACGTCGCGGCTGTTCGTTCGTGATTTTCGCCTGCCGTATTGCCAGCCCATAGTAAGGCTGAACACGGATCCCTCGCGACCCGATAATTCGTGGTGGTAGCGTCAGCACAAGGCTGGAATCTCAAAGTTGGCAGCCGTGCAGCTTGAACCGCGTGGCCTGTGCCGACCAGCACGGATGACGGCGGGAGGGTGGGAGGACGGACCGGTCCACCGCGGTTTCAAGCATGGATCTGTGATGGGCCCCAGGACAACCTGACAGGGCCGACATTATGAGGCTATTGCGTCCCGTCTTGGCTGACCAGGTCCCCGGCGAGGGCAGTGGTCTGTCCTGTGTGAAGGCGCGGCAATTCGGCGAGAAGACAACAAGTATACTCCCCAAGACCAAAGTCGAAAGAAGCAGATGTCCCAACTCCTTCATTGGTCATGGAACCGTGACTGGAGAGGGCCGCTCGTTAGCCCATTTATCCATGCCTCTCTACCGACGGGACGACATTGGAGCGGATGTCTTGCAAAGTGCCGAAGTCCATATTGTATGGTTCCATGGCTCGATGTGTGTGGATCGTCGGTGTTCTCAGGAGATTGATTACTGGCGTAATTCGGTGTGCAGGGGAACTTGAGGATGCGAAAGGCCATAATGTTGTAGACTTGGTATCAATAACTGGATGGGTCTGCCAAGGAGGATTCATACTTGGGCTTGAAACTCCCTTGACTACACGATCAATGCATTGGCCCGGTTGGATCATGTTTAGTCTCCATTCTTGAGTTCGAGTGGATGTACTTTGTATCCAGTGCTTACAACCCCTCGCTATTGGAATCGCCCTTCCCCAAGGGAGCTCGTCCGTTTGCGAATTACTCGAGTGCCTACCGACAGTAAAGTGACGGTCCTCGATTTCGGCCTCTCCCGTAGGTGCTCTCGCTTGAGTCGAGTGATAGAGTCAAGGTACGTACCAGGACGGAACCGATTTAGCTCAGGGGTTCTCCGAAACTGGCAGGAGCGCCAGATTGAGGAAGTCCAAATTTCCGCCATATCTCCAAGACCATGGTCGTTACCAAGGTCTCGTCCAGCTGAATGGGCTTTTTAGAAGACTATCGATGTAGTAACAGGAAAGTAAGGTGTTAATTTGCATCACGACTAATTACAGTTTGCGCCTGGTTGGCTGGTAATTAATCCACGATACCCGATATCGCCGATCGCGATTCGCAGCGCTCGGGCTCCGTCCTGCGATACGTGGCTCAAGCAACGACGGCTCGCGTGCCCATAGTAGCAGATGCAACGTTTTGTTGCCTGGATTATCTTGATAAGTATTGCGTTATGAACTCGTATTTTGCCTTGGCTTCTTTCTATTGATAAACGCCTTTTGCCCTGAATCCGTCGACCGCGGGCCTCAGCTGTCAATCACCAGTCAATCACCAGTCAGACCTTGGCTGGGGCTGAGCCAGGGGGCGTTGTTGATACAGGCCCCCCAAAGTCCAGGGCATGGACCATCTCGTCCGTTGCGGAGCCGGCCGAGTAAGCAATTCAACGTGAGACCCGGTTTAAACATTCTGTCCCTGCCCTCTCTTGTACCCTCCCGCGTCTCGGTCGTTCGCCGTTCAGGATGACGGGCAGGATGGAGGGCCAGGGGGCGGTCGGCTGGGTCAGCGTCCACGGCGGCGCCCAGGCTAAAACGGCCCAGCCGGCATCGGATTAAAATGCAGGGCGATTGAGTGGAGTGGGGATGGGCTATTAGGACAGATATTGATTGAGTTCAGTGGGCGTGGCGTGTGTTGCTAAATAAATCCGGGGGCGTTCAACATCCAATGCTTTGGCGGTTGTCGGTAGGCGTTTTCTCTGATATGCCATCCATACTGCATTCGTGTGAGTGCCTCCTAGTTCAGAGACGCCTCGCGTCGCCTTGCCCGAGTTTCGCCGCCTTTCTGCGTGTCTCTGATTTATGAGCGGTCAGTTTCTCAATGCTGTCGGCTCACATCGTGTCTCTTGTCCATCGTGTTGAGATTCCGGAAGAGCGACTACACGTGTTGACATGTTGATAGAACCCCTGTGGAGTGTTGATGAAAGAAATCTCAATTGTCTGCCCACTGGATATTATTGCTCACATCCCAGAATCATCCTATGTATCCCCAGCCTCAGGGTCAGGAATACAAGAAAAAAAGTGGCGGTCGTCAGCCATCAGGAGATGACGACGGCGACGGCCTTCCATCCCCATCAACGTCCCAGCCTCGTGTTTCTTCCTTCTGGTGATATTTTGGGAAACACACAACCCACCCCAAGACTTTACCGCCTCTTTGATCGTCGCCGGATGGCCGAACATGGCGAGAGCCTTCCCAATGACACCGAGATATCAGCGTGATACGCATGATGTGAATGTTCCAAGGCACAGTGCAATTACCCACCATGGGAGAGTGTCAACAGCGGCATGCGAAAGCCCGTTCGTGCACCATCAAGATGAAGAAAACTTGGACCCCCGGCGTCTTGGCCAGCCTGGTTCGTTTCCCCGTCGGGGGAGGCTGGCCAGCTTGATGGTGGTGGGATGGAGGGGTGGATGGGAGGATGGTGGGCTACAGTGTGTTTCTACAGTGCGCCTAGTACCATCCAGCCAAGTACCCGCGACCTCACAACGCGGCTGGTTCCTGAGAGCGGTTCCTACCCATTATGAAGTTTTTCTCTCCAGAGCCAGTCCAGCCACAATAATCCTGCTGTTTCACTGAGAGAGGTGCGACGGGATGGAGGAAACAAGGCTGGCGGCGAGGCCTGGGCCAGGTCGATCCATGGGTCCATCCCACTGCAGCGGCGTTGCGCTGTTCTCAGAAAGCCAGGGCAGCCCAGCTTCGCCTTCTGTGAACTTCTCTGTCAGTGGATGCTGTGTCTCATCATGGCGTGCACGCATCCACTGTGCCGTGCCACTGGAGAGGATCCAGGCCCGCCAGAATTTACAGCCCCGGAAAAGCAATTCTGGAGCGACATTGGAGACGGGACGGGACCATCTGGAGGCGGACTCGGTCGCCTACTAAAAAAAATTAGACGCTCTCAGCACATGTCGTGCAAGTACTCGCTACGAGACGACGTCGTCGCCAGGAGCCGCAGGACTTGACCCCGTTGGGGCCCGCCACCGCCAATGGCCCCTGGCTCATCCCCCCTGCCCCCTTTAGAGCTCGAGCCCTGTAAGCGCTGTAAGTGAGTGGTGCTGGGTGGAGCCCTGGAAGTAAGCTTAGTGCCTGAAGGGGCGCGAGAGTTGGTTGAGGTCTTCGTGCCAAGGTGATTGGAGAACGGCGGCACCGTGTGGTTGGTACTGTATTCGTATCTGAGTCCGGGTGGGAATTTGAATTGGTTGCACTGCAATTGAGAAAAGGGCAAGCAGAAAAATGTACGGACACTTACTAAGGGCATGGAACGTAAGGGCAAAGTGAGAAACACACGAGGGAGCTGACGTCAAAGTACCAGCGCCACTAATTCCCTGCGGGCCAGGTACCCAAAGTCAAAGTACCCCGCTCGAGTCCGCGTAATTGAGGCAACGTCCGCCCCTGGGCAGGTCCCACACCGACCACTCCTTCCATCAATCCGCATGGCAGTGATCACACAAGTCACAGCATCCTCCCTTGGCGCTGGGCTGGCGGGCAGAAACTAATCCGCAATAACCTCACCGCCTTAATTTCAGAAGTTCTCATCTCACTTTCCACCAGCGCGGCACAGTGCCAATCGAGTCGCCGCGCCTGCCTGCCTTGCTCCCGCCCCTCCACTCCGCCCCCCTTTTTTTTTCCTTACCTTCGCTCTCTCTGGCGTGTGGTGTCTGGTCCCTGGCTGGTGCAACGTTCTTGGCATCTACGCTACCTAACGCTACGTACGCTTCTTATCCTCTCTTCAAGCGTCGCCCTCTCGCCCTTGCACAACTCCTTTTGTCTCCCTTTTTTTCCTTCATATTCCCCTCGCTCCCCCTCCTCTCTCGCTGCTCAACCACTCGTTGCTGCATTCGACGCGCCGCTTCGTGATTTCGTTTGCGCGTGTTCATATCTGCTCTGTTTGACTGCTCGAAACCCCTCCACCCCACTACCCAACAAAATCATGTCGACCATCATCACCAATGGCTCCGCCGAGGCCGTCAACGGCAGCACCGCTATCAAGGTCGAGAAGATCTGCTGTGTTGGTGCCGGTTACGTCGGTATGTTCTCGACAGCTCCCGTGAACCCCCCTCGGTCCATCGAGACGAACGTCTCCATGGAATCTCTCCGGCGCAACATCTCCCCAACCGCTCGAAACCAGCGGTGAAGCATCAATTGGCCGTATCTTGACTGACATTGCCTCTCCAGGTGGTCCCACCGCCGCTGTCATCGCCTTCCAGAACCCTCACATCCAGGTGACCGTTGTCGACCGAGACGAGACCCGTATCCGCCGCTGGAACTCCCTCCACCCTCCCATCTACGAGCCTGGCCTGCACGACATCATCCGTATTGCCCGTGATGGTAGCCGAGAGGCCGCCATCGGCAGCGAGCCCGACACCGAGAGCGGCGTTACCCTTGCCACTCGCCAGCCCAACCTCTTCTTCTCCACCGACATTGCCAAACACATCGGTGAGGCTGACATCGTCCTCGTCGCCGTCAATACCCCCACGAAGTACCGTGGTGTTGGTGCTGGCAGCGCTACCGACATGACCGCCTTCGAGGCCGTCACCGGTGTTGTTGCTCAGCACGCCCGCGAGGGTGCCATCATCGTCGAGAAGTCCACTGTCCCTTGCCGGACTGCCCAGCTCGTCTCCGACACTGTGAGTCTCAAATTAATGTCCACCCCAGAGCTCATGAGAGCCTCTGCGAGGTCGGACTGCCACTAAGAGTTTCTGACATTAACACTGAATTGCAGCTTTCCATGCACCGCCCTGGTGTCCACTTCGAGATTCTCTCCAACCCCGAGTTCTTGGCTGCCGGTACCGCCGTCGCCGATCTCCTGTACCCTGACCGTATTCTGATCGGTTCCAACCCAACCCCCGCCGGCAAGCTGGCCGCCGAGGCCCTCGCCAGCGTCTACGCTGCCTGGGTTCCCCGCGAGCGTATCCTGACCACCAACGTCTGGTCCTCTGAGCTTGCCAAGCTCGTCGCCAACTCCATGTTGGCCCAGCGTATTTCTAGCATCAACTCCATCTCTGCCCTTTGCGAGCAGACGGGTGCTGATGTCGACGAGGTCGCCCGCGCCGTCGGTGTCGACCCCCGTATCGGCAACAAGTTCCTGATGGCCGGTATCGGTTTCGGTGGCAGCTGCTTCAAGAAGGATGTTCTCAACCTCGTCTACCTTGCCGACACCATGGGTCTCCCCGAGGTTGCCGAGTACTGGCGCCAGGTCGTCAAGATGAACGAGTACGCTCGTGATCGCTTCTCCAACCGTGTCATCAAGTGCCTGAACAACACCCTCGTTGGCAAGAAGGTCACTATTCTGGGTTTCGCCTTCAAGAAGAACACCTCGGATACCCGTGAGGCTCCTGCTCTCGAGATGATCAAGACTCTTCTCGAGGAGCGACCCCGCGAGGTCGCGGTCTTCGACCCCTGCTGCAACCCTCTGGTTATCAAGCAGGAGATCAAGACCCTGCTAGGTCCCTTGGCCGAGGGTGCCAACATTTCCGTCTACGGCAACGCCTACGACGCGTGCGAGGCCAGCACGGCCATCATCATCGCCACCGAGTTTGACGAGTTCCGCAACCAGCCCGTTCCTAAGCCCGCGCCTGCCCCCGTCGAGGCTGCTCCCAAGAGCCGCAAGCCCAACCCCAAGGCGGACCCCCGCCCCTTTAAGTCAGCCGTCCCTTCGGAGAATGAGCTGCTTGCTCTCCACAAGTACCTCGTCCAACGCGACGACCACACCTCGTCCGATCCCCTCGACCGTTTCAACGTCGAGCCTAGCTGCGAGGACGACTGCCCCGACTGCATCCAGGAGCGCGAGAGCAAGGAGACTGGCTTCGCCACTGGTATGGGCAGCGCCGAGGAGTACAAACCCAAGGAGCGCGTTGACTGGATCCGCATCTCGGAGAACATGGCCAAGCCCCGATGGGTCTTCGATGGCCGTGGTGTCATCGACTCGCGCGAGATGGTCAAGCTTGGCGTCCGCGTCGAGAGCGTTGGTCGCCAACACCGCTTCTAAGTGCCACGTTGTGGCCCGATGGGGCAGGTATCTGACGGCCGACATTTTGGGTTTCTTGGGTGTATGAATGTCGTCTGTTGGCAAACAATTACTACTGTTTTAATAGGCATGAAATGAAGATATGGACGCAGCTGACGAGACACACGGAGGAGAGATGACAACTGGATGGTTGGGTGCGAGGCGTGGTGGGAGAAGAGGTGTCTTTGGATATAGAATTAGATCTCCAAAGTCTGAGTTGGCTCGAAAATACCAGATCAATAAATTGAAGTTAAACCAATCACATGAGGGTTTCCCCTGAGTTGCGGATTTTGTTGACAGTGATGATCTATTCGTGGATTAGTAATGTCGCATTTTCGGCGCCCGTATCTGTGCCTACTGTACTTAGTAGGCCTGCATCAGACTCTCCTACTCAACCACGTGGACGCTGCAACCACTTAAGTCTGACTTCTGTCACTGCCACTAGGCATTCCGTCCGAGTGGACGTAGTCATGGTCTTAGCAGGTTCGCGGCCTAAAATAAAGATGGTGGCGGATTCGCTTGAGGGGCAACGCTGAGCCGTTCCTGTTTCAGACGATGATCAGTAACGTCTCAGCCTTGACACTACGACCACAAGCAGCCGGAATCGCAGACGAGACCAAGTAGCAGCCACCGCCATAATGGCTGGTCGGCCCCTGGATCGCCTTCCCGGTTGTACGGCGAGCACGTCCGGGGTAGCATCGAACGTGGTCGGACCCTTCGCCTAAGACATCAGCGATACCGTTTTGTCGACTTGCACGGGGTTGGAATGTGACAGCTCCTGCTTTGGGAGCTACCGTCGACCCCTTCGGTCGTTTCATCATGCGAGATGCCGCGTCGTCCCATACGAAGGCTGAGACCTGTGTGATCCCCAGCGGTGGTAGATCTCTGCGTCGACTTGTCTCTCTGTCATCCATCTTTACGCGCCGAGCTGGTGAGACTGCTTCAGAGACGAAAGTTGCTTTCTTTGCATGGTCTATCCCGTCTTCTTTCTGGTTTCTCTTCGCCAGTAAGGCTCTCGACATCGGCACGAAGCCCAGCCACTCGTTTACCTCCATGGTTGGAGGACTGGTGGGTTGGCAGGAAACAAACACCATCGACTCTCGACGATCGATCACTTAGGCACGCGCACTTGTGGTGGAATGGTCGATCCAGGCCGGACGAAATCACAGACGCCCACACCCAAAAAAGTCACCACATTCCACGGCATTTATGAAGACGGCCCAGGCGAGCCTGGCCTTGATTTCGGGCCTCATGGCTGCTGTGGCGGCCGATGCCTTGCCGCCAGAGGACATCCCGCTCCAGTGCATCACCATCTGCGGCCCAATCGTCGAGTTGACGACGGACTGCAACGTCCACTACCGGCGGCTAAGGAAACGGAATCCAGACGACCTCGCTCGACGTGAATGGGTGCCCAAGCTGGCGGTGGAACCTCCTGAGGCCGACGCCCCGTTGCAGGCTCGAGACGGCTCAGGCGAGGCCGTTGAAAGCTTCGAAAAGAGGAGCTTCTCTGTCATTGTTGCGGCGCCGACTTCATTTCCTTTCGCGCTCACTGCTACCACGGTGCTCGACTTGCGGCCGACGTCGACTCTGACTCGCATCAATCCTGTCGTCGAACAGTCATCACCCACAAGTACACTCCCAAAACGAACAACAACCTCGAACCCGGCATCCACGACGACTACTACCATCTCTTTCACAACCTCAATCGTCAACTCTGCCGTACCCAAGTCCATATCCGACGACTCGCAAAGCCCAACAACCAGCAGCTGGGGCTGGGACAAGGATCTCCAGGAGCCGCAGGGAAAGATGTACTCCCAGGGCAGCGCGGAGGAGGACTGCGTATGCCTCAACGAGAGTTTCGACGTGGCCAAGGTCGCCGCGCTATGTGCTAGTTGCATTGCCGTGGCTGGATATCCCGACAATAGTGAGTTGCCTCGATCGATTGTGGCTGTTTCACGTTTTGGCGGATCGGGGGGCTAACATTACTCAAGACATCAACGTCATTATGGAAGGTTGCAACTTTAGCGCCTTGACTTACACCCCGAGTCTAGACGGCGTAGCCAACAACATCCGCGTCGAGGCCGAGCGGCCAACGTCTACTACAACGAGCGGTGCGGCCGGTGTGAGGCCGGCCAGTGTCGGCGTCGCATTTGCGGTCGTGGGGTTCGTCTTGGCCACGGCTGTGATGTTGTGAGCGAGTGTGGTGCCTGTTGTAAATATGCTGTATTTGCACGAGTGATTGTCTCTTTGTGCGCGTCTATACTATGCCATACTAACCATGTCGGAATTTCTTTGTATATTGGCTGGGTAAAATACCCGGAACCTTTCTTGTATGCTTTGCTTGCTTGGAGCGAGATTGGCCTGGCTGCATTTGGGTGTTTGTTGAGCGGACATTCATGATTGCATTTTTGACGAGAGCCTCAGTTGTTTGAGTACAGAATGAAGACTAGAACCCTCTGACTTCCCGCACTTTCGATGTCACCACTGTTGACTGCGACGCATGACATGTTACATCCGACAGATCCGAAAAAGCGTCAGCAGCATCACCATCTCTCGCGTTAGTTAATGCTATTGCCAGAACCAGCTGCCGTCATCAACAAGCGTCGCCGAAGAGGACGAACACAGGGTAGTAATGAACCAATGAAGTCGCACTAGCTGGCCCAGCTGTTGGTCCGAATGCCTAATGCAACCAACAGACGTTACGTGTGTCATGTCCGCCTTTTTTTTTTATTATCTCTCTCTGCGCGTTGCGGAGTTGCGGAGCAACTTAGACGCCGCCTGTCGATTCATGCTGTATTGTGCCGTCAGATTTTGGGGGCTGGCGGAGGAGCCATTAAATCCGCTTCCTTGTGCCGCGTTGCAGGACATATGGCCCGGCTTTTACTGACGCCCGCGTGTGTTCGGAGGCCTTGCATAATGGATAGAGCTTAGTGCAGTGTTTGTGAGCGTTTATATAGAAGGGGGAGGGCACGGCGGGTAAGGTAAATGAGGATATTGTTGTGTTAGTATCGTCTTCTTACCTGCTTCTCTGTCTGGATATTCGCTTCGAGAACGAATAAAGCCCCTACTAAGTTATGCCTTCGAGCATCATCCAGCTTGCGATCTCAAGATGCACGTCATCCTCACCGGTGCAACCGGCCTCGTCGGGTCGGCCGTGCTCGACGCCATGATCAAGACCAAGGACATCACCAAGATCTCCATCCTCTCCCGGCGGCCCGTCAACATGGCCGACAACGCCAAGGACCCGCGCATCAACGTGATCCTGCAGAGCGACTTCGACACGTACGACGCCGCCGTGCTGCAGCAGCTGCAGGGCGCCAAGGGCTGCGTGTGGGCGCTGGGCATCAGCCAGACCAAGGTCGACGCCGACGCCTACGTCAAGATCACCAAGGACTACGCCCTCGCCGCCGCCAAGGCCTTCGCCACGCTGTCCTCCGGGTCCGGCGCC
The DNA here is from genome assembly GCA_037954305.1 of Neonectria magnoliae. Classification (NCBI taxonomy): domain Eukaryota; kingdom Fungi; phylum Ascomycota; class Sordariomycetes; order Hypocreales; family Nectriaceae; genus Neonectria; species Neonectria magnoliae. The sequence goes on along the minus strand of JAZAVK010000088.1, from coordinate 24,754 downwards.
GAGCCCTTCCGCTTCGTCTACGTCTCGGGCGTCGGCGCCACGCAGAGCCCCGGGCGCTTCTCGCCCATCTTCGCCCGCGTCAAGGGCGAGACGGAGCAGGCGCTCGCGGACCTGAGCGCGGCCACGCCGACGCTGCGGGTGTACTCGCCGCGGGCCGGCTTTGTCGACGCCGCGGGGCACGCCGCCCTGCAGCCGTACCTGCCGGACCCGGGGCTGTGGATACGGGCCGGTGCGGTGGCGTTTGGTCTGCCGGTCCGCTTACTGTGGAAGGGCATGCACTCGCCGACGCCGATGCTGGGCGACTTCCTGACGCAGACGGCCATGGGGAAGATGGACGGTCGGCTGGAGGGGACGCCGGGGGCGAGCAAGCTGGGCAATTCGTGGCTGGTGGAGAGTAGTGCGATCCGGAAGCTGATGGGGATGTGAGCTTGCATCTCTCAAAGGTTAACGAGGCCTGGAGGCATTGGGGCGAGATTCGCGAGGAGACAAGATACCCTTGAGCCACAGACTGCTGTCGTCAAAGCAGGTGGCTCCGAGTCAGAGAAAGCGCTTGGAGAAGATGGAACGGCCGACGAGTATCGGGCTTCTGGGAGTTGGTGGAGGCCAGATTGTTTGATATAGGATGGGAACACACTGCAACACACTGCCGCGAAGGACTTCTGAGCTAGCAAGCGCCGAGTGTTTGACTATTTGATTTCGTTACAGTAATTATCTACACTCTGTTCTACCGACCTTTAGTACCATTCTCACCCACTGACTCCCCACTGTCACAACCGGATCATTTATTGTAAGAAACGTGAACGTGGTCCCTACACATCGGTCAGTCTTCCAATGCCACACCCCAACGCAGCCAGTAGGTTACTTACCAGTGGTTCTGGGTCAAGGAGTCGCGGTCATCCATGGTGCGCCACTTCTCCCACTTCTTGTCCCCCTTATCGACGGATGTGGTCCAGATCTTCTGGCCCCAGATGACATACTTGAGATTCAGCGTCTTGCGGTTCGTCATCACCCACTCGGCAATATCCTTGCCAGAAAGAGTGGCGTCCTGAATGAGTTAATGGGAGGTTTTGCCGTGAGTCTGAGGAGAAGACGACTTACACCGCCGTGGTCGGAGATCATCATGTCCGTGGCAAGACCACAGCAGTGGTCCGAAGAGCCCGGACACGCGCAATCGCGCACACAGCCAATCTCGCGAACACGCCCCGGAAACGCCGCGACGATCTTCCTGGCGCCGTCGACGGCGACCTTCTTGCAGGCGCCGACGGTCGGGATCTTGGGCGTGGCGTAGCCGCCGAAGCCTCCGGCGGCGGAGCTGCAGCACTTCATCTGCGCCGGGCCGGGGCACTGGTTTGCGGCGGTGGAGCCGGCGCAGTCCGACACCCAGCGGCAGTTGCCCTTGCCGCCGGCGCCGCACTTGGGCTTGGAGCAGCACCTGATGCCGGCCGGGTCGGCGGGGCAGGCGCCGGCGATGGTGGAGCCGCCGGACTTGGTGCAGGCGGCGGTGGAGATGCATACGCCGGCGGCGCCGTTGGGGCCGTAGCAGGGCTCGTTGGTGGCGGCGTGGATGGTGGCGGAGAGGATGGCGAGGAGGGTTGTGGTGGTGAAGCGCATGATGGGCAATAGATGAGTTCTCGGAAGTACTAGGGATGAAAGAAGGCCGGATGAAACTCCTGAGTTGTTGTCTTATGGAAGACATACGCGACTCTTTATATATCCGGGCCAAGGCTATCAAGCCGTTTCGTTCACCGGTCCTTCATTATTGTTTCCCGTTTCTGGGTTCTCGTATCTCGGCTTCTCACGGCTGATCGCCACCATGATCACCACTCAACCTGTCAACGTCGAGCCCACAGCATCGCACACCCCGACCAAGTTTCACGTAGATCGCCAGTGCGGCCAGAACCCGATATGTCAGGCCAGAGCAGACCATGCGCCGAGGGCCCGAAGGATCGTCTTTCAGCTGAGAAGCCCCTGCTCCCTAGATGTCGCAGATTTGCGCCACGTCGAGTGTTAACGCTTTCAGTGCTGTTCAATCTCAGCTCTTCTTTGTTGTTGAGAATGGTTTCTTTTTTTTCAGCTGGGTTGGTGTGTTCATCGCAGCCAACCGAAGCTCTTGGGTCGGTCACTATCAAGCCATAGCCGTCCACCCCGCCAGCAACGGAAAGGCTGCGTCTAAATAAAGGCCATCTATTTTCTCCCTGGAGCATACGCATCCAGTCATTGGCTTCTCATTAGCCAGCTACACGGTCCCTTATTTTAGACGTTAAATCTCGGCGCAAATCCCTCCTGCATTGTCGTCGCCTTGCCCCTGGCTGGCACGACGTCGTTATGTCAGTGGCTTGTTTCGAATCAACGAAGTGGAGATAATTCATCGTTGAGCTACACAGACGGCGCACGGTCGTAGGTAATCCGGGGTCAAGGTTAGGCCGGGGATGATATCATTGCGTACATGATCGAGTCATAGATCAGGTTCATACAGGGCCATCGTTCATTCACGATTACTGTGCGATTTGTTGAGTATACTAGGGTACCAATCCTGAATAGTATGTACTTGGGTTAGCTAATGTGAACAATTCTTACTGATGGAAGTTAAGAATAGTATCTAGGATAGTTAGGATCAGCATCACATTCACATATTGTGGTGATAGCCGAATTAATATAGCTTCTCCCCTAGCACTACTCATTAGGCCAGGGAACGTAATTAACCGTCGTTGATGTGCTTGGAGGTGAGAATTAGTCAATTTAACAACATGTTAATACTTTCGCTAATTGCTCCATTCTTGCTTGCTGTCTTGTACTGTTTCCCATCATGTATCCTCTTGTATTTTAAACCGAGTCCACAATGCAGAGCTACATGTTGTGGCGTTGTCAAGCTCGGTCTACCTGTTGAATGGAATTACTATTTGTGCGAATAGAAATTGTGAAGAATGATTCTGCGGTAAGCTGCCCAACACAATGCATACGTAGACGATAGTTTAGTAAGAAGCTGATTGAAGGAGAAGCCGGACAAGCAAAACGGCCGAGATTGACATCGGTCTATCTGGCATCATTGCCAAGCCACTCGCGTGTCCAGCGAGACTTGATGGTTGACCCGTCACTTAATACCTTTAGTCTACTTTGTAGGTTAGCTCCACGTTGTGAAACGATGCATTCAACATCTGTTTCGTGCAGTCTCTACCCTAAATCAGGGGCATGGCTGACAGGCATCCGCCTACACTGTCTACACAGCGATTGAAGATGGTTTTACGACGCTTGCCAGTATTTAGTTCTGTGCTCAGGTCCTCAAGTGCCGCTATATCTCACCCTCATCACGGGCGAAGCTGGACGAGAATTGGTGTGATAGTCAAAGCTATACCTGCTCCACTCTGTAACTATCCATGGTTGCACTAAATACACATGATTCGATTGCCCAACCTCTAGACTCGCGTCTTTATTACCTGTGTGGTATCATTGGATGTCCATGACCAACTCCTAATACTATGTATGCCGTCCATCTAAGCGCCGCCAAACATTGTGCCTATTCCAAGCATTGCGAAACTCCCAAGCCCTAGCCGATCTACAGCAACATAGATCTCCGCGTTACGCTACAAACGCACCGCTCACAACCTCTCCCTCATCCGGAGTCACGTTCATCTCCAACAACTCATGCGCCGCCTCGATCGTGTCCTCGTCGATCCCCGACTCCATGACTAGATCTTCCTCCACAAAGGTCAGTCTCCCCAAAGCAAGCAGGTATCGCTGGCTTCCGCCGTATGACATAGAGAGCTTCTGGCCAATGTCCGCTAGGTTTGCAGTATTAGGACCCGTCACGAGTGTGTGAATGAGGTGGACGCATTGGCAGATTATACTTCTGAGCTCGGAAGATGAGTCGGAAACTGTGTGCGTTTCTGGTCCGCTCGTTTGAGAGAGGTCTGACAGTATGTTTGATGGAATGGGCTGGTCATACAAGTCGTCAATGGATGTACTGAGACAGGTGACCAGACGAGGAAGGGCGGTGTTATGCGACGCCAACTGCATCGCCCCAAATGGATACCTGGCGAACGCGATGAGCGTCCGTAAAACGGCAAGACGTACGCTGCGTTTCTCAGCTAGTGTTTTTGCCGAACGAGGATACTCGGTTAGCCTGGCTGCAACCTTCTCAATGATGACGCGTGCGACGAAAGGAGGATCTTTCTCGTCCGTAATGGGGCCAATTGAGCCTGGTAGCGAAGATGAAGCCAGAAGCTCTAGCATACCAAGGATATCAGGGAGCTGTTGTTTCGGCGTGAGGAGCAACAGGGGCATATCGAGCGAGATGTGTCTCCAAAAATACGCTGCCTTGGATTCAAGGCCCGCCTCCGTTTCTAAGATAGTGGTGGCGCACGTTAGAGAACTTGTGGAGAGCAAAGATAGGATATCGGTTATGTTGATATGCTCCTCAAGAAACCTGAATCGCTCATCCTTGAGACCGTCTTCATCAGAGAATCGATGCCTCCACTCGGCAAGAGTGCAAATGGTTGCTTGAGCAACGGGGGCGAGATCAGTCACAATCCAAGGAGCCACCTCTGTTGCCTGTAGTTGAAACGTGAAGGCTATGAGAGCGACGAGGTATTTGATGGGTTCCCAGTACTGCTCGTCCGAGCACCGGGTCCAGATTTGCACTACAAAGTGGGCAAAGTCCACCAACAATTGAACAGGCCGGCGAGGATTGCCCATGATGGGAACTTTCTTGAAGATGTAGGCCGCGAAAGACGTATTGGGTTCGGAGGAAAACGAGAATCTAGATAGGACCTCGAAAGTCGGAGGCTGTTCACGAAACGACACATGATCCAATACGAGCTGCAAGAACTTGAAACCTGTTAGTCTAGTGACGAGAAAGAACGGCGTTCACACAAACCTCGAATGGAAGACTAGGCGTTGCAGCAATCACGATTGGGGGCTGTATTGCGCCAGGCTCTGGCTTGTTATCGATGACCATGTCATCAAAACCACTCATATGGGTATCCAGGGCCATAATAGGACTGTCCACGGCTGGTCTTTTCCGCTTGCCCTTGCTCGGCGTTCTTTCACCCACATTGGCGGCAACTGACCCGGCATTCTTATTGCGACCTTGGCCCTTACTAGGACTTACGACAATGTCCATCTCGTCAAAGCCATCGGCAACGCGCCACGTCTTGGACGTTTTCGTCGGCGTCGTGAGACCTTGCCCTGTGGGCCCAACAGCATCCTTCCTTCGAGTGCGGTTGGTAACCTCTTTAACATCCCTTTGGAGAAACTGCAGCTCGATGTTGGCGTTGTGTTCAGCGACGACGGCGGCTTCGGCGATTCGTTCTTGCCGACTTAACTGCTCCGCGTTGAGCTTTTTTAAGCGATTGACCTCGGCATCGTGCAGTTCTTGGGCCTTGGTGGAGTTGGCTCGAATGATTGACACCTCGCCACGGGCGACGTTGAGCTCGGTCTCGAGGGCCCGTAATCGCTGCTGAAGTGCTGAGACGATATTGCTAGGTTGGTTTTGTGAGGGAACGAAGTGATTCGTTCCGATGGCTGGTCGAGCAAACTGACTCGCTTGAGGTTGATGCCGGCTTGACGACTGGGACTGGAACTGCTGCGAGGTGTACAGCGGTTGTTTTGTGGCAGCTACACTGGGTAGTAGAGGAGCTGGTTGGCCAGCGGGTCGCCTTTTGGAAGGATGGACGATTGGGTCCCATCGTGGGTTGGGGAGAGGTGGGACGGATCGTCGAGTTTCTTGGTGTTGGTGTTGGTGTTGCGAATGCTGTTGAAGAGTGTTGTCCACCACTGGCCTTCCCACAGGCTCCCCAACATCATTGGTCACCTCTGTGGTATCGAGGTCATCATCTTCGACCCAGATGGCGTCGAGGTAGGCGGACTCGGGGTGCTGAGACGGGGGTTTTCGATGGGCTTGGGTGAGCTGGATGGCGTTGTTCTCGAGCTCTTGTAGAGCGTTGTCAGTAAGATCGTCAAAGCCATCATCGGAGAATTCGTCTATATCCATGGCTTATGGATTTGAAAGGCTGGAGCAGCGCCATTGGGTGAGGCTGTCCGAGATTATCGTCTGAGCCTCGTGGGGTATGGCACCGTTTCGCGGGTCGGGTGCTGGGACGAAGAAGAACGCGTCGCGCAGTCACGTGGTACACTTTCCGACAATTTTTTGAGGCTTGTGGCTGAGGATGGATTGGGGTTGAATCTAGGACGTGGCTGAACATCCATCTGTGGCACAGTCCAGTCAGCATGGAAGTAAGAGTGTGTGGGCCACCCCTCGTCTCCGCACCTGTTCACCACAAGCATGTGAAAGAACCATTGATGACGCACTTTTCGTTCCTGATTATCAAGGACCTTGTTCTTAGTGTGCGCAGACATCTTGGAAGTAAGACCTTGATAATGTAAAGGGATAAAACTCTAAAGACATTCTTCTTGATTGCTTTCCACCACACCTCAGACGTGAAACCGAGAGCGAGAAAGCCAGCACAAGACAGGGCGAGATAAGTTGTGGGGAATCCTGTCTGGGGCATTGCCAGGTAGGATGCCGGGTCCCGCGGAGTCGCAAATTACCCGCTTGGCGTTTTTATGCCCACAGAAGAGAAACACGCGAACATCGCAGACACCACCCGCGACGTCACTGTCAGGGCTTAGGTCTGGCTTGTGAGTTGTCGAGCGAGATCGGTTGTGTCTGGATGATTGCTCTGAAATCTCCGGTTTGAAGAGCTCAAGATACAGGCCGCTTACAGCTGCAACAACAACAACAACCAAATACTGGCCGTTTAGCAAATACGTATTGTTCATTTTCGGCTTTCTACCCATAGAACCTCTTGACTCTGTAGATCTCCCAACAGATCTCTTCTGTCTGGTCCCACCAACGGCGACGAGGCTTTTGTCCGCCTGAGTCCCACATCTAATCAGCCCCTGCGTCCATGTCCATGGCCGAAAGCGAGGCATGAATCCGTGGCTGAGAACGTACTTACGGCGTCCGCAGTTCGGCAGACGCGGATGAGGTAGTCTAGGGCGCACGTTGAATCGTTTGTGTACCTTATCGCCGTGAACTGCGCAAAGAAACCAGGCAACGTAGTTCATTCAGCCTTGCCGGCCCGGAGTTCCATGGATCGCTGAAGTCACTGAGCTGCTGATTGGTGAAGGACAATAGAACGGGCACGCACCGGTCGGCGCGGCGCTGTGTATTCCAGGGCCCAAATTGCGCAGTGAAGCCCCCAACAGGTCCAGCCGCGAGGTGCCCAACTCCGCTCCGCCAGGGCTTTCTTAGGCTGTTTTGGCCAAGCGCAAGCGTCAGCGCCAGCGTCAGCATCAGCGCAAAACCCACCGCCCACTTTGGGAAACGGCCAGTGGAAATGCTCCAACTTTTCCCATCGTCATCAAACGACTCTTGACCACGACCAACAACACCGCCTCCCGAGCCTGCCCACACGCTCGCGGCCTCTCCAGCGGACTCCAGTGCCCGCTTCCGCTCTTGCCGCCTCCACTGAGACGTTTCCTTGTGCCCTGGACACTGCCGCTTCAGCTCACCCCTTCTCCCTACCTGACCTACCTCGTCTTCCGGGCCTGCCGCAGTCGCGCGACCGCTGTGACGACAACAACGAACAACGACCGACGACGCACTCACCCACGACGTCCTCCCAGTCGCACCGCGCAAGGACGGCTGAGACGAGTCGCTAAACCCACGGCCGCGATAGAAAATCGCAATACCCAACGTTCCTTACACCACCACAAACCACCACACCTTCGCAATGGGTCGGTCAAAGAGAGGGGTTAGGTTCCCCAACCGCAACGGCAACCAGAATGGCTCCGATGGACGACGATCGAGCTTCAGCGACATGAGCGACGATGGCCAGTCCCCCAACAAGCCCAAGGCTCAGCTTGAGACTGTCAACGAGGTACGTGTCCACGCTTGACCGTCTCGCGATCCGAATATATCTTCATCGCCAAGCTCCTGCCGCCTCACACCCAACTACACCCAAAATCCACGAGGACCTATACCTATGCTGACCATGGTGCCCTTGCCCTCTCACAGAAGCCCCCCACTGCCGCCGAGAAGCAGGTCGAGTACGAGAAGAAGAAGGCCAACTTCATGACCCGCACGTTCTGGACCTTTGTCATGTTCGGGCTGTTCATCTCCGCCCTGTTGATGGGCCACATCTACATCATCTGCATTATCACGGCCGTCCAAATTGTCTCCTTCAAGGAAGTCATCGCCATCGCCAATGTCCCTAGCCGTGCCCGTTCCCTGCGATCGACCAAGAGTCTTAACTGGTACTGGCTTGCGACTACCATGTACTTCCTCTACGGCGAGACTGTCATCTACTACTTCAAGCACATCGTCCTCGTCGACAAGGTTCTGTTGCCTCTGGCTACCCACCACCGCTTCATCAGCTTCATTCTCTATGTCTTTGGTTAGTCACCTCATCGTTTGCGATAGTGTCCAGCAGCTAACCACCCACAGGCTTTGTCTGCTTTGTCGCCTCCCTACAGGCCGGTAACTATAAGTTCCAGTTTACCAACTTTGCTTGGACTCACATGGCACTTTACCTCATCGTCGTTCAGGCCCATTTCATTATGAACAACGTCTTCGAGGGCATGATCTGGTTTTTCTTGCCTGCCGCCCTTGTCATCACCAACGACATCTTTGCCTACATTTGCGGTATTCTCTTCGGTCGCACCCAGCTCATCAAGCTCTCGCCTAAGAAGACGGTTGAGGGTTTCGTTGGCGCCTGGATCATGACTGTTTTGTCTGCCATCGTTTTCGTCAACGTCATGATGCGATCCAAGTACTTCATCTGCCCCGTCAACGTAAGTTTTACCTACTCGCCACCCCCTGTGGCCGAGTATATCTCTCTGGTCAGATTTCTAACTCTGTATCTAGGACCTTGGCGCCACCATCTTCACTGGCCTTGAGTGTGACCCCAACCCTGTCTTCCACCCCAAGACCTACCACATGCCCCAGTTCTTTTTCCTTCCTCAGCCGACCAACTTCTCTGTCACTTTTGCTCCTATGCAGCTTCACGCCCTCAACCTCGCTACTTTCGCTTCTCTCATCGCTCCCTTCGGTGGTTTCTTTGCCTCTGGTCTGAAACGCACCTTCAAGATCAAGGACTTCGGTGACTCCATTCCCGGCCACGGAGGCATTACCGACCGTATGGACTGCCAGTTCATCATGGGTTTCTTTGCGTACATGTATTACCACAGCTTTATCGCCCTCCACAAGGTCAACCTTGGCAGCGTTCTCGAGACAGCTATTACCAGCTTGTCTCCGGAGGAGCAGATTGAGCTTGTCAAGAGCATGGGCCGCTATCTCGGCAACCAAGGCGTTGTGCCTGAAACAGTAAGTTAATCACTCTCACCTAAATATGTTGTGCTTGTACTAACCGACCCTTTCAGTTTGTTGAATGCGTTGACAAGTTCTTGCCTATGAAGCGGTGAGAGACTGATGACCGCACCGCCTTTGGCGGGTTTTTACACCATGTTTGTTAATAAATGACTGGGCAATACCTCTTCTGCTGGCTTGACTCATCCGCGGCGTTTTATTGTTTTTTCTGTTCGATTTTCTCAAAGGTTGATTGACTGGGAACTTCTCAGACCTAGCATTACGAGGTGTGGATGAAACGTCAACCCGGGTGGCATGTGGCAGGCCATTGATGCCTTGTAAAGCACAACGGCGATTTTAACGACCAGGACTGATTTCAACATATCGGGCGAATGTAGGCCAAGGTAACTGCGGTATCCCCAATTAAGGCAAATCGTCTATGGCCTGATGGAGAAGAAAATAAAGGCGGAGAGACATCAAGTTGATGAGGATATTCTTCATCACTTTCTATTTACTACGTTTGGCGTGTGCCTTGTGCTTGAATCATGAGCTCGCTGGATATTGTTTCCGGGCCTACTCTACTCCTAGTGTCTATTACTAAACAGCGATAGATCGTAATAGAACATGACACAGCCTTTGCTCCTAATCCGTACACACTTCCTGAACCTTCAAACATGACTGAGGCAGCGCATCGAGTCGGCCATTGCGTCCACGTTTCACCATCAGCTTCTGTCTTCACATTATCGGCCATACGATTCGTTAACATAAATGTCGCTTCCACCCGCCCTCGGCTTCAAAAATCTCACCCACCGCCTTGCCGACCTTCAAGAGATGCCGGTCACGATATCGCGACGCGACAAGCGATAATCCAATAGGCATCCCGTTGGCTCCCTGGAACCCGGGTATATTCAGCACGGGATTATGTAACGCCTATCTATCCATTAGCATTCGTTCGTCTCCATTCACGCAACTGCCATGTTCTTACCGACCACATACTGCAGAAAACATGGCTTCCCGTGCTTGTTAATCCCACCGGCGCCTCGTCGGGGACGCTCGGTGTGATAATGGCCGCGTAACGCCTAGCGATCTCGTCCATGCGCGGTCGAAGCGCAGCAATTCCGTCAGACGCGGCCAGTTGCGTCTTGCGGCTGAACTGGTCGACATTCTTAACTTGACTGACGAGGACGTTGTGAATCTGGTCCTTGCCGATGCGGTACTCGGATAGGAAAGCCGTTCGACCTTCGCTGTGTAGTACGACGCGGAACCACTCGTCCATGTTTACGAATTCGGCACCAAGGTCGAGGAGTTCTACGTCCGCGCCGTGTGCCTTGAGAAGCGTGGCAGCTTTGTCCATGGCGGATTGTGTGCCCTTGCCTACGTGGTCCCAGACGCTGGTCTTGCAAATGGCAAAGAGGGCGCCTTGAATACCGTGGAAGGAGTTGGTATCGTCCTCGTCGTCCTCGTCATCCTCGTCATCCTCGAGATCGAAGACGTCGGCAAGTAAGATCAGGTCGTCCACGTAGCGGGCATAGAGGCCCAGCGTATCTAGGATCACGGCGTAGACCTTCTGGCCCTCGCGCGAGATGGCGTTCCATGTGGGTTTGAAGCCGAAGACGCCGTTAAAGGACGCCGGGCGGATGGTCGACCCGCCCGTCTGCGTGCCGAGGGCAAGCGGCACCTGCAAGTCGGCGACGGCCGCGCCGGAGCCGGATGACGAGCCGCCGGGGGTCCGGGCCGGGTTGTGCGGGTTGCGGGTCTTGGTGCCGACGTGGATGGCTGCGAATTCCGTGGTGGTTGTCTTGCCTGTGAGAAAGGTTCTGGTCAGTGATGGACGGAGGGAGAGGATGGGAGAAGTACCGAAGATGAGAGCACCCGCGTGGCGCAGGATTTGGACAGAGGCGGCGTCGACCTTCGGGAAGCTTCCCTCGTATAAGGGTGAGTTGTGCTGCGTTGGCATGTCTGTCTTGACAGTGAGCACATTTCCTTAGAACCCGCAAGCAAACCATCAGATAGATCCACGTACCCTTGGTGTAGATGACATCCTTGATTGCGATGGGCACTCCGTGCAACGGGCCTCTCTTGTCCTGCGGCACCTTGTCCAACTCTCTAGCTTGCTTGATGATAGACCCAGCGTCGAGATAGACCCACGCCTGGACAGCATCGTTGCGCTGTCGGATGCGGTCGAGCAGCGACATGGCGTAGGCCTCTACGGAGAGTTTCCCGGATCGGATCTGAGTGAGAGCCTCAGAGGCTGTGAGGCACCAAGGCTTCATCGTCTGGGAAGTGGTGATGGTGATGGTGATCGAGAACTTCGTGTTTACTTGAGTCAAAAATGCCAACTTTGACGACTGACTTCGGTGATGATTTGAATCCCAAGAGGAATGATATTGCTGTTTATATACCTCCACCCTGCCCCCAACCGTGCTGGGGTCTCGACCCGTGGCACCTCAAGTTGGGAATCACATACTCTCGGACAATTCCATCCGCACAGTGGCAAGTTTGGTGAGACCGTGTGAGGATATGACCGAGAACGATTCAAAGATGAATGGATGATTGGAAGGCTAGCAACTCTCTTGGTGACTGGGGTTAATGGTAAGGCGAGACGGGTCCCCGCAGGCCCAAGCCGGCTGTCCATCATCTATATGACAGATCTTTGGTCCGAAACGCCTCGAGGTCTCTCGGCACATGGATACCCGAGTCGCTCTCGGGAGAGATGAGGATCTCAACCATAGAATTCTGCCTCTGATGTAATGACCCGTCATTCAGGCCGCAGGCCCGGGAAACCGCAAGAAGGCATCCAACGAGGCGCAGGGCCAGTGCTGAACACACGGACTAAGGTAGAAAGGATGGTCCTAGTTTCCGCAAGTTCCAAGGCGTCAATCGAAGACGTTAGGATCCGATAGAAGACTCGTGGCCAGGGTAGAACGGGGACAGCATGGCGCGGATCCGCAGCGCCACAACCGGGAGCGAAGCAAGGAATCCGATGGCCTTGAGCGAGTGCGAGAACCACGGAGACCTGGACAAAGCGATTCCCGACGTCCTTGCGTGCTAGACTCATGGGTGCGGTGCGTACGCGTTCTGCTGAAGAAGCCGTCTCCGGGGCAAGTATGCCGTGGAGAATAGGATGGAGTTGGCCTGAGATTAGCTAGAGCATAATCACGTTGGGGTATGTGGCGACTTGAACTAGACTGGTTCAAAATATGATGGACTTGCGAAGCGGAAGCTGGGTATGTTGAGTGAGCTGGAGTGGAGCGACGATTCGGAATTCGTTGCTGAGAGGCGAGTTGCTTGAGGTTGTCACGAACCGGTGCAAGAAAGATGTCATGGGATGCAGTCGGCGCTTAGCAGGGTTTCTTGTAGGGCTCTGCTTGTTTGCATTACTGCGATGTAACCTGTGGCTTCCGATGGCAAATTTCCACGAGGATCCTTGGCTGGGTTGTGGTTGTCAGTTGCTGGTTGGGTCGTTGGTGAATGCCAGTTGCCAAGACACAACGCCACCAGAAAACCGGGAGATGGAGTGTAAGAATAGCCTTGGGGATTTTAACAGTGTTGGCTATCTCCAGTTGAACTCCTGCACTCATTAACGGATGATGGAGTCCTTGGCCCCTGTTCCTGCTGGGTTTTACGAAACCTCAACCCTGCTCTTAACAATCCTTGATAATATCTGCCGTGTTACAGTCACACCAGCTCCCGGTGTTACCCCTTCGTCGCATCTGAACTTTGCTTTTTTAGGGTTCTCATTCGCACACACAAATTTGCCGTCAGCATGCTCACCCACAAGGATGATGCGTAATTAGAATCATCATTTACAGATCCTCCGTCTCAAGCATGGTGTCAAGCACTCAACAGATCTGCAACAGTGGAAAAATATCGAAGGGAAGGTTACTATGTTTAGGAGAAGGGGAGTTGAGATGTCCAGTCGTCGTGGTCCCTTCAACAAAAGGATCTCTCCTGCCACCGTACTTACACTGCAGTTCTCGCCATGGTGTTAATGTTACATTCCCATCGTCATATGGAAGAGCATCGTACCTCGTAGATGCCACATTCGTATATAGCATTTGCAGAATCTTGGAAATATGCATGGAACTACCCTGTAGGTATGCCTGTCGATCCCAGTACCGTGTCATTGGGCTCTCGGTGAGGTTACGTGGCGTCGCTATCTGCAGCCACGAGGATGATCCTCGGCAGCTTCAGCCTCGGGGATGCACACCGGCATATTCTCAACCAACCGCGAGGTTTTGTTTTGCCTGCGATACCGGAGAGATAAGTCCGGCAAGGATTCAAATGTCTTGCGAAGTCGGTATTCCAGACGATCAGTGATCGGAGTGCGTTTGGTCTCTTTGCAGTTCCGTAAGGCTGTTGAGGGATCATGCAAGGGGAATGAGGCTTCGGTGGCGGCATACCAGTAGCCAGTCATTCGTCCCATTTCTCGCGGAAGACTATGTAGAACTGTTCCAGTCGCCATCTTCATGCAGGTACTTTCCCCGCCTTATCATCATGCTTCCGTGCTAATGCACTGCGGCCCGGTTTGCCTTCCGGCATCCCCGAATGGCAATGTGCACGTAGATAGCATTGCCGAACTCATAAATTCCTTCCTAGGTAGTCTATAGTATTTTTAGGCATAGATCTTGCTATCTCGCTTCTTCAATGCATACACTCAGGAGCTGTAAAGTAATATTCTATGGCGACAAATCACATGATGCCTAGGCGTTATAGCATACCCGAGACAGAGTCCCACCGATTAACCAGCCAAATCTCTGTCTAATTGTCGAGGCGCCTTAACCTTTCAAGCTTGAATGTTTAGTAGACGTATGCTATGGGGAAATGCCTGGATATGCTGCTTAATTCTGGCAAAGGACGGAGAGCGTCGGGTGGGGATAGCATAGTTATGCCAATTGCAACATTCTTGGACTCACTTAGACTTGAGCAGTTCTTATTGAAGACAACACTTGCAAAGGACTACGAAAAATCATATAGATACTTTATTAGACCCGACGTTATCGAGCCAGCAACGTGGGTCCATGCTTTAGTACGAACCAGAACACGGCACAATCGTCAAGTGAATTGGGAACTGCCACATTAGCAGCTCCGCCAGGGGATGTACAGTAGAGATTATAAATTTATATTTATGATCTTGAGTACTCAGCGTTGAAGGTTAAACTTAGCTCATGATGAGATAATACCAAAAGTAATATGTAATACTAAAATTAAAGTTGAATACCGTCAACATTATTGACTAAGTTCCTTGAAAATCCTCTTCTATAGTATAGGATATTTGTGGCATACGACATGCAGCTGCCCCTTGAAACGATTATGAATATATTTTGGCATCCAAGTGACCACTCGCCCTTTGGTCCCGACGCAGTCAAAAGATCCGTCACCGTCTTTCACAGCTGGCAACGGCATCTCCTGATAGCCTCGAACAAATGAAGTAATTGTTCTTCAGACATTGGAAGAGGTTCCCGAAATTCTGCTAATGTCAACATCTCCTATTAGCCCGTGCCAGCATGTTGCCACGTCTAGTTCAATCTTAAGGGGAGATATGATTTCAACTCGGCAAGTCTCCTTAAGCTCAGACCCCGGATTCTCAGGGGTTTTCTATTTTAGGCACGAACGAACCTTCGTTTCCCATGGAGTATATTGGTCATTTCACGACGTGTAAGTTTTCGGGTACGGAGTGTGTCAGCTGCAACAAGGCTGGTTGCTTGGGCATCAGAGCAAATTCAGCCGACCCGGGGCTGATACGGTACGTGACTTGTCGTCAGGACACAATGAACGGATCTAAACGGACTATAGGTCATCTGAGATAAATAGAACATGAAACGCGCAAGTGGCTTTTCCAACACTTATTTTTCTTGGGATGGATCTTAAAATAATAATTCCTTCGTGAGCATCTGGATTACCAGGGAATTTGGCGCAGGCAAGACAATGCTATGCTGCAAGGCAATCGAATGTGCCTCAAAGCCCTCAAAAAGGCCCTGCATCATTATTCCTTAGATCTACGACCTGGAGGATCAGTGAGCCCCAGTACGTCTTTTCCGAGGAAAGCTTTTTCGACTTTCTGGTTGACTTCAATCACTAAATTGCCGTCAGAGACCTAAAAGATGCGAAAGTTCTGCTGTAGGCAAGCAGATAACTTTTAGATACTGATGGCCTGGCATTCGACTTTGTGTTTCTGGGTCACAATAATAACAAACTCCGTCCCTGGTTCAACAGCCAAGTTTTACTTACGTGCCTGCTTTTTGTTTGATTCAGCCATTTCAAAGCAAGAAGTGATACGGCGTGGCATAACTGCTCTGGTACCTCAGCAAGGAATTAAAGAGACCAACAGGTGGCACGAAGTGTCGAAGTGGCCAAAGGTTGTAATCGGATACTTTAAGAACGAGCTGGGGCCAATGAAGAATATGCAGTTGGGCAGCACGCAGCTTATCGTTAGAATGGGCCGAAAGTGGCCATTGATGGTGAGCTACGGCCTAAGTTTATTCTGAGAGAGCAGCAAGAAAGGCACAGACTATCTCAAGGACAAGAGACGGATGGGTCAAGCCTGCTGTAGTAAAACATCAGTGACTCGATGTGTGGACTCGCAGAGGTCCGCCAAGTCAGTACAGGAGTTACCCGATTGGAATCGAGGAGGTTGAAATTGGAGACAAGGCTGAAAGACATATATCGCCCGGTCTTGATTGAATTGCTTGCCAACTGTTCGTTTGCGGACCTACAAACCTTTTGGCTTGCCTGCTGACTTGTTTGATAGATAATTCACTGCGTCTACTCACAAACATTCTTGCTTGATTGTTAACTAGGCTACTGCATCCTTTGTTTGCGAGTTTGCTGCCATGCATGCTTGCCAGTGAATTGAATGGCTGCCTCTGTGCCTAACAGATGGCAAACATTTGCACAAAGCTGGCCGCTGGCTTTGTTTTCCCAACACAAAGCTGAGTGCGCAAATTAGGCGACAACCATGACATTCACAGTTCACATGGAAAAGGATAAAAGGCCAAAGTCTTATTTGTAGTTCATATCTTTTCCCTCTCACATAAACCAACAACACAAGACTCTAAGGGCAACCTTCACAACCATCCAACTTCATCTGCTTGTACGCTACTGCAAAGCAGCCATGCCTCGATTTTTCAGCAGTTCTGCGAGGGATCTTGTGAGGTTTCTCGGATTTGACATCAAGAACCTGCCAGGGTTGTATCAGAATGCGACACACAAGTTTACGAAACCTGGTGGCACTGCAGAGCAGGTAAGTAATTCTTGGACAGGAAACAGCGCTACCTTGCACTGCTTGTTGAGACTTCCATGTTGAACCAAACAAATTAACCATGTTTAGGAACTTGGCCCACTGAAGAAGGTGTACATCAAGTAAGTGCCGATGAACATATCGTTCTGAAACAAATTCTGATCTCTTCATGATAGGTCGAAAGGCAACAAACCTGTTCATCGGTCTCGATTTAACCCTGCCGACAAAGCGCCAGTGATCAGTGCTACGATCTTCGGTTCGAAAGCCACCAAGACCTGCCACATTTACAAAGATGGCACGGGGACGACTAAGAAGGGCGACGTGAGAAAATGAAAGGTATGCAGCTATCGTAGGGGCCGCTGAATCAGCGGGGGTTGGTGTGTAGGAACATTCGATCGAGATAGGAATGTTAGGCGAGGTGGTAGCTCGATCGGATGACGATTGACTTTGTACTGCAACAAGGCAGCCGGCATCTTAGACTGCCAAGAACTTGAGAAATATATCACCTTGGACCTGAGCCAGATAATTCTCTCTGTGATGCCTATCTTGGGATCGATTTGTTCTGGAGGACAAGTGTAGACTTCCACGTAATATGAGGAGACAGAGAGTATAAAGCCCAGGTCGAAATTGAGTTTGAGACGAGCAAGCGACAACCATTTAGACAAACAGCGAATCTTCATAGTCAGACAGGCTCAGAGCAGATGTTCAAGTCGTGATACTTCATACCTCAATTTATTTACTTCCTTACGCCGATAAAATTTCATTTCTTCATTGAAACGCCTACCTGACTTGTCTAGAGGAAGATCGAACAGAAGTTCAAGGCGTGCTGAACGACTATTTGTCACTGTGTCGGCTCTATATACTACGCAGGTCACCATATAAACAGTCCAACGCTGACGAAGTTGAGATACTTTGAAACTTCTCGTGGGAAGAAATAAAAAATGAACAGAATGTTGACTGTTCGTATCCCCGAATACCACTGTTTTCGTCTTCATTGCGCCTTTGTAGGGCTCTCTTTTGAAATCGATCTCCATCTGTGTTTCCTTGGTTTAAAGACGAGGACTCCAAGGATGTCATCCACGTATCGACAAAGACGACGCCAGTGTCGAGATCGACGAAATTACGCTTTGACAAGGAGGACGAAACGTTACGCACAGATCCCTCGGGAGACTCGCACCATTTGCCACTAGCAGGCCAGTTCCTTATTTAGTATGGAGAAGGCATGACTCTGTGCGTGGGGTATGTGCTCCACGCCTTAGAAGCAAGACATCTCAGCAAAGTCAGATCAGGTCGTTCTTCGTAGCGATAGAGATGTGTATTCTTTTCCAGGCTTGACACACCCTCTCACTGACCTCATTCAAATCGAGTAAAACCCAAGTCACGCAGAAAAAGGGAACAGGCTCAGCCAGTTCTGCGCGATTCATGGTAGAATTTTAAGGTTAGGTCCTATTCCCGAATATCCGGCAAAACTGCAACCAGGTACGTAATATTTCAATCTAACCGAGACTACACCCAGAGAGTTTTCACAGCAGAGCCAATGGCGAGGAGCCCCTGGCGTCTCATAGTTTACCCCTAATAACGACCAATTGTTCTTTTCAGGGATTCTTTTCGTCCTCAATCGTTCCGGGGCATCCTGCGTTCACCATGAAGGGCGATATCCTCCTCACCCGCGATGTCGATGTTATCGAGATGAGCAGCATGGGCGCCGACAGCCTGGCCGACAAGGGATCTAGCTGGGACATCTCCGCCAAACGCTCCCGTATGCCGCGGCCCACAGACTGGCTCGATGGCTTCCGCCGTGCCGAGAGACGCTCGCTGAAGAGTCGCGATGGCGGCTATCAGCAGACTCCTCTCCCGACTGTGCCCGCCGGGGATCACTACTACGACCTAGGTGCGGCAAACGCGAAAACAGCCAACACGGCTCTTGCGAGAGATCTCAAAGGACGACACTTGCAGATGATTGCGTTCGGAGGCTGTATCGGTATGTGTGGTTTCGTGTTGAAGACTGGACGGTGCCCCTTGCTAACCTTCGTAGGAACCGGTCTATTCGTCGCCTCGGGTGGCTCCCTCTCCACAGGTGGACCAGCCACGCTTTTTCTAGCGTTCTTTATCATCGGTATCTTACAGTACTGTACGATGCAGTCATTGTGCGAACTTTGCGTGCTGTTCCCTGTCGCCGGCTCATTTTCTGCCTTCTCTACCCGCTTTCTTGATCCCTCATGGGGCTTTGCCATGGGATGGAAGTAAGTCTCTCGCCCACTCTTGTTGCTCTTGGGGGAGAATCTGTCTTTTGATGATCTGCAATACTACAGAAGCTGATACTACATCTCAATAGCTATTGCTTACAATGGCTCTTTGTTCTACCAATGGAGATTATAGCAGCAGCATATACCATTGGCTACTGGAATGAAAACATAAACAAGGCCATTTTTGTTACCATCTTCCTCTTTATAATCATCGTCATCAACATGTTTGGAGTCAAAGCCTATGGCGAGGCAGAATTCATCTTCTCCATCATCAAAGTCGTAGCTGTGGTCGGTTTCATGTTAATTCTCCCCTCAACAACTCCCCATGTTCCAAGCTAACATCTTAAAGTTTGCTTGCTACTGTCATCAACATTGGCGGCGAGCCCGAAAGTGGCTATATTGGGTGGAAATACTGGAAGGACCCTGGCCCTTTCAACAACGGGTTCAAGGGCTTTGCCACGGTCCTAGTCACATCAGCTGCCGCCTTTGCTGGTACCGAGCTTATCGGTCTAGCTGCAGCGGAAACAGCCAACCCCCGAAAGTCCTTACCTACAGCTATCAAGCAAGTTTTTTGGCGCATCAGCATCTTCTATTGCGTCTCGCTGCTGCTTGTTGGGCTTCTAGTCCCCTTTGATGAGCCCCGTCTCTTGGGTCGCAAGAGCCTCGCAGATGCACAAGCAAGCCCCTTCGTCATTGCGATCGAGAGCGCTGGCGCCACAGTCCTACCTAGCATCATGAACGGCATTATCCTCATCGCTGTTATCAGCGTTGGCAACTCGTCTGTGTACGGTTCATCTCGCACACTGCTGGCGCTTGCTGAACAGTCTCACGCGCCTCAAATTTTCTCCTATGTCGATAGACAAGGCCGTCCTTTGATGGCCATTGTACTCGCATCTTGTGTTGGACTTTTAGCTTATTTAGCTGACCTCGAAGCGAACGGCGCCATCTTCAACTGGCTTCTCTCAATAAGCACCCTGAGCATGCTTTTTACCTGGGGAAGCATTTGTCTTTGTCATATCCGTTTTAGAAGGGCCTGGGCGCACGCGTCCAATCCTTTGGAGCAGCTTCCTTTCCGCTCGACTGTTGGCATTCTTGGGGCTTGGTGCGGAGTTATTGGCTATGGCCTAATCTTCGTTGCACAGATTTGGATTGCCATCTCGCCCATTGAGACATCAAGTAATGGTACTGGCTCCCGGGTCCAGACCTTCTTCCTCAAAGCGATGGCTCTCCCCATAATTATTCTATTTTATATCAGCCATAAGATCTGGTACCGGACGGGGTTTGTCCGCTCTAGTGATATGGATATTACCACAGGCCGGAGGTATTTTCGAATGCACATCTCCACTGAGCAAGAAAAAGAGGAACAGCTCAGTTGGCCTTTGTGGAAGAAGGCCTACCGCTTTCTCTGTTAAGCTGATTATAGTTGCGATTGGTATTGATTAGAAAGGGCTTTGGTGTTAGGAAAATGTTTCTATATGATGGGATGTGGTTGTAATTATACTTTAGACGTCTGAATAGAATCAACCTTATGTCTAAGTTGGGATAAACTAAAAACCCGTGTTTGACCTCGTTGGCTAGGTATTGCATTCCTGCCTGTCCATTAACATTCCTACCCATGGTTGACTAAGCGGCCGCAATAGCCGTCTCCTATTTCTACGCACCCCGCGATTGAAGGCTTGAAATTGAAGGCTTGAACAAAGGTCCCAAACATCTGCTATCCATGACGCCATCATAGAGACGAAACCAGAACACATTTCAGTTTAACAAAGCCTTGTTGCCCTTCACGATGAAGTGTCACGTACATGAACTGTTCCCGGATGGAGACTCAACACTGATCATATCTCTTCGAAGACCCGATGAGCAGACGATTTTCGGGCCCGAAGCTATGGTTCAGCTTGAGTTGTTGGAGACAAAACAGAAGCTGGCAGAGGAGAGACATACGGGCGAAGAGGCTAAAGATGAGGCCGAGCCTAAAGCGAAGCCAACAACTCAACCCAAAATTGACTCTCAAGCTGAACTAGAGTCTGCTCTTGAGTCTAAGGTTGAGCTCGAGCCTCAACCTGATTTTGAGTTCTACCTTGTTCATGAGTCAACTGACAGCCCTGTCGAGGAGCAGCCAGCCATCCAACTACAAGTTTCTTCCCAACACTTGGTCCTAGCTTCTCCCGTATTCAAGCAAATGTTACAAGGGCCATGGAAGGAAAGATCCTCCTCGACGGGATTGTTCAGTCTTATATCGACAAGCGAATGGGACGCAAAGGCGTTCATGATATTGATGAATATCATGCACGGCCATCACTGGGAAGTACCGAAGTCTCCCGACTTGGAAATGCTGACAAAGTTTGCTGTCGTCGTTGATTACTATCAATGCTACGAAATAGTGGATATCTTCGTTGACCGATGGCTCAGGGATATGGAAGGAGACCTACCAACTCGCTATGGAAAGGCCTCTGTGATGTGGTTATGCGTATCATGGGTGTTCTCACGATCGGGTACTTTCGACACGCTTGCAAAGCTGGCCCTGAGGCATCAATAAGGTCCAATTGCGTTCACTAACCTTCCTATTGGGCCTATTCTAGGTTGGTAACTTGAGTTCTCATCAGTAACGCTAAGCTAACATCAGCATAGAGAAGATCGATCAAAAGAGACAGGGCCTCATCGCCCTTGTCTTATCAAAGCTCGATGAGCTGCGCGAATCCCTGTCTGAGGGCAAGACCGGTTGCTCCTTCGAATGTTCATGTATGCTGCTGGGCGCTCTGATGAGGGAGATGCAAAAGCTCGGTCACCTCAGCCCGCCATTCCAGGGCCAAAGCATCACGACAATCATGCAAATGATGGTCAATGTCAGAACACCTCAATAGTATTCTTCTGACGCTGTCTTGAAAACAAGGACTAAGAGGTCACATCGTTGCACACTTTTGCAGCACATAGAACCACTCAGGAAGGAAATTAAGGAAGGGGTACAAAGCTTCAGACTGAACCTCGAGTGCTCTAGCCCCAAAAGATGAGCTTGCCACCTAATGTTTAAGCAAATCGAATGCTGCTACAGAGGAAGACGTAGCGAAAAATAGGTAAGGAAATGGCTTTTGTGTACTTTAAGTACCTGATATCTTCTGTATTTACTTTTCAAATATTGTCTGCTAGGTTATTTGTCTTTCCACCTTGCTGTTTCAATTTGAAAGCCTGTTGGCTACCATCGCCTGACATGGCTCCGATGTGCTCATTTGTAATTGTTTGATTCTGTCAATAACCAAACTCATTCTCCCACTTTTCCTTTTTGCGCTTCTATACCTTGGGCACATCTACCATCGTTACTTTGCTCTTCCTTTCAACCATTTGTTTACTTCTAACTATAACAATAATTACTGTTAATTTATTTGTAGGCTGGCTTTTGGTTGAATATTCTGCGACCTTCTTTCCCACCACATTCCTCTTTGCAGCCTTGTCGTTCCCTTTCTTTCTCCATATTCGCATAAACTACTTTACTATCAGTGGACTATTAAGTTCCAATAGCACCTACAGTTCACTGGTCAGTTAACAGGGCGTATGTCCAGTCATATCATCTGTGTACCTCTGGGAGTTCGGTGTTTCTATGATGCCTTCTTCATTGACTCAAGGGTCAGTATACGAAGAAGTCCAATATCCTAAATAGAAGGGATAGTTAACGATCCAGGTATATGACTTTGCTTCTGTGTTTCATTAGCCTCACACAGCCTCTAAATAGGTACTGAGGAAAACTAGTACACTAGGTCTGATAGTTGCTCTGGGATTTGACCCGGTAAAAACGTGCCTTGACATCCTTTCGCCGCTAATACACTCGGGCTTGGTACCACAGTATGACTTTGGTGCTTGTCAACATGTGTATCTGTAACCGGAGACAAACGTGTCTCTTCACCAACCCAGGGCAGGAATATCTAGAAATGCTGTAGCTGATGGTTCGAGACAAGCGCCAAGAAGTACTAGGCTTGGTAGGGCTGAGGGTGGTTCTCATGGGTATTTATATGACCCCATTAATGGAGGGCCAAGCCGTTTGTGCACCATCGCCATTGCTAAGGATGATGACGTGCTTGGAAACTCACTATTCTGTGAGAAAGTACCGTCCTTAGATGAAATGATTTGACATGCAAGTGTGCATGGTAGGTCCTGTAGCATGACCAATCGGATGTTCTATGGTATCATGACAACTCAGACACTTTCAGCAGGTGGTTGTTTCGGGAAGTTGATCACCTCGCCGAACCGATAGTTTGGAAAAGCAATGCCCCGGCCAAGACCGGCTGGTCGGACGCATCTCGCGACCCCCACAACCTGGGCTTTCGCAAGCAGTCTCCCTCCTGCACGTACCAGGATTTCACCATGACCCCGGTCAAGCCATATGCTCGGGAGCGCCTGTTGGTGTGATATCCCACATTGGCAGTCATGGAAGTAACGTTCTGCGCCGCGGATCTGGGCCGCGGCGCCCCGTAGGATAGCTAGCGCCTCCCAGGTTAGAATAGACGTATGGCTGATGCCGAGATATCTGGGCGTTGCCGTGTTGAGCTGCCAAGCTACATGACGATATCTGTCGAGAAATGGCACAATTGTACATTAGGTGATGGGCGATTGTCGCTGCGCAATATTAGGTGATGGGCGATTGTCGCTGCGCAATATTATGGCACAGTTTGTAATTACTGCCATGGAGTTGCTGAGCCGACGGCCCGAAAATATGATAGCAAGTGCAGTTAGGCCCATCCGTTGCCATTGGACGCAGCCGCTTTTCTACTTGTGGATCAATGATAGATCAATTGAGATATTGGAACGCTGCTGAAACGTTGCTGAAAGAAAATGAGAAGAATGGCTTTCCGTTGTACCATTTACCAGGAACCTGACAACCATGCCGCTGTCCAGCAGATCCTTCTCATGATGGTGTACTAATATTAGTCAGGACTGCCGACTTTGAGGTACAACACCAAAATACTCTAGTCGTGAAATCCCACGAGCCGCCATCATCATTTTGATGGATTACTATCCAGCACTGTTAGAGAAAACTGCAGTTATTATTTCTCTGCCACATTGGTGTTAGAACTGTGGGACAAGGGGGATGATTGGGTGACAATACATTTGCATCTAGCCTACTTGGCGGATGTCGGTCTTCATCCTGTCCATTCAATCCTCTCACTACGTGCCGCACCGTAAGTCCATGACGTTCTTTGGGGGTGATTCCGGGCCACGCTGCAAAAAATGAGCTGTTATCAACGTGAGAGGTCCCTTACCAATTACAATAATTTTGCGTACCAGGCCCCCAACCTTTCCCTTGTCCCTTACGTTGTACTTCTCTGTGCCTGCTTACCCTCAGCTCCCACTGAATGACGTATCGGCGCAGACTGTCTCAGACCGGCGCAGACTTGGCACGGCGTCTCCGTCGCCAACATGTGACGGCCTTTGCATCCCGATGAATTGCGTGATAGATTGATCCCGTCGAATTGGCCCGTGGGGCTCTTGGCGATGGGATCAGCCAACCCCTCCCGAGGATTGATGGTGGAGAGAAATCTGGTCCATCCTTCCACGGTACGGCATGTAACCAGTTAATCTTTTTTACCCACTGGCGTGGGATTCGAGGGGGCCATCAAAGATCCCTGTTTATGGCGCAATAACAAGCCCGGCTTCCCAGCTCAAATGCGTCTGCCTAGTTCAACGTTGCAAGGTTGGCTTCCTGGCCGGACCGTCGCCTGCGGCTTGCCCTTTTTGGGCCCCCCATGTTTATCTAAGGTCGCGGGCAAGTGGGAATCGTTTATTCGTTATGCTTAATTCGAGCCTCGTGCTGGTTAACCTCATCCCGTAAGCGCGCCGGACTATCGCGCTGGAGAAGCGCAAAAACCTACGACTTCCGACCTGAACGAAAAAAGGGAAAACAAAGGAAAACCTTCCCGACTGTCCGGGTTGGCCACCGTCGCTATCTCGCGATCCCTTCTCCGCCCCCCCCCC